>JAVJIF010003153.1:0-368482 GCA_038442645.1 Agave tequilana | reverse complement strand
TGATAACGATTTGGAAGAAGTGGTGATGTATACTAAAGAAACAAAAGAAAAGAAAGAAAGAAAAGTGAAGAAGACTTACCTAGTTTGATTGATGACTTACCTGAAAACCTTTACATGTTCTACCTTTGTTTAGGAGGCGTTCAACGCATAGATCATAAGCTCGAACTCAGTCCCCGTTCGCATTATATCATCAAGTCTCGCACAAGCATGAAGTTATACGTCTTGAGGAGGAGAACGTCTTCATGAACTATCGTTGGCACTCACATAACATCGTTATACTTGTGCTTTGGAATTCACTTGCAAACTCAACAAAAACAAACGAGGTAAAGTAGAAGAGGAAGACGAAAACAAAAGAAAATGAAAGCAAAGAAGAACATAAACATATTACCTTTTATTGCTCGAAACGATGGAAGAAAGGAGGAGGGTACATCGGTGTCACTCTCAACATATGCCTCTCTCTCTTACTTACATGAATGATCATCTAACCTAAGCTTACATACAATTTACATAAAAAGAAAATAAAAACCTAAACTAAGAAATGGAAAACTAGTCTAAAATCCTATCTCTGCATTGCCGTCCCATTTTCAGCGAACATACTGGCTTTTTATAGGCAAAATCCTAACCATCAGGATCCCGGGGAGATCGGGGGAGCAAACGCTCCCCCTAACTCCCCAACTTTGCCGCGGAAACGCGACTTGGGCCGCGTTTCCGCGGCCAGGGTGTGGCCAGATGGCCATACCCTGTTGGTGGGTCTCTCTGGGAGTTTCTTCTGCATTTATCCTTAGTTGGTTTCTTCATTTGAGTTCAGGATTCTGACGAAATGGCCTTTGATTCTTGGCTTTAACCGATCGATTCTGAGAGGATTCTTCTCAACCGGTTTTAAACCTCTTGATTTTGCCCTGATTTACTGAGTGCGAATTAATTCTGATTTAATTCAGAATTTGGTGGGCTTTTGGGCTCATTTCTCTTCATCTCCTTAAGGAATGGGCCTGCAAATAGATTAAACAATTAATTTGGACAATGCAGCTTTTATTCAATAATAAATATGGAAATATGATACAAAATATGCAACATTAGCGACCAATCACACCCCCATACCTATCTTTTGCTCGTCCTCGAGCAAAACAACTAAATTATACTAAGGATTATTAGACCACTTTCGCAGGTCACGCGATTGCACTGAGCATGTGCAACAAGCCGTTAAACCTCTAGGTTTCCCCTAGAGGACGAGTTTTGTCTCGTGAGGGTTTTCAGCGGATTACACCCACAAAATCCATAAAGAAAGGGAAACAAAATGTTAGTATTTTCGAAAAGCATTTTGAAAGAGAAAAATATTTGAAATATAATTGTAAGATTTAAGCAATCTATAAGTTATAGGAAAACTGAATTTTTCATTCCTAAACTTAGTCTCTATTCAAAAATTTGTTATCAATCAAAGTAAGGAGTCAAATTGTACTTCTCATCTAGTCTATTACTTTACTCTAAGTCATATGCACCTTGTGACTGTGAAAATTTTGACTCAGGGTTCATTAACTCTAACTTTTATGCCTTATTATATATATATATATATATATATATATATATATATATATATATATATATATATTTTTGGTGGTATTCTTAGTTCTATTAGGCTTTCTAATCTGCCCATGTAACGAGCCTTTAATCGATGACTCCCAAACCAGACGGTCTTAGGGCACCGGGTGAGAAAACACCCCAAGGACTTAAGAACTCGAGCAAACAAGGCCACAAAACTTAGGATTTTATTATATGGACCTCTTTTAGGCGTGAATACTTATTGTTTATTAGGCGCAAATACCCAGCTTAATCAGAGAATTTTTATATATATGTTTCTTTTCAAACTTATCTAATCATCTTTCGCATAAATACTAAGGCTTACTTAGGCCAAAGCACCTAGCTAATCAATAATTAGATTTGTTTATCTTTTTTTTTTTTTTTTTTTTCAAACTTATCTAATCATCTTTTGCATAAATACTAAGGCTTGCTTAGGCCAAAGCACCTACTAATCAATAATTAGATTTGTTTATCTTTTTTTTTCTTTTTTTATTATAAGGCATAAGAATCTTTGTTTTTGAACCCTAAGTGTGTAAGTGTATGAAGTGTGCATATTCAATTAAGGTAAAGATCGAGACTAAATTACTTTGACAAATTTTCTTCCTAACCCTAAAAATCAAACAAATAATCTTATTTTGACCAAGTATAAGAAATCCTAATTTAAATTTTCCTATTCCTTAAAATTAACTTAATTTCTTACAAAAAATATGTCAAAATATTATTTCTATTTTCAAAAAATTTTTAATAAAAAGAAAACCTAAGTTATGTTAGACCCTCCCCCACACCTATCTCATGCAGTGTCCTCAATGTATGAATTAATGCATAGATGCATGAAAAAGAAGAAAGGGAAGGAAAGTGTTACCTTAAGGTGGTGGTTCCGGTGGTGGTCTGATTGGTCCACGAAACGCGGCCCAATCAACTTTTCGTGGGATTCAGAGGAACCCACCAGAAATGTCTTTAATATAACCCATTAAAAAGATAAATCTATGAAGAATTTTTATTAAAAATTTAACCCCATCTAATTTCCAAATTCCATAACTAATGTCGGAGTCAAATTTGTCAACCACCTCGTCCCAGAATGGAGTATGTAAAGATAGAATGATTGACTTGGACTCAGGAAGTACAGGAACTAATACTGACTCAGGAAAGTGACTTAAGTCAAGTAAAGGTTCAGGAGTCGAGATTGGTTCAAGAAGCGGGTCCAAGTCAAGAAGTTGAAACTCAAGTCCACATGCATTTTCTAACAATGGGATGTAACTTAATATTGGTGATTCAAGTTCAAGAATGATAGGTGGGGGAATCAAAACTGACTCTAAAATATTACTCAAGTTTGGTAGCAAAACAGGAGTCAATATTGATTCAGAAAGGTGAACTGGATCACAGATTTGAGAATCTAGGTCACATATCTCATTGAGTTCAATATCATCAAAATAAGAACTTGCCAATTTGTCAATAGGATCTTCAAAAGTGTATAATTGGTCAAGTTCGATATGATCCTCAAAGATGGGTGATTCAATTTCATTATGAATTGGTACAGGATCCAATGTTGACTCCGGGAAAAGATTGAAGTCAGGTGAAGATACCGGAGTCATTATTGAATCAGGAAGAAGTAGAATTGAATCACTAAGTTGGGGTTCAGGATCATATTCATTTTCAAGTTCGATTTCAGGCAAGGGATAACTTGCCAAACTATCAATATTATTTGGAGTTTGGGCAAGTTCAAATGACTGTTCTGAAATGGAACCTTGATTTCTAAAACTACATGACTCTTCGGCTCTAACAGAATGGTTAGTGACATCAGAACTGGTCAAACGGTGAGAACGTAGAGATTCGACCATCATATCTATGTCACGATTACGAGCATTTTGAGCCTGAGTCATAGCTTCAAGCATCTTTTCATAGTTGATGGATTCATTGTTTTGATGAAAAGATGAAGTGTTGTCTTGGAAGTGGTAGTGAAATTGTGAGTCTATTAGATTTTGTGATTGTTGTTTGGACTCACGCATACTCCTTTCCAAAATTGATGGTTTTCTATTTTGGACTGGTGGAATTGAGTATGACTCTTGGGGATATTGTGGACTAGGTGGATAAAGGGGACAAGTTGGTTGAAAATTATGCTCGGGGGAGGTGAATCCCCGCTGACTCGGTGAAGAGTTGAAATTATTATGAAAATTGTAGTTATTAGATTGGGGGCATGGGTTATATTGATTCGGATAAGACCAATCCGGCACACTAGGTTGGTTAAAGTCATGATATGCCGGGTTGGTAATATCCGAAAATGAACTCGGTGTGTGATATGGATTATTATTAAGGTTGAAAAAATTATTATTATAAGCCATATCACACAATAGAATACAAAAAAGAAAGAAAAAACTAACAAATAAGCAAACAAATAAAAAGAGAAAATTCTAACTAAGTTAGGGTAGACCTATGACCTAGACGACTCCTAACTGATTAGACTGTCCACGGGAGGTCTAATGCAGACTTTGACCACAAGCTAATCAGCCAGGTCAGGGCAAGGTTGGTGGGAGGTTTTCCGTCAAAGACGTTCCTTAATTAAATAACCACCAACCTTCGGGGTTTCGGCCCTTAATCCCTTTCCTCGATACTGATTTTGCAGGAGTCAAATTCCAACACCTTTCTCCCTTAGGATAATCTCCTAATTGAGTCCGAGATGTCCCTAGGGCCAACGTCTACTCATTTTTAGTTAGGCTTGGGTTAGTGAGTGCTTGGAATCTTATTTTTGAGCTAAGGAAGGGTGATTAAATCCCCACCTTATCTTATTATAGGTTAGTGCCCTTAAGATAAGTTTGTGCAAGTGTACAAGATATGTAAATAAGATTCACTCAAAGCAATGAAAATCAACGAAGAAGTGAGTCCTATGCTAAATGCAATGCATACGTACCTTGCTCCAGCACTCTTCAACAGTAAAAATAAATGAATTGAAAAGACACGTGCCTAAAATGCAAACGTCTAATCAATTTTTTATCTTTTCAACAAATGTTTTACTGTTGATTATTAGCAGGCTTATGTAGTGGCATATAAGAAAAAGTAAAGTTGCAAAAAACTACAATTTGCAAAGCAAGCAGCCCTGCAAAAAAAGAACGTTAGTAGTCCACTCCTTTTTGCCGCGTATCCGCGGCTTTGGCCGTGAAAACGCGGCAAAGCAGAGGGCACTTGGTCTCTGCTTTCTAGAGCAGAGGCCCAAGGCCACTTATATGTTACTGCAACTTTAATTTCCTGTTTTGCTTGCCCTTAACCTGCGACAGAGAAGAAAATTCGTTTAGTTCTAAAAAATTTTCAAAAAAAATCAGATTTCAATAAAAACATTACCCTCCCCGGCAACGGCGCTAAAAATTTGATTTAGGCAAATCTTGCACAAAAAAATTCAGAATTTCAGAACTTTAAATAAAAATGTGCAAGTGCTCAATTCTTACCGCTATAGCAAGTGGCTATGCGGGTCGTGATCCACAAGGAGGGTTTTGCGATAGAAGCGTTTACATTTCCTTATTGAAATCTTTATGAAAATAAAACGAGAGTTCTTCTTTGTTTTTAAGAAAAGAAAATGGAAAAAAAAGTTGTTAAAGTTAGAAAGAAAGTGAGAGATGAAGAAGGTGGAAAAAATCAGAAAACGATGAAAAGCGACTATGTACAATGAGTCAAAAAAGAATGATAACGATTTGGAAGAAGTGGTGAAGTATACTAAAGAAACAAAATAAAAGAAGGAAAGAAAAGTGAAGAAGACTTACCTAGTTTGATTGATGACTTACCTGAAAACCTTTGCATGTTCTACCTTTGTTTAGGAGGCGTTCAACGCATAGATCATAAGCTCGAGCTCAGTCCCCGTTCGCATTATATCATCAAGTCTCGCACAAGCATGAAGTGATACGTCTTGAGGAGGAGAACGTCTTCATAAACTATCGTTGGCACTCACATAACATCGTTATACTTGTGCTTTGGAATTCACTTGCAAACTCAACAAAAATAAACGAGGTAAAGTAGAAGAGGAAGACGAAAACAAAAGAAAATGAAAGTAAAGAAGAACATAAACATATTACCTTTTATTGCTTGAAACGATGGAAGAAAGGAGGAGGGTACATCGGTGTCACTCTCAACATATGCCTCTCTCTTACTTACATGAATCATCATCTAACCTAAGCTTACATACAATTTACATAAAAAGAAAAGAAAAACCTAAACTAAGAAATGGTAAACTAGTCTAAAATCCTATCTCTGAGATTGTCGTCCCATTTTCAGCGAACATACTGGCTTTTTATAGGCAAAATCCTAACCATCAGGATCCCGGGGAGATCGGGGGAGCAAACGCTCCCCTAACTCCCCAACATTGCCGCGAAAACGCGGTTTGGGCCGCGTTTCCGCGGCCAGGGTGTGGCCAGATGGCCACACCCTGTTGGTGGGTCTCTCTGGGAGTTTCTTCTGCATTTATCCTTAGTTGGTTTCTTCGTTTGAGTTCAAGATTCTGACGAAATGGCCTTTGATTCTTAGCTTTAACCGATCGATTCTGAGAGGGTTCTTCTCAACCAGTTTTCAACCTCTTGATTTTGCCCTGTTTTACTGAGTGCGAATTAATTCTGATTTAATTCAGAATTTGTGGGCTTTTGGGCTCATTTCTCTTCATCTCCTTAAGGAATGGGCCTGCAAATAGATTAAACAATTAATTAGGACAATGCAGCTTTTATTCTATAATAAGTATGGAAATATGATACTAAATATGCAACATTAGCGACCAATCATTGCTCGAAGAAGCCTTGATGATATAATGTGAATTGGGACTGAGTTAATCTTATGAGTTATATGCTGATCGACTCCAGATCAAAGTAAACATACAAGGATTCCAGGTAAGTCATCAACCGAAAAAAGGTAAGTATTTCTTTTAGGCTTTCTTTCTTTTATTTTAATCCTTAATTTAGATAACCTCCACCACCAAATCTCTATTACTTTTCACTTTCTTTGTACAAAATCACCATCTCCTTATATCTACCACTTTCACAATTTAACATAACTTGTTTTCTTTTTCTTTTCAAGAACAAAAAAAAGAACTTTAACCATTCTTTGTAACTTAAAAGAGAACTTGTAAAAAGCTTCCATCGCTAGTCCCTCCTTGAGGATTGCGACCCTTATAGCCACTTGCTGTAGTGGTAGAATTGAGTACTTGCGCTACTATTATAAAGTTATGAAATTTTGTATTTTCTATGTGCGGGTTCCTACTTAATCAATCATGACGTCCATGATTGGAAGGGAGAATTCATCTTTAGAACATGCTTCATTTAGTTCATGGAAGTCAATGCAAACCCGGATTTTCTCATTCTTCTTGGTAACAGAGACGATATTGGCTACCTAAATAGGATGTTGTTCTTCTCTGATAAAACTAGAGTCTATAAGCTTCTTGACTTCCGATTGGATTGCTCCTATTATCTCCAGGTGGAACCGTCGTTGTTGTTGCTTGATGGGCTTCGTATCCAGATTGATGTTGAGGCAATACATAGCCACTTGAGGAGCAAGCCCAGATATATCCTCATAGTTCCATGTGAAAAAATCTATATACTGCCCCACAAGAGATATTAGATCTTCCTTCTCAGAGGGTGATAAGCTTTCGCTTATAAAGATGGGCTTCGGGTTAGCCTCATCTCCCAGATTGATCTGGGTGACCTTATCCTCTGTTATGGTTCACGTTGATCAAAGCAAATATATCAGAAAGCATTTAGGTGTTTGATCTAAGGATCTGTATCCGACTGATATCTGACTCTCACGATGACTTGCCTGATGAGTGATTATAGACTCAAAGGCTGACGGGACTGGAGTTGACACATAGCCCAACCCCCTACCAGTTTGATGATAATAATCATAGGCTTTCCCTTTAAGAATGAAGGATCGAAGCAATGTTCTTCTTCCTTTTTCAAAGTTCAAGCCAGGACCACTGGTTAGGTCATACCCTATGTTCTCCATCATTCTGAGTACATTTGGCTCATAATGAGAGAATTGAGGGGTTTCATTCTCGCTTTCTGAGTCTTCGCGAGTTATTGATTTGGACTCGACTTTTCTGAAAAGGATTGGTCTTTGGCCCTTGCATCTTGCTGAGACCTTGAATAAAGATCCTTGTGTATCACGATGCCTTGATATACCGTGAGGGATGACCTCACCGGTACATGCAATGATGTCAGCGCATCTATTGCTCATCATGGGTCATCACCTATATCGGTACTAGTATCTGATGACACAGTATCAGAAGCAAACACAGAAAAGTAAGCCAAATCTAATTCTTCATTAATATACTACTCGCCACATCATTGGCGGTGTTATTGACATCGAGCTTATTAATTCTTATTACAAGTGGATTCAGCTACCAAAGACATTCTTATTTTGCCCCTGGTTAGGGATTCTCATTCATCTCAAGAGAATTTTGATATAGGAAGGAGTCCTGAGGTAGTTTTCTACCCCCTTGAACGGATGGCTTTCGACGATCAACGTTTGAACTATTCCATCTCCGTCAATATACTACATTACTTGATGGAAAGTAGAGGGGACGGTGGAGTTGCGATGAATCCACAGTCGTTCCAGCAACAAATTGTATGAAGTGTTGGCGTCAATCACATAGCACGTCACTTCAGATCTTAGGTCCCTAATCTGACATTTGAGTTTAATCTTTCCCATTGGGCATGTACCATTAGCGTTGAAACCATAAATGGTGGTTTTGATGGCGCTCAATCGGTGAGTGAGGATCCCCAAGTGCTGTATGACCCGGCAGGGCATGATGCTCAACGTGGATCCTGAATCTACCTGAATACGGCTCACTTTAGACGATCCAATATATCCTGTGAAGTACAAGGGCTTATCATATTTTTCCTTAACCTGCATATCGTCTGGCATGAAGGTGATGCAGGGGCATGTTGAGAAGCGTGGAGGCAGTCTTTTTCATCTTCCTCCTATGGTTCAGCCGGAATCCGGGCCACAAAGACCTCAGCATCAGCTAAAGCTTCTCTTGTTGACTTTGATAATCTAAGGAGCTCATAAAGGGTAATCTTGGCCAGGATATTAGCATGTTGAACTAAGACATCAAAGTGGTACGGTGCTGACGATCCTTCTGCTTTGTCCTTTGGAAAGGCCTTAACATACCGAATCTTCTTTTTCTTCTCCTGGTTGCTTTGTGGATTGCTTGGTCAGTTCAGCGGTGGATTTAGGTGGATTTTCCACCATCTCATTGTATTTCTTCAATGACTGACCCAAATAAGTTTCGGCCACGAGCGGTACACTCAACTCTGTAGTAAGGACGATTGTCTCCTCCTCTGAGTTAGTGAGGGGACATCATTCTCTGCTTCCCGAGAGGAAGTGCACACCACATTGCAAGGTGAAACTTTTGCTTTGCCTTTGGACTTTCTATTGGTAATAGTAGTCCATTTTTGGCTTTCCATAAGGTCGAGATAAACCCACATGATTTCGCCATGAGAAGTAGAAACAGGCACGAGACCTTTCTCCTATTGGTGAAGTGGGTCTATATTGAGTACCCTTAGTTTCCCTTTTGGGATGGGAACTACTCTGACTGGTGTTGGAGGTTATACCCCGAACTGAAGAAATGACGTCATGTTGGCTATTTCTTTCTTCTGATCTGGGCGGAGCTTGAGCACTTCTGCATTAATCAAAGTTTGAAGGATGTCTTTTAAGATGTACAGCTTTTAGTAGGGTGCCCCAGCATCCTGTGATACAAGTAGTAGTTGGGGTTGTCGGTCTTGCCGACCTCCTCAAGACTTCGAGCCCTGTGTCTTGGTACTGTAGTGATGCTTGGATGCGATTTTCGAGCCCTGTGTTTTGGCCATTGTAGTGAAGCTGGGACACTGACTTTGAGCCTTATGTCTTGGCACTACAGTGATGCTGAGACGCGGGCTTCAAGCTCTACGTCTTGGCATTACACGAGTGGCTAGGATTAGCCTCGCGTCTGGATATAGACTCTGCTCTCTGATGATCTGTCCTCAGTGATTTTTAGACAGTTTATAAGGCAAGACATTGATACTTCTCAGTTCTATTCTAGAGTCATATGATCATATTGTCACCACTGTGCTCTACGATAAAGAAACTCTCATCTTAGAGGAGGTCACGTCAACTCTCTTATCTAATATGATTAGAAAAGGCCAAATTAAGAGGAGCAGATAGGATCAGGTTTGTTGGTCACGGGAGGAAAAGGAAGAGGAGAAGAAAGAAAAGGTCCAAGCTCATCAAAGGGGTGATACTTTTGTCATAGGGAAGGTCATTGAAAGAATGACTGCAAGTATCAGCAAGAGTGACTGAAGAAGAAGGGGCAAGCTGTGGAGGCAGACGTAGCAAGCGATGTGGAGGGCACTGAAATATTAATGGCTTCTTATAAAGATAACACTTCTCAAGGTATAACTGGATATTTGATTCAGGTAGAACGGTTCGTGTATATTCCCAGAAAAAGTTGTTCAATAACTGTTTAGTTACAGAGGAAGAGATTATCAAGATGGTGGATGGCTCGGCTTGCGAGGTCATCGGCAGTGGAACAGTCAAGGTTACAGGAAGAGATGGGATAATGTGTGCTCCGGAGGCGGACCTGTATATCCCGGAGGCACGGTATAATCTAATATCCATAAGGGTGCTCAACGAAGAAGGATGCCAGATTCAAGTGCAACAAGGAGTCATCACAGTCAGCCAAGGAGACAGGGTAATTCTGAAAGGAGAGAACTTTGGAGGGTTATACAAGCTGAAGGAAGGAAACTCGGTTTGAGGTGAAGTTTCAAAGATAAGCTTGGAAGGTAGTTCATCGAGAGGTGGAGCTTCCAGAAAGACAGCAACGGCACGTGAACCGGGACAAAGTGTTGCGAGAAAAAGAAAGGGTGCACTCGGGTAAGGCCTGAGATGGCCCAAGCCATGGCGGTAAATTAGCTAAAGACCCGGAGAGAGGGGTCAAGAATTAAAGGCTTCACGCACGGTTACAACCAAGGAAAGAATCAAGATATTAATCTAAAATCTCAAGTTGTTTTGCTAAAGGCTTGAAAAATAAGACAAGGTGGAGATTTTTAGGATTTTGCCTTTGGTCCAAGAAAATTCAATTGAGTTGGAGAAGATGATGGCTTGAAGCAGAATAAGCAAATTAAGATGAAATAGTTTCCTTTTCATACAGGAGGAGTATGAATAGGATTTAATTCCTATTCAATGAAGATTTGTTTCTAAAGATTAAAAGGTCTAAGATCCTTCTAAATCAAGGAAATCAATTCTTAAAAAGATTGATCAAGATTCTTGAAGCATCAAAAGGCTAAGATCATCTTATAATCTAAATAGAAGTTGTATTATAAAATCCTATAAATAAAGGTTATAACCAAGCATTATAATTGCCTCAACCAAACAAGTCTCAAGAAGTTTTTATAATAGAGAATCTCAAATAAAAGAGACTAAAGGAAGCCAAGAAAGAGAGGAGCAAGTTGAAAATGCATAGAGAGAAGGCAATACTCTTGTAATTTAGGGCTAGATTCAAGTGGAAGGTGAATGCTCTTGTTGCATCAAGAGGACGGTTAGATCTCTTTGTACCAAGTCTGTTAATAAAAGCTCTCACAAGTTCTCTCCCCGTGAACGTAGGCCAAGTTTGGCCCGAAGTATGTTAAATCCTTATGTTCTTTCTTTAGAGCATATCAATTTCGCAACAAGGAAAGCAAGTAACAATAAATGCATAAAGTCAGAAACTTCTAACCTCTAGTGACTTGCATATCTTTCTTCAGTGCTATGGAACTCCTAGTATTTGCACTGTATACAATTTTTAGATATTCCTTCTTGGCCTTTATGTACAAACCCTATTGCGGTGAAGAACACCACAAAAAACACAATTACTCCTTAGTTACATGTTACACTTCTATATGTAACTATTCTGTACCAAGAAGAAACTACTATGTCAGTTCACAGCATTTTTGGCATCATCACTCGTCTTAAAGACCTTGGCAATGTCATTCGCAGTGCTTTCAACATCCATGGCGATCCCTAATAGTCCCCTTCTGCTCAGTCCCACGCAATACAGACCATTCTTCCCCTTCCAGTGATTCGGGAATCTTTCTTTAGGGAATCCAACTTGGTTCAGCAGCCAGCATTCCTCATCCTGCAATTCTATCAAACTATTAGAAAAGCACATATCATCGATGTTGTAAATTGAGCGAAACTGGGTCAAAGATTGTCCATACCCTCAACCAGTTCCTCGCAGTGCTTTTATACCCAGTTGAGAACACAATTTCATCAAATTGATGAGTCTTGCCGTCTCTGAAGGTGATTTCGTTGCCACTCACCTTCACTGGTTTGGCCACGACCTTTTGATCCTGAAAATAAGAAAATTAGAACATATGTCCCCCAACTGAAATCCCTATCCAGAAAATTAGGTATTGTGTGTCAATTGGCTGATTACCTGAATCTCACCGGTCTTGATCTTTCCGACTGTGCCAACATCGATGACTGCAGACTTGCCGGTCGCAGCCTTGAGAGCGAGCGGGCCCGTTCTCGGCTGGACAATCCCACACTTGGACAGGTCCTCGTAGGTGAACCAACAGAGCGTGAGAACAAGGCTATCGACCATCTTGACTGGCAGGTACCGAGCCAGGGACATGCCCAGGCGTACCATGCCCTTGGTCATCACATGAAACTGCATACAAGTTGTATAGTTAGCTAGAAACTTTTTTTTGTTTTATTTTTTTAATGACTTACTCTACTTCATTCCCCTTGTAATGTGCGTTGGTTGCTTGTTTGGATTCAAGGTCTCTCTATTGATTGATCAAAACCATATGTTTAGATAATCTAAAAGAAAAAAAATCATTAATCCCCAAAACTTAAGAAAAGATAAATAATATTAGACTACTCACGGGCTTCGGATACTAATGGAAGTATTGGCACAGAAGTTAGAGAGATCATAAGCAATCTCCATGCCGGAATTCCCACTTCCCACCACAAGAACACTCTTCCCCTTGTAAGCGTCTCCAGACTTGTACTGCGAAGAGTGTACCACATCCCCATCGAAGCTCTTCAGACCAGGCACGTCCGGTATGAGCCCCTGCGTGTTCTCCCCCGTGGCCACCACCAGGAACCGCGCCATGCGCTCCACTTCCTCGCTCGTTGCCACATTACGGGTTCTTACGCTCCAAGTATCGGAGCCCTCGTCGTAAGCCGTTGATTCAACGGGGGTGTTGCAAATGGGGTTGACATTGAACTTTGCTACGTACTCGTCCAGGTACTTGACGAACCCGTCCCTAGGGATGTAGATTGGTGCTGAGGTGGAGTGAGGCATGTGAGGCAGCGCACAGAATTCATTGGCCAAGTGAAGCTTCAGACAGTTGTAGGCCTTCGTCTTCCATAGGTGAGCGTAGCAGTCCTCTCCCTCGAGCACGATGTTGGGTATGCTGAGCACATTGAAGCAGGCCGCAGTGGCCAGTCTCGCAGGCCCAGCTCCAACAATGATGACCACCTCCTTCATTGTGATCAAAATTGGAGGAGAAAAGATTTATGTTAAGAGTTTAGGATCCTATCCAATCGATCTATATCGACACTTGGAAATGACACTGTTTAATTACTTTCCATACGAGAGAAAATATGATTTTATGGTTAGATTCACGTTCATATTGAATTAACGTACAAGAGTGATCCTTCTAGTTACTTGGCTATTCAGAAATTTAGTACATGCCTTTCTATTTGAAGAGAATAATAATCAATCTAATCCTATGAATTTTTTTATGATTTTACGGTTATATTCACTAGTTCATATTGAATTCATGCACAAGAGTGATCCTTTTACTTACTTGGCTATTCAGACATTTAGTACATGCCTTTCTATTTGAAGCGAATAATAATCAATCTAATCCTATGAATTTTTTTTTGCTAATAAAAAAAAGGCTCCTAAATATGCAATACAACAAATATGCCAAAAAAATGGCAGCGGGAGAGAATTATCATGACTTTTGCTAATTACTGAGCAGAAAATCTAAGTCGAATTCTGTCTCACAGAATGAACCAAGTCTACTGCAGAATTTTGTACTTATAGACATCGAAGTGACACTTTCAAAAGGTTTGAGCTCAATGGTCGTGTCTATTCGAATCAAAGAGTTGTGACCGTAATTTTGTGAAGAGGTGCGAGCCAAATCTGATTCATTTTTGGCTGGTTGCATCAGATCCGAGTCCATAGTTGGGAACCATTTGCAAGGGGGAACGCCCCAAATGCGGGTTGGCCTGGGCCACTATTCGCATTTAGCTTTTTGAATAGAATGTTTGGAAATAAATTTATTTGGTTGTTTCAACTTGGATTAAGATTTTTTTTCTTTTCTAGATGAAGGATTCCATCTCGTTTCATTAAAGAAATAGTAATGAAAAGGTGCCCAAGATCCAGGGGACCGTCATCTCCAAACATCATAAAGAAAGAGTTTCATATATCATAGAAAACCGGAAAAAAAGGAGGGTACTTTAAGCAATATTCCGTGTGGAAAAGTGAGTTTGTAAACTGAATTCTGATTGAAATCATTTAACTTGGAAGCTCTTTTATTTATTTATTTATTTATTTATTTATTTATTTTGCTCAGGTGAGTATGATCATGTAATTTTAATTTTTTATTGTGAAAAACTAGATTTTAGAAAAGAAAATCTGGATTTACATATTAATCGCTTGACATGTGGGGCTTCACACCATATTGTATTTGCACGAGTGTACCTCATCTTCCAATAAAGAATATGAAAAATACGTAGATTGACTTGTGAGTAGGAAAAATACCTTTTTCGATCGTTATATCAATCAAATAGTATAAAATAAGTAGACAGCCGCCTGAGACATAATGTACTTTTTTTCTCCCTTTAATATAGACATAGAAAAGGAAACCAAATCTAGCATTGATTTATTGATCTCAAGCATAGTCACAAATTAGTACTTACCCCATAAAATACAATTAGTGATCATAGCATTCTAACACTCGATATATCAATATTATAAATACGTTATCAGTATTATAACATTATCAATACCTAACATGTTATAACAGTGTTACATCTATAATACTGTATAATACATGATTATAAACCATAACAATGTTGATTGGGAAGAGTTATATATGTATCAGCTAACTTTATGTTATTATACCATTAACATGTTATTATTATGAATATCAGTAATAAGATTCATTATTTAATTATACACTAATGATATCAATTTATTTAATTAACATGTATCAAGTTTTAATTATTTCTTATTTATTTATATTAATAGAAATAGTAGCATGACGGTATAATGATTAATATGAACATGTATGCATGAAGTGCGCAGAACAATCATGCTATAGTATTGTGATTATACAGCAACAGTGTGTTTAAAGGGAATATATGGAATGCAGAGTATACGTGTATTGAATAGTGTACCCCACGTGAAGTGCAAGATATACATGTGGCATAGCGTGTGTAATCTATCAGGAAGTGTAACAAGTATAATTGAACAGTAATGCACATGTATCGAACAACTTATGTGATTTTTACAATAATAACAATTAGTTTCACCTAATCTTCAATCAACTCTTCTAGTGTCCCATACCACTGGCAGTTCATACTGAAGCCTGTACTCCAGCCGAACCCATCCGGACATAGCATACGAGTACCATTATCTGAACGAGAGAGTGGCCAAATAACAAGCGCTCCTGATATCACTATTGTTTATACCATTTTATTATGTTAATTGGAAACTCAAAGGTCAAGGAGCTCTGCTCAAGTGGGTGTACCACGTTCAACATAGGATCACGACCCCAAAAAGACCCCTGACTGCTGAGACCAGAGCCAGCCCGCTAGGGCTGTAACAAGTAACGAAAAATGAGAGTTCAATAAGTTATAACTGACGGTAGCCAGAACTACCTCGTCCCCTACAATGGGACAATAATAGATCCAGACATCCACCCGACAAGATCTAGTCAACCGTCAAGTCTCCCTCATCTCCATATTATATTTATTTCATTTGAATTACACAATGTATCATGAATAAAAACAGTGCATGGTACATGTAACATGATAAAAGGACATCAGCTCTGTTGATAGCATATAAAAAGATAACGGGAAACAGGAAATGGGAGATGTAGGATTCTAAAAGTGGCCCCGTGGCTTGGATCCACGTGGCACTTAGTTCCACACATCGCATATCAACAACACTCATGTCCAGTAACGAGAATATCAATATCAGTAACGGGAAACAATCATGTAACGGGAATACATAAATATACATATAGCAATTATCCATGTAATTTGAACAATGATCTATGCGGCAGGAATATAGGAGCAATTAACGTATGTATACCGGTGAATCTATGTAACAGTGATATAAGAACATGAAATAACTATGTACAGAGTATTCACGTAGCGATGAGACGACTATATGAAATAACAGTCTCAAGTGGAGTAGCGTATCCGCGTATTAGTAGTACATGATATGAAAAATAGTGTCATTTAATAGTATTTATGTGACGGTAATATATGTACATGAAATGACTGTGTCTGGTGTGCTAGTATATCCATGTTACGATGCTATAAGTACATGAATAATAGTGTTTATTATAATTGAGTATTCGTATAACAGGTGTACATGAATATACAAATAAATATAATCAATGTAAAGTGATTATCAAGATATATAAATAATTGCATCCAGTGTAAGTCAGGTAACATTAGCCATACCAGGGTAATATCACAGAGATAATCGTGTGTCAGATATTCATATTTGTAATAACAATTACAATATTATTCAGATGATCAATATCACAAAATTATAATGTATAATTATCTATTTTACTTATCCACTTATTAATTAATTTACTTATTTAAATTATTAAAATATTAATCCCAATATTTAGATAACTTATTTACATTTATAGAAATCAAGAAACAAAAGAAATAATCATTTTATCAATTATGTTTGAAGAATAATCAAGCATATTTTAATGATGATGGTTTCTCGATAATTACAATTTACTAAATAACATTTACAGTGATTTACCAATTATCACTATTTAGTAAATAAAATAATCAATCAATTTTATTAAACCTAATAAATATAATTTGTAAAAAAAACACTCACTTAGCTATTACAGGAATGTAGCTCATTTTCTTACGATCGCAAGGGCTCCAGAATTGCCCAAATCGGACTCCGGATGTTCCAGATATCGCCATAACACTAAAATCATTGAAATGAGTCAAATATATAATAAAAAGGTCTAAAATGCAATTATTATAAATTACAAGGGGTTCTTATGTAAAATTATCTTTATAATTTTTAGATGCGGGTTTGGTTGATAATTGGTCGGGTTTAAATCCAATAACTCGACCCAAAAATTTAAGTAATGGGTTAAAGAGTTTTGGGTTAATGGGTAAAGAAATCTTTGAAATGGGTTCACACCCATTATAAGTTATGAACCCATAACGGCGACAGCAGTAACAATTGCTACTGCTCTTAGAGTTGCCGGGATTGGCCTCGCCGGCAACGGCGAGGCCGCCCCGGGCGGCGCGGCTTCGCCTATTCGTCAGACAAGACGCAAAGAGAGAGAGGGAAAGAGAGACTAAGAGAGGAGAGTTGCTGGCCTGGGGTGACGCACCTGGTTTCTCAGGAAAAATTGAGGAGGTGAATCGTAAAATTTTCTTGAATCAATGAAAGATTACAACAATCTCAAAAGTTCTAATTACAAGAGAAAGAAGATATTCAAGCTCAAATCTTCTCTTTGTTTAAGGCTGAAATCTTTGCGTAGCGATGGAGAGTGAATCTTATTTTCTGTTGACCGGGTGAACATCAGTGCTCTTTGGGAAATCTTCTCCTGGGATCACGGACGGAGTAGCGTAGCTCCTATGGAATCTCAAAGAGATTTTGGTAAAAACTTGTGCTCAACAATGTAGTATAAGAATTTGACTCTTTTTTAGGGCTCCTCGGCTGAAAATCTTCTCTTTGGCCCAATTTGATTCACCAAAATTTCGACCGCTCATCAATAGCAAACTGAGCTATTGATAGGGTTTTAGGAGTAAAACTGTCCCTGACAACCCTCCACGATGGGGGTTAACTCTCCTCATTACGTGGACAGTAATTGACCCGGTAATGAGCACAGTTATAACTGCAACGCTGGGCGCTTCCATAGTTGAAACTCGCAGCTTCGGGCTAAGTGTCTTGGCATTGCAATGATGCGGAGATGCGGGCTTCGAGCCTCGCATGAGACGTAGGCCTCGGGCTCCGCTTCTTGGCATTGCGAAGATGCTGGGACGCGAGCTTCGAGCCCCGCGAATGACATAACGGTGATACTGGGACACGGTCTTCGAACTCTATGTCTTTGCATTGCAGTGAAGCTGGGACGCAGGCTTCAGGCCTAGTGTTTCGACACTGCTGTGTCATTGAGACGTGACTTCGAGCTCTGTGTTTTGGCATTGCAGTAAAGTTGGGGACGCGGGCTTTGAGCCCCGCATTTTGTCTTTGCACTAGTGGCTCTGATTAGCCTCGCGTCTGGAGTTTAGACTCTGCTCTCTAATGATTTATCCTCAGTAATTTTTAGATAGTCTACAAAACCCCCTCCAATGTTTTCAAAACTCTGTGGTTGACTGGGACGAGTTTTGAAATACTTTGGATTTTTCTTTTGGTAGCAAGCTCTTAAAATTGGACTGGCAATCTACTGAGATACCTTGAGGTTGATCTTGTCTGGATCTTGGTCTTCGTGAATATACTGTTAAACTCTTTGAAGCCACTAGAAATCATCAACGTGAGTGTCTGGATACGCAGTCCAGATCTCCTCAGTGCTCTAAGCTGGTTGTTGGTGTACTGTTTAGCCAGGAGGACTAGTCATCTGCTTTCATCAGTGTACTGTTGAAATGATTATAGAAGCACAGACTGAACAGAGGTCTTGTAGACGCAAAGGTCATATTGCCTTAGAGATGCGGGCCTCGTCTGAAGTAGAAACGTGACTCTCACTCATCAAAGAGACGCGGACATCGAAGTGGAGACGCAGCTCTCACTTGGTTGAAGTGACACAGACTTCGTGGTTGAGACGCGAACTTTTCATCATTGAAGAAATGCAGCTCTACTATTTTGCCAAGATGCAATCCAGAGAATACTAGAAAGGCACCATTTTTAAAGTGGAGACATAACTCTCACTTTGTTGAAGTAACACAGACTTCAAGGTGGAGACGCGGACCTCCTTTTACTGGAGAGACGCGGCTCTGTTAAACGCGAGACTCACATTCTAAGTGCATTGTCACGTGTCTGGCGGGGTTTGAAGAAACGTAGTTTTCTTAATATATCAGGTTCGCATTTGAAGCGCATTGCCACGCATCGGGAGGGGCTTGAAGAGATACCATTCTCTTAATACGCGAGGTTCGCGTTTGAGCCACGTTACTACGCGTCGGAGGGAGCTTGAAGAGACGCCATTCTCTTATTATATGAGGTTCACATTTGACGCGCGTTGCCACGCGTCGGGAGGAGCTTGAAGAGATGTCATTCTTTTAATATGCGAGGTTCACATTTGAGGTGCATCGTCAGGAGACGATTGGTCTTGAGATACATGCCGCGTATCTCAGTGGATTACTGTATCTATAAAAGAGATCAGTCTTTCAAGAGTCATCATTAGACTCTTTTTCTTATCCGCTGAGCCTTGCATCGAGAATTTTCAGAACTTTAAGAAAAGCTCCGAGCTTATTCTTCTTTCCTTCATCTTTTACGCAGAATTCATGATCGAAATGGCCCTAATGACCAAACTTGTGGCTTCATCCTCGAGCGCTGTCACTCCAAAGGCTCAAATGGGTGGTTCTTCCATGCAGGAGGCCCCCATTTCAGGTAAAAAAACCATTTGGATTGGTTTTCACCATTAAGGGACTTGAAAAGTTATCTTAACTCTTAAGTCTCTTCTAAATTGAACCGCCAATGCGAGGCTCACACCCGCATTTGATATTCAGATGCTTGCACTGGTAGGCAAGACGCGAGTTTGACAACCTCCGCATTTTTGCTTCATCAGCTTGAGTCTGTATCTTTTTGTTGAACACGGGCTTCGTTGAGCCTTGCGTTTGATTCCAACACTTACAGAATTTTTCTAAGTAGGGGAACTTAGACGCGGATTTCATGTAAACCTCGCGTCTTTAATGTTTGACGCGAGTTTCACTGAGTCTCGTGTCTGAGTTCAACACTTAGTGAAATTTATAAGTTGTGGAATTTCAAATGCAGGCATCTTGTGAGTCTCGTGTCTTTGAGTTTAGATGTGGGTTTCGCCGACCTTCGCGTCTTAGCCATTAGACACGGTTCTGAGGAGGACCTTGCTTCTGAGCTTCAACACTTAGACACAATTTTTTTTAGATTCTGACTATCATGTTGTCCTTTTTTGTAGTGCGATACTCCTCAAATCCTCTATCTAAGAAGTGCCACTTTGGACATGTAGGTGGTGCTGATCCAAACATGATCTTCATTCTCCAAAGGACTGCTCCTATGACCACTTGTAAATCAAAAGAACGACCGAATCAGATTAGCAATGCCAGCATGCTGACTCTTCAGGAGATCATTCTTGATGGCCAGTTCGAGTCGGACTCCCGTGCTCTACTGAGAAAGCCCAACTTCTTCTTTGCGATTCAATTGAAGAGGATGAGGTTGCCCTTTATGACGGAGACTATAAATGGCTTCGTCAGGTTGGCAACAGAAAGTTCTTCCTCCCGAACATGGGGGGAATGTATCCTCTGACTTATCTGTAACATATGTCTGTATATCAGACAATGGATTCGGAGTTGGTCAGACCATTATTTGGAGTCACCTTAGGCAAGATAGGTGCCCGTGAAGCCTACACCATCGGACATGGAAGGGATGTGCTAGGGTTGCAGCCTGGCTTGGTCAGAGCTGAGTACCCGATGGGAAAGACCCCCAGCTTGCAGCCACGTTATCAAACAATTCTTGAATGTAAGGGGTGACTTTCCTCCGGAATTTTGTGCCACCGGCTAGGTCCGTTCTACCGATAAAAACTGGTGGGGCAGAATGGTAGGCCTTGCTCTGGTAGAATTTGAAGATCTCCTACTACAGGCTGAGCTGTATGGGGCCATAAGAGTTGTTCAGTATGGCATCCTACAAAGCACCAAATATTTTTATGCTATACTGGAGCATTATAATCTAGAAACTTGCACATTTGATTAGTGTTTTATTTTGCATCATTTTATATCACATTGTCATGCATTTTATCAATAAAAATATGCCTTTTAATGGTTACCTGTCTTATTTTTTCGGTCCACTCTTTAATGGAGAAGAAGGCCAAAATCCAAGAGTATTCAAGAATTTAAAGGAGTTTAAAAGATCCCAAATAAAAGAAGCCCAAACCTATAACGAATTAGAGAATATTTCCATGGTTTTAGAAGCTCCAGCTGGGCACCTGGGCAGTAACAGAATGTCAGAATGATCGCTGGCGCAACGGCCTAGATTCTGCCACATAAATGCAGCTTTGGCTGCGTTTCCGCGAAAAATCTATGGCCATTGATGGAGCGATTGATCCTATGGCTACGATTGATAAAGATTAGCTCCTGGTGCCTATATAAAAACCCCCAGGGCCTCTGCAAAAGGATGAGGGGAGGATAGCCATTATTTTAGGAGAAAGTTTAGGATTTTCTTTAGGTTTCTCTTTAGTTTCCCTTTGTAATTGTCATTTCTCCTTTTAGATCCAGAAAAGAGAGAGGGGTGAGTGAGATCTCTGTAATTGAAGGGTGACATTCAAATACAAAAGCTCAAGTTCTCCTTCTTCTAATTTTCTTACTCTATTGCCATTTACTTTCAAGCTCTTTATTTCCTTGCACTTATTTTACTATGTTTTTTTTCTTGCTTTACTTTTCTATGGATAACTAATCTCTTAACATGATTAACTAACCTCTAAAACTACTAACTGCTAACTCTTGAGTAATGCTAACTCATATGACTCATTAGATTTTTACATTTCTAGTCTTATATCTAACAACTCTCATTATTTCCAATAAAGATGAGTATTGTTTCTAATCTTAGTGAAGGTTTTGTATTCGCCTCCATATGATTAATGTGTGCCTCTTTAGAGCCTTGTTTCTTTAACAAGAGGCTTGATGGAATATGATGATGTGATCACTTTAGTATGCTAACACTTATTGTACAAACTTCTTATTTCATGGTAGCTAACCATGGCTTTGATGATTTAATGAACTTTACATTCTCGTTATGCATATCTAAATTGTGAATTCTTAAGTTTCATACTTGTGAACCTATTGGGAGCTTATGATCCAAGGAGGTGATTAGTCTCTAAAACTGCATATTTTCTACCATATCTTCACATTTATTGAATATTAAATTCTGCTAATAATACCTCTCTTGTATGTTTCTATGTCCATGGCATGAAATGAAGAAGAAGACCCAAAATCACCATTTAATTGATGATTAAAGGCCTACAAAGATAGCCATTGACTTTGGAGAGTGGTTTCGTCAAAACCAGGGGCCCAAATCTAAAAACCAGAACATCTAGCTGACAAGGGGATAGGAGAGGACTGTGCTGCAGGCGGCGCCGCGCAAGCGACCGCCCTATGGCCGCGGAAACGCGGCCATAGCCGCATTTTTGCGGATCCATTATGGAGCCACATGCCAAGATTTGACGCGCGGCTCTGTATGTGTACCCCGATGCCCAGTTTTGCCTATAAAAGCCTGGGGATTTTAAGAGCACCAGGGAGAGTTGTTTTTGAGTAGTTTTTAGGTTAGTTTTAGGGTTTTTCTTTTCATGTTGCAGTTTAGGATAGTTTAGTTTAGCTCTTCTTCTTCTTCCTCCCTTATATTTTCCATTTCTTATAGATTTTATAATAGGAGAGAGAGTGATACATGTTTGGAATGGAAGAGTGCTTGTAATAGAAGGTGACAAGCTATGAAAGGTGCTCTCTTTACGTCTCTTTGTTTTCTTGTCTCTAACTCCCTTTACATGTTTAGCTAATTTTCTATTATGGTAACAAACTACTAACCACTAACTTGCTAACTTCTTATTTGATAATCGACATGTAATAGCCTTTGATGGCTCATGATGATGGATCTAACACTCTAACATCCTAACTCTCCAACAAGCTAACATTACTTTACTCTATGCTTACTCTTATTTAGTCTTGATGGTTTATATGTAGCTTGCACTTGTTTTGTTGAGTTTGGATGTAAAAGTTATCATATGGGTCATGCTTTGAAATGCTCTTGAACCAAGGACTAGTGATTGCCAAGGATCACAGGCAACTATCACTAAGAGGTTAGCATGGTTAGTGGAGCCATTAGTAGTTAGTAGCCATGAGTTTTCTTTCTTTTTCACTTTGTTTTAGAAATATCCCAAAAACTACAAATATTTTATCTTCTATGTTCCCACTTCTTCGTATTTCACCGTACTTCTCTTTTCATTCTTTATTTCCTTTTCTTTTCATTATTTTAAATATTGAAGAACTTTTAACACACATGTGAATCAATTGGTAAAAGCTTCTATCGCCTCCCGTCCTTGTAGATTCGAGTCATTTTAGCCTCTATGCTATAAGGGAAATATCGAGGAAGCCGAAGCACACACACACTTTAAATATCAATTTTAAAACTTACACCTTTTTGTGCGCGGTTTCCCCCCGATCAGGAGGCCACCTAACCAAGCTAAGATGAGAACATCTCCACAATTTGGGATAACTTATTAACTTGACGAAGCGAGACGGTCAATTGCCAATGAATCAACATGAGGCACAAGTCACTTAAAGAGATTAGTAAGTTAGTATGTAAAGTGCTATTTAGTCATGGTTTTTTTCCCTTCGGATTAAAACTCTTTCCCAAAACTTTTTTTTCTCACAAGATCTATTCTTCTCTTTTACCTTTCTGAATTCGCCGTTTTCATTCTACTTTCATCACTTCAATTTTTTTTTCTTTTCTCAACACCACGAGATTCATCATTTTCTTTTCACTTTGTTTTCTTTTCATATTCTTGAATAAAGAAGAACCTTCATTTTCTTCCCAAAAACTACAACATTAAGAACTGTGAAATCTTCCATCGCAAGCCCTCCCAGCAGATACGACCCATTATAGTTTTGCTACAAACGGTAGCTCGAAGGAGCAAAGTAATTTTGCATACATATTCAGAGTTTGAAACATCACCACAAGGACATTAAATGGTTTACTATATCTCTTGCTCCACTCTTTTACTTTGCTTTACTCTCCTTTGAACAACATTCTTTACTCCCATCGGGGAAATGGAGCTCACCCTTCATGAGATGTATGAAGTCTCAGGGATGATGATTAGAGGAATACGTCCCGTCAATAGAGGAGCTACATCTATTGAAGAAGAGCGATCCTCTAGTGCACGAGACTTATTGAGAAGTGTTGTGTTACATCCACATCTGCAGGCAGGTGACCGGATGGAGGAGCGGGCGAATCAAGCAGTTGTCATGGGCGACTTATCTGTTCCCCAGGGTGAATAAGGCTAACCTGATGTCCCGGCTAGCTCCCAAAACTGATGAAGAAATTTTTAAAAGAATCAGTACATCCACCCAGCTCCAACACCAACGAGTCTAATGAAGATACCTTCAACCCAGACACGGTCTTTGAGAGCTTCCATCATCAAGCCAAAGTCCCGATGTCTGACTGGGCTCTGTTGGTGGGTTTCATCATGCTGTGGCTAAAGCGATGTGTGGTGCTAACGCTACCGCATGAGGTGATCATTGCTGAGTTGGTGTATTCGACTATCCTGCTTGCCCATGGGAAGTCCATCGCCCTCCTTCCAGTGATGGTGGCTAGAATCCAGAGTGGGTTGCGCGCGCTAGCGAAGAGCTTCTGTCATGTGAAAGCAATCGTGGACGTAGAGGGCCACCCAATCACGGATTCCAATGGTCATCCCCTGGTTAAGACCCCCAGTCCCAGGGTCCAGCTCCCATATACATACGTGTGGCCTAGTACATCATGAATTGCTCCTCGCTGATGATGGCGGCGTCTGCCTCCAAAGGTTTTACACCTTTCGTGTAGCGATTGGGGAATTTAAGCTGGCTACAATACTATATGTTCTACATCTTGAAGAGGATTCTTAACGGGGGCAACTACTATTTGGATAGGTGCTTTCCCGAGATTTATGACGCGTCTTACGAAGACAAATTTGCAGACCTTGTCAGCCCAGATGGCTTCCCTCGGTTATCTTCTAGCGTCTTTTGGTGGCTAATAAACATCTGGCGCAGGTACTTAGTGTTTTGACAAGGGTACTCCTGCACGGTGGAGCCTTATTTGCCATGTCGATTTGCCAGACAATTTGGTTATGATCAATTGTATATCAGCAACCTCCATACAAACCTTCGCTTCAGTGAAAATCTATTCGAAGGTGCCTGGGCATGGTATTACAGCATAGAAAGAGGAATTGAAGTTGTCTTTACCCTCCCTCACAAGACGCCCAACTCTTATACCAGTTTTGGCTTTTGTACATGATATTTCATGGCGAATAAGGTGCTTGGATTTTGAAAAAAACACCTCGTACATCAAGGTCATCAAATCCACTTACAAGGCCAAGGTCGGGTCCAAGGGTGATCGATGCGAGGGATGACCGAGTATCAGGAGGCTGAGAGGGAGGCTAGGAGAGAGGCCAGTAGGACATGAGTGGCTTCGATTCAGAGCCTGGAGCAGGGGTCGCAGAGGAACACCCCATTCGGAGGACTCGATATACCTTACCTGACATCCTCGATCCTCTGCTTCTCACGGTAAGCCCAACCCGAAGAAAGTCAGAAAAGGATCTGAGGCTGAAGATTGAGCCTGGATGCCTGACATAATTCCTCTTAGTACTGCGGAGCAGCAGGAGGAAGAAGAAGAAGAGGAGGCAGTCCTAGCTCTTCATCCCTGAGGTTTACGCAGTAGGAGTCCTGCAATCTTGGCAGGAGAGCCTGCAGGCCAATCCCCCATGGCTGAAGGGGCTCATCAGCCTGTAACTTCTTCGGCTCAGGAAAGAGGGATAGAGGAGCAACAACTAGGTTCTCTTAGAGTTCTGATGCCTACTTCTCGGGCCTAGCCCTACCACCAGGGTTCTTAGAGGTAAAGTCCTAATCACTGAGACTTCCTAGATTCAAATGTCATCTTCATCATCTGAATAGTAGGGCTATTATTCTGGCAAGGAATTTGACTTCGGCGATGAACCCGCTCTTCCTGATAACAGTAATTTTTTGACATATTTTAGAGGAAGAGATGCAGGCGTATGTCCCTGCGATGGTTCCACCATCGAAAGAGGTTACTACCACTGAGGGTACTTCTTCTATCCTTCTTAACTATTTCTTCATCAAGTTAGAAAGATATTTTAACACTTCATTTGAATCTCTTCTATAGGAGTGGCTACTGGTAGCGAGGCTACAACTTCCTCCCATATTGAGGAGATGATCTAGGAGCTGGCCCAGCAGGATGGACTTGTAGTTCCTGCTACTGAAATGCTTCGTGAGGGTGCAACCATAGTGACCAGGGAACCTTCATTCCAAAGTGGCCTGCCAAAGGATTTACCGTTTCGGATCCTCAACTTGGTTAGAGAACAAAGATGTGCCATATACTCCCGTTTTCATTGTTATTGCTAACATCAAAGTTATAATTGTAGAGAGTACTAGGTTGGCTCAAGTGAAGGATCCCATGGCGAGCACCAGCACAGAGGACAGTGCACTTCAGACTTTGGCCAGTGAACCAAGTGCTGTGGAGTTTGTCCCTGCCCCTGTTATTCCGGAGGCTACCACAATAACGGTTCCGGAGGTGTCGACCATGACCTCAATGTTGACAGAATCTGCTGTTGGCCTTATCTTTGCACAAAGTGAATTGGCTCCCATCTTCATGGACATTCTACGCGCCAATATAGAAAAGGGATCTGGGAGCACACCAGCAGAGCTATCTTTGGCCATGAACATCATGAAAGAATTGGTGCATCAGACGGTACAATAATTCTTCACTTCCATGAGGTCCTGCATCGAACTGGTTCCCTCTGGGAGAAGTTCCTTCGAGTTTGCCTGGATGCTTCTTGAAAATCAAATTGAGAACATCTGTCATACTGGGAGCTCAAAACAAGCTAGGACATTTCTGACGCTGGTCGAACAGCTGGGGATATGCCTGAAGGAATTAAGGACCCTAGAGAAGGTTATTCTAATGGATGAGGTTCGATCAATGTTGAATAAGCTCCTCACCGCTCAAGAACATGAGAGGAAGGGGATGGAGGAGCAGATGGCTGAGGACGCTTGTCATCTCCACAGCAAGACAGCAACCAAAAATTGATTGATGATTCCAGTGAATTCAAGATCGTCACTAAGAATACAAAGCAAGTCATTATCACTGCTCGGGCAGCTATTGCCAAGACGCAAGCCCTAATTCAAGTCAATGAGAAAAATCTTACTGCTGCCAAAAAAGGCTGGAAGAACTGAAAACTCCAAGAAGCTAGTCCAAGAAGATCTTACTGCCCATTCTTTCAAGTTGGAGTCACATCAACCGCAGCTGACTATGAAAAGATTCTTATCAGAGGAAGAAATGTGGGTTCAAGGTTGGGCAGAAGTTGATGAGGCACGCCAGCGCGAGATGCAGCGCCTACGAGACCGGATCTATTCTTTGGCTGAGCGGGATTAACCCTCCTCCTTTTATATATATATTTTTTGTGTAAGACTCCACTTGTCAAATAAGAGAGTGTTTGTATTACTTTTACCATTTTGATATAAATAATAAAAGTTATAAATTTTTGTCTCGTCTTTATTCTTTTTTTACATTTGAGAATTAGACGGAGTCTTTATTGCATGGGAGAACGCAGCTCTCACAGACACGACCCTTGACTATTGTAGAAACGTAGTCCTTAGTCATTTGTTGAGACACGACTATGAGTTATAGAGAGAAAACTCAGACAGCACTGAGTTGTGAGTGAGGAACATCCCTGACTTGTAGGGAAGACTCGATTTTGATTTTTGCTACTCTGATCTGTTGAGAGAAATGCGGCTCTGATCTGTTGAGAGAAACACGGCTCTGAATTATTGAGTGGACGCGGCTCTCATCTGTTGAGAGAAACGCGGCTCTGAACTGTTGAGATAAACGCGGTACTGACTTATTAAGAGATGCAGCCCTGATCTGTCTAGAAACGCAGGCCTGCATTCTTCAATTTGATGGAGGGGACACAATCTTTAGGCTTGTGAAGGGACACGGACTTCAGAATGCGGCCTTTGAAGAGTCGCATGCATTTTGATGCGAAGATCTCACTGGATCTTTCAATGTGATGTCGGTGTTGACAGTTTGGGATACACGTTGTTGGGTTTTCCCGGAGCAAAATCCACGTGTATCACCCAGACTAGATTTGATATTTGCGTAGTGAATTAAGGCTATTAATTTAACTTTTAAGAATGGTTTTGATTTTTATGCCATTAATTAATGGTTATTAGCGAGCCTATAAATCGGCCAATAGCCTCATAACAATCATTCATCCTAACTGTTTTCCTTCTTGGGCATATGCTCTGAAGAACTCCGTCTTGATAGTTCTCCTTCAAGGGCCTCCTTCAAGGCATGTACTCTGAAGAACAAAAATAACCCAAATCTTCAATGCTTTCTTGTAATCATCTTTGAAGATTATCACTATTAAGTGATTTCAAAATTAAAAGGCATCGCTTTAGGTGTTTTATGGTCGTACCTTGACGAATGAAGTCCAACTTTTAGAGAACTTTTCTTCAGGTAGGAAATGGACTTTTTCATGTTAAGGGTCGGTTTCCTTGGAGTTCTATCATCACCGGCCATGAAGAGACTTCGTCTCTTGATCCCTTCCGGAAACCTCTTTCTTAGGACTCGTGCACCCATGCTCTACAAACACGCCTTTTGCGTTAATTGATGAAACATGAGCCTGTTGACTTCTAAGTCTCAAGTTCTTCAGATGCGAGCGTGGTGAACTCCGCTTTTTGAGACTTGAAACGCGAGTTTTGTATATAAGGCTCGCGTTTTAGGTTCTTGACTTAGAAAATTTTAAGTTTGCACTTTTGAAATCTCTGGATGCGAATGTGACAAGCTTCACATCTTGAAGCTATAGATAAGGGTCCTTTATTGTCTGCTTCTGGAGTAACTTCAGAAAGTTTTAAGACCCGCATATGCGTCTTTGATAGATGCCTCGCTTCTCAATTATCATACGCGACTCTAATGTCAGACTGCCTTTGGATCCATATTTTCTATCCCCGCATCCGTGAGATTCACGTCTGGATTTTATGACTTCAAGCCACGTTTGTGTTTCTGGCTTCCCATTTCTATCTTTGCAAAATTTTAACTCTTGATTTTTTTATTTCTTGCAGGTCTTGGCTATATCGATGGTGCTGGTGCCAGTGTCTTTGCCGCATCCAATGGAGGATATTTGGAACGGTCGGCTTGTTCGATTGGCGAGCACTCGGGAAGTCAGAACTCTTGTCTAAGGGTTAGGAAGATCCGCGCGGTTCTCTACACACATCAAGACGTTCTTGGACATGATGCACCAGTAATGTCTCAGATCCTTCCTGATGAGCATAGCTCATTTGAATGTCACGAGTAAAAGGGCATTATCAGTAAGGTCTCAGATCCTCCCTTCACCAATCTTGCTCAAAGAAGTGACAGCGACGAAAAACCCATGCTCATTAGATGATTTTCTGATGGTGGAGCTTCCCATTAAGCGAAGGATTATGGCCTTGTGAAGACCTTCGCACCAGTTGGTTAGGTGAAATCCGAATGCTCTCCTACATTTTAACCTCGAGAAACACCATTATTCTCGAGAGGAGAAGAAGTTGATCCGAAGTTCCTAGGCACAGTTAATAGGATGAGCTTCGTCTATCTTCAATGTTTCGAGGAGTGAGCGCAATTTTTCACAGAGTAAGAGGGACTTCCTTGTACTCTTTTGTTGTAACACTCAATCTTATTGTATAAGAGAGTGCTTTGTATTACTTTAATATTTTTGAATATCAACAAAGTGACACTTTTTCTTGTCTTCTTACATGTCTTAACTTCCGTTTTGTATTGAAAATTAGAAAAGTAGAAGTGATTACCTTTGATTTGCTAGAAATGTAACATTTTAACTTAGCAAGTCAAAGTTAGAAAAATTCCATTCAAGGAATTTAAGATTGCTGTCAGAAGTGTGATACTAACTTGACAGGAGTTAAATAGTTCTGTAGTCTTGCCAATCTATGGATGAGAATGACAGGTGAATTTTTTACCTCATGGAGGATTGTAACTGAGATTTCATCAGAGGTTTAGTATTAACGTAATTAAGACTCAGCTGGGGACCGTTAAAGGTATGATATCAACCTAATAGTGATTTTGAGTGAACCTGTCATTCTATTGACGAGAATAATAAGTAAGACTATACCGATTGGGGATCTAAGAAAAATTTTACCATTAGAGATATGATATTAACTTAACGGGTTAGATTAAATCTTGTTAGAGGTGTGATATTAAATTAACAAGGATGTGAGGTAGAGGTGTGATGTTAACTTAGAACCACAGAAATTTCAGTTTCATTTGGGGAAAACTGAAAATCCCACTCTCATAGGTGTAGTATTAAACTTGGCAGTAGAGGTAATGCTAGAGGTGGAATTTTGAACTTAGCATTAATCATCTCAACTTTGATATGAAAGTTTGAGGAAAAGTCATTATCATAAGTGTATTGTTGAACTTAATAATGAATTGCATGCTAGAGGTGTGATGTTAAATGTTCGAAAGGAGTAATTGTATTGAGAAAGGGTTTAGAGTAAACCGTTGATATCCGTGTACTGATGATCAAAACTCTGAATATATATGAAAGTTTACTTTACTCCTTCGAATCACCGTTCGTAACACAAGGTATGACAGGTCATATCCACAGGGAGGGTTAGCGATGGAAGCGTTCAAGGTTTTTATGTTGAGATTTTCGAGAAGAAAAATGAAAGTTCTTCTTTGTTTAAAGAATTAAAAACAAAACGAAGTGAAAAAGACTGAAAAATCTTTGTAGGTTTTGTAAAGAAAAAGAGAAAAACAGAATGAAAGATGGAATAAAAAACAGTGATGTTTAAAAAGAGAATGTTTTAGAAAAGGGTTTTGAAAAACGATAGAGAGAAAGCCATGACTAACTAACATTCCACACTACTAACTTACTACTCTCATTGGGTGATGCATGCCTCATGTTGATTCATCGGTAATAGTATATCTTACTTTGTCAAGTCGATATGTTGTCCCATGTCGAGGATGTGTTCTCATCTAGGCTTGGCTAGGTGGCCTCCTTGGATCATTGGCTCCTTAAATAGATTTTCAATAATAGAACATGGGTATTCACACCTAGGTATGCTAAATAAGAATGTAAGATTCATTAGTCCATCAAAGTTATAATCAAGCTAGCATGAAATAAGAAACTTGTACAATAATTGTTAGCATAATGAAGTGATCCATCTTCATATTCCATCAAGGCACTTGTTCAAGAGACAAGGCTCTAAGTGAGGCACAAATGAATCATATGAAGGGGATACAAAGTATTTACTAAGAATTGAATATAACTCATCTTCTTTGGGAATGAAAAATACTTGTAAATTGTAAGACTAGAAATAGAACATCCAATGATTCATATGAGTTAGCAATCACCTAAGAGTTAGAAGTTAGTAGTGTTAGAAGTCAGTTAGTTATGTTAGTGAGTTAGCTAGCCATAGGAAGAAAGAACAAACAAAAAAACATGGTAGAAATTAAATGCAAGAAAGTAAAAACTTGAAGAAAAATGCAATAGAACAAGAAAAGACTTGAGGAAGTAAAGATTGATCCCTTGTATTGAGTTGTCACCTTCTTCAATTGCAAAGATTTCTCACCCTCTCTCTCCCCTTTTCTGGGTCTAGAAGGAGAAAATGAAAATTACACAAGAGACTAAAGAAACCAAGAGAAACACTAATAATTTCCATAAACAAGAATGCTATTCTCTCCTCCCTCATTTACAGAGGCCCTAGGGGTCTATTTATAGCTTTCAAGAGAATAGGCCATCCTACCACAGCCGTTGGATCAATCGCTTGATCAATGGCCAAAGGACTACCGCGGATCTGCAGCCAGAGCCGCGTTTCCGCGGCAGAATCTTTGCCATTGCGCCAACGAATTCTTTGCCATTCTGTTATACCTCGTGTGCCTAGCTGGATCTTCTAGAAGGTGAAGAATATGCTTTGGATCAGTTCAGATTTGGGCTTCCTTGTTGTGGGCTTCTAAATTCCTCTTTAATTCCTTTAAAAATCACAAAAATTGGGCCTTCTTCTCCATTTAATATTGGACCTGAAAAATAAGAGAGAAAAGCAATAAAAAACCCATTTTTATAAACATAAAGCATAGTATGGTGGTATAAAATGATGCATAAGTGAACTCCAATCACACCCCATACCTAGCTTTTGCTCGTCCCCGAGCAAAATAAGCAAAGAAAAAACCTAACTAAATTATGACACCACTTTCGTAGGTGACAAGATTTTACTGAGCTCATGTAACAAGCTGTTAAACCTCTAAGTTACCCTAGAGGAGGAGTGTGAAAAACACCTAGAGGGGGGGTGAATAGGTGTTAGTGCTAATCTAAGAAACTAAATGTGAACTAAGTGCGCTAAATGCGGAAGCTAATGCAAATTATGCACAAACTAATACAATACAACAAGTGTAGCCGAATTCCTCTTGCGAGGCTCTGGACTAAACTCCTCTTGATTCCCCTTGATATGGGTTGAGGCGCTATGTGAAGCTCTTGTTGGATGAGTATAAGTTAGGCACACACACACAAGCAATCCAAGCAATATGCACACACAATCAAGCCAAGCAATAAAGGATATAGCAATATAAAATAATGCAAGGCAACACGAGCAATATGATATGCCAATATGAGTTATGCTCAACACAAGCAAATATGATGATATGAAGTATGATGCTTTGCACAATATAAATGAGAGAGAGTTAGAGAGACAATGGATCAAAACGCAAACACTAAGATTTGTTTCGAGGTTCGAGCACCTTGCTCTACATCCCCGCCTACACCACCGTGTAGGATTTCCACTAACTCAACTCCCACCGAGGGAACCTCTACCGAAGAGGATTTCTTACAACTCTAGGAGTACCAAACTCCTCTCTCAAACAACCACCTCACAACCGAGGGGTAAGGCCCGTAGCCAATACAACAACCAATCCACACACCTCTACCGAAGAGGCTCACAACCAAACTCCACCTCTACCTAAGAGGGAGCAAACCAATACCACTCCGATCACCTCTACCAAAGAGGGATTCACAAATAAAAGGAGGGTTACAACACAAGAGGTTTACAACAACAACCTCAAACACTTCTCTTTCTTTTTCTCTTTTCTTTTTCTCTTTTTCCACAAAAACAAGATCCTAAGAGATTAGGATAGGTGATAGCTCAAGTGTGGAAACAAGGTGTTTTTGGAAACCAGCAACAAAGAAAAACTATTTGGGAAATCACTTGTAAATGTTAGAAAATGAAAAACAAAACAATCTCCCAAAACCCTAGCTTTCTTTGATTTTCCAAAAACCCAAAAAACAAATAAGATGAAATCTTTTTGACTTAAAAACTCTTTTAAAAACTCTTTTAATCTCTTCAGAAAACTGAAAATTTTTAGCTCAAAAATTCTTATGCAAAACAATGGAGAAATGGGGTATATATAGCCCCTAGGAAAAACTAGCCGTTAGGCTGATGTGGCAGTCTGACCAACTGCCGGTCGACCGGCCCGGTCGACCGCCAACGGTCAAAAATCTGACCGTTGGGCAACATCGGTCGACCGGTCCGGTCGACCGAAAATTCCCGAGAGCAGAGCTCTCATCCCGGTCGACCGGCCGGTCGACCGGCTCTGTGCCTAACAAACGTGCACGTCCGTGCACGTCGGTCGACCGGATCGGTCGACCGGCCCTTTGGTGCGGTCGACCGTCCCGGTCGACCGACCAGCCTGTCAGCACAGTCCAGGTCAGAAAAATTTGGAAAAATATTTTCTAAAAAATCTTTTAATACTTTTAAAAATACCATAAAAATTGTTTTATCATTTTATGTTGAAACATAAACATGTGATAAAAATTTCAAGACATATATCAATCATATCAATTCATTTTTGTGTCTTGCCAATTTTATCAAAAACAAAACTTGTATTTTTATCAAACTTGATTTTTCCAAAGCATGAATAGGATAGTCAAAATAAGTTTGTTTACCAAGTTAAAGCATGTATGTATAAATAGAGAACATCTACTATACATATAACATATGTAAACTTGTTTTGATCTATTCTTCATGAAAACCAAAAACCAAATCATGAAACGTGTGTGTTTTGTGCACTTGAGCATATCAACTAAACTAAGCTTTACAAATGGATCTAAAACTCTATCTAAACTAGGATACCTAAGTCTTCTTGTCGATCTTCCATCTTCAAGTAGACTCGATCCCAAACGCGTGATCCTCCAAGTGCAAAGGTATGATCTTTAAGCTTTGGCACCGGAATCAACATGAAAAGCTTCTAAACTCCTTGTTGAAGCTAATCATCAACTAATATCCTGTTAATGATCTGAAACTTAGAAACACAAGAATATTAGTAAACATAACTACATGAGTGTTGATCATCATCAAAACTAGAGTGGAAGGCCATTGGGCCAACAGAGTGTTGTCTCCTGAGGGCTTTCCGATTGCACCCACAAAATCCCAAGAAAAAGAAAAAGTTAGTGATTTTTACAAAAAAGAAAGAAAAAAGTTTATAGTCCATTTTTTTCAAGAATTCCGGTGATCTATCGTTTTAGGCTGCCTTAAACTTTTCCTTCTTTTTATAAGTTTTCATTCGAAGTTTCGTTTTCAACTTAGGTTAAGTTTTCAAGAATAGATAGAGAACTGGATTTTTTATCTAGCCTAACATATATACATCTATATGTATGAGGAATTTTCTTAGACTATAGTATATTTATTTATATATATATAATATTTTTTTCTTTTTCTCCTTTTATATATATATATATGTTTATTATAGATTTACATTTATTCCCTTAGCTTCATTAGACTTTCTAATTTACCCATGTAGCGAGCCTTTTACCGATGACTCCCAGACCAGATGGTCACCAGATGAAGATACATCCCTAAGGTCCAAGGACTCGAGTAAACTAGGCCACGAATGCTAAGGACTCAACCACCTTTAGGCGTGACTGGTCATGCTTCTTAAGGCACAACTAACCAGCTTATTCAAGTTTTTATTTAGATTATGATTGTCATATGTATATTTTTTTTAATATATATAAATGTAAACAAAATTACTAAGTCTTTGATTAATCTCTCAATATGTAAGTGTATATAGTGCTTAGGAAAAGTTCAAAATCTAGCTATCTTTCTATTCTTTTCTTTCTTAACTTAAAGATCCAACAATACTTCTTATTTTTACTTATATTAAAAAATCCTAGTTTAGAATTTCCTTAATTTCTAAGATCATGTTAATTCTTTTCAAAAATGGATCACAGAATTTTTTTTTTTTTATATAAAGGAGAAACCTAGAAGAAAAATCTAAAATAAAAGAAAAAACCTAGAAGAAAAATATAAGAAAAGAAAAACCTAAAAGAAAAATCTAAAAGAAAATCCTAGAAAAGCTAGAAAAATAAGAAAAGAAAAACCTAAAAGAAAAATCTAAAAGAAAATCCTAGAAAAGCTAGAAAAATCCTATGTTAGTATCTACCCCCCATACCTATCTCATGCATTGTCTCCAATGTATTCAAGTAAAATAAATGATGAAATAGGTGAAGAAAAGGTGTCACCCCCTCTTGCGGCTCGGACCAGCGGTGGTGCTTGGTTCGGCCGACTGTGAATGTCGTAGACCCTCCTTGATGCAGTCCAAGCGAGATGTCTGCTCCTCGACCTATTTTCGTAGTCTAACCTACCCCCAAAATATCTTCTTCATGCCTTGCCAAATGGTAGACATGAAGGTACGTGAATCAGCTGGGGGGTCCTGCTGCCAGAAGGCTGGATCATCCTGATCCTCCAAAAGTTCCTCCGAAGAGGACTCAACTGGGGCATCTTCAGACTGGACACTAGGGTTCTAGACTACATGGAGACAACTATTGTAAGGACTAGTCGCCCTCTCAGGTGCAATAAACACCCTATCATAAGAGTCAAAGACTGCATCTGGTAAGAAGGTCCTACACAGACGAGTGATCAAAACTTGGTACGAGTACTTTGCACCGCGTGTGCTTAAGGAGTTGGTGAGGATACTATGAAAGATGATCTTATTAATGCTGATAGTATGCTACCTAGTCATGAGGTCATTAATGATTTGCAGCACCAGCCTGTTGAAGGAGGTTGTATGGTCAAGCCCTAATATGTTGCGTTGGATCCAGCATCCAACGCAATGTATGGTTCGAAATGTCGTACTGGCTTTGAGCCCCCTATCTTGCTTGGTACAGCGAGGCCCCATGACTGTCATATAGTCAATTAATGGCAGGGGGTCGCGATGGTGGGGGTTGCTAGGGATGTGAGTGAATTCCTCCAATAGAGCAAGCGTGATAACAATGTCCCCAGTGGGCATATGCACCAAGAATTGATTTATGTCAAGATTGATAAAGGCGTGGTCAATGGAATTATAGAAGAGCTTGACGAGCTCAGGATAATGGTAAGCCTCGTGATCGGAGTTATCATAAACTAATTCATACTAATTCCATGCACGAATATGATCCAAAAAGATATGGCCATAACCATTTGCATCACTAAAAATCCTAGCAAAGTCTTTTTCAGCAAAGATGGATGGGGCCATGATGAATAATACAAAGCAGAGGAAAGAGATACGCAAATCTCCCCCGGATTACATGTGGGAAACTGATTGAGGTAGACCTGCACACAAATACAGAATTTCAGAACTTTTAAAACAGTAGTGCAAGATGCTCAATTCTACCGCAATAACAAGTGGCTATGCGGGTCGTGATCCACAAGGAGGGACTAGCGATGGAAGCTTGTTTAGCAAGTTCTCTTTTAGGTTACAATGAATGGTTAAAGATCTTCTTTTAGTTCTTAAAAAGAAAATGAAAAAAAAATGTTATAGTTAAGTTAGGAAGAAGATGGTAGATAGAGAAGATGGAAAAACTAGAAATGATATGTGCAAAGAAATGGAAAAGGAATGATAAAGAAGTGTTCGATTGTGATGTTCTAAACTAAAGAATAAAAAGAAAAGAAAAAAACTAAAAGTTACTTACCCCTCTTGTGCTCATATACCTTGGATCCATTGCGACGACTTACCTTGTCTTTGAAGGCAATCAAGCATGGCATATAGGATCTTCCCCATTCTTGATCTACACTACGAATAAAAGGGCAAACTATACTAGCAAGAGAAGGGTTGTTCATCACAATAGGCCATCAAGGGCACTTGCAATAGCTAAGCAGTCTCGAGACTATCGGATTCTCTTGGATTGCAACACATCAGAGGAGAGTAAAAGAAAACAAGAGCAAAGAAAGAAAAAGAAACTTTGATTCGATTCAAATAACAATGAAAGAAGAGATCACTTACACTGGTGTCACCTGCAGTACAAGCTTGCTCTCATTCCTCCATGAAAGTCGTCTCTCCTCTCAGTTACATAAAGAAAACTAAAAACCAAAGTTACAAACTACAAATTATCCTAAGTTTTATTCTCTGCTTGGTCGTCTCCCTTGCCTTTGAGATTGCAGGTATTTATAGAAGAAATACAGAGGTTAGAGGTTAGAGGAGTATGAAGATAGGGAAAGCTGGCTTTTCTGAATTTGAATCCTCCCCTTATCTCCAAACTTGATTTGCGGTGGATATTCAGTTCTGATCTGCAGTTTGTTGGTGTGTTGATTGCTAAGTATCACTTATCAAATGATAGAATTAGAAATAATGATCACCATAAGAGTTGTAGCTCTATAAGTCTGCTTTCTGGAGCATCTTGAATTATTAGATTTGCGATTCTATAGCGAAAGATATGTTTAAATACTAAAATGTATCCAGTCAGAATCTGAATCAAACTTACTTCATCTCATCCGTTGATCTTCTCTCTATCCATTTATCTCTCTGTATTTGATATTATTCTCAGTTGATCTTTAGCTAACCAAAATGGATTTATAAAAATCTAAATTTTGTCAGTTTCCATTTGGTGTTATCTTTTTGATTTGATCTAATCTTCAGCTGAACATTTGCCCCAATCCTTGATTTGTTCTAACTAGATCTGGGATCATCCTTAGCTAACCAAATAGATCCAGTTAAATCTGATTTTAACTGGTATTTATTTGGTTTAATCCTCTTTCTCTTCATTATTATCTTCTGCAAAATAAATATTTAAGACAAGAAAATTAGCAGATTTATTACACGATAATGTAGGAGTGTAATGAAATGAATGTAAAATATGTGTACGATCACACCCCCACACCTATCTTTTGCTTCGTCCTCGAGCAAAACATCAAAACTAAATCAAAGGTTATTAGACCACTTTCGCAGGTCACGCGATTGCACTGAGCTTGTGCAACAAGCCGTTAAACCTCTAGGTTTCCCCTAGAGGACGAGTTTTGTCTCGTGAGGGTTTTCAGTGGATTACACCCACAAAATTCGTAAAGAAAGAGAAAAATGTTAGTATTTTGAAAACAAATTTTGAAAGAAAAATATTTGAAATATTATTGTAAGTTTCAAGTAATCTATAAGTTATAGGAAAACCAAAATTTTCATTCCTAAACTTAATCTCTATTCAAAAATTTGTTATCAATCAATGTAAGGAGTCAAATTGTACTTCTCATCTAGTCTATTACTTTACCCTAAGTCATATGCACCTTGTGACCGTGAAGTTTCGACTAAGGGTTTTTTAACTCTAACTCTTATGCCTTATTTATATTTATTTTTGGTGGCATTTATTCCTCAATTCCATTAGGCTTTCTAATCTGCCCATGTAACGAGCCTTTAGTCAGTGACACCCAAATCGGACAGTTTTAGGCCACCAGGTGAGAAAACACCCCTAAGGACTTAAAACTCAAGCAGACAAGGCCACGAAACCATGATTTTTATTTATAAAATGTATCCCTTTTAGGCGTGAATATTTATGCTTTACGAGGCATAAATACCAAGCTTAATTAGAGGATTTATATATATATATATATATATATTTTAAATTTATCTAATTATCTTTTGCATAAATACCAAGGCTTGCTTAGGCCAAAGCACCTAGCTAATCAATAATTAGATTTGTTCATCTTTCATAGATATATTTTTTTCCTTTTTTTCTTTTTTTTTAAATAAGGCATAAGAATCTCTGTTTTTGAACCCTAAGTGTGTAAGTGTATGAAGTGTGCATATTTCATTAAGGTAAAGATCAAGACTAAATTACTTTGACAAATTATCTTCCTAACCCTAAAAATCAAACAAATAATCTTATTTTGACCAAGTTTAAGAAATCCTAATTTTGATTTTCCTATTCCTTAAAATTGACTTAATTTCTTACAAAAAATATGTCAAAATATTGTTTCTATTTCAAAAAGTTTTTAAAAGTAAAAAAAATATTTTTTTAAATAAAAAGAAAAACCTAAGTTATGTTAGAATCCTCCCCCACACCTATCTCATGCATTGTCCTCACTGTATGAATTAATGCATAGATGCATGAAAAAGAAGACAGGGAAGGAAAATACTACCTTAAGGTGGTGGTTCCGGTGGTGGTCTGATTGGGTCAAGCGTTGCTACCCAATCAAGATAATGTGGTAGTTCACAGAACCTACTTTTATTGACCTCTTTTCTATTTACATATTTACAGTCCCCAGTATGAAAAGGATCATGAAAGATCCTATCATGAAACTTACTTCCTTTACATGACCGGTCCTGGAAAATCATCACAGAGTTATCATGGTCTATACCTATGTCCAACAAAAGAATGTGATTCGGTGGAATGGTTGACTTGGACTCAAGAATGATAGGTTCAGGAACCAATACAAACTCGGAAAAATCAATTTGGGGTTCGAGAGTTAGTTTTAGTTTAAGCGTTGAGTCCAAATCCAAGAATTGATATTCACATTCTTTTCCCATCAATGGAATGTGACTATCCAAAATTGGTGATTCAATTTCAAAATCTATGGGTACGGGAATAAATATTGGCTCAAAAAATTGGTCCAAATTGGGTAAGAATACCGCAGTCAACATAGATTCGAAGGTGAAAACTAAATCACAAAGTTGGGGATCGGGTTCACATTCATGATCAAGTTCAATCTCATTAAAACGAAAACTTGTCAATTCGTTAATGGGATGATATTGGTCAAGTTCAAGGCTTTGTAGTGAAACTGCATCTTGGTCAAAGTCTTCAAGATACCATGATTCTTGTTCTTCATCAATATAGTTAGAAGTGTTAGGAATAGTCAAAGATTGAATAGGGAGAGTTTTCTTATTCCTACGCATGTTCTCCAATCTACTAATTCCTGCTTCTATCATATCGAGTGGATCATTTTGATATTGAATCATGGTTTTCATACTCTTTTCTAAGTTGGCATGTTCTCCTTGAAAAATAGAGTAAGGATCTGTGACTTGAAAATTTTTACGGGATTTTGAGTCTTCTAAAATTAGAATTCGTCGCTCAAGCTCATCTAAGGCTTCCATCCTCTTTTCCCAATCAATTGATTCTTCTAATGATTGTTCGGGAGAAGGAGTATATGAAGCTGGATGTTGGTAGGGTAGTTGACAATATGACTCGGGGGAGTTGTATCCCTATTGACTCTGTGAAGAGTAGTGATGATTATTCCAGTCTTGTTCATAGTACTGGGACTGGGGCATGTAATGATTCGGATAAGACCAATCTGGCACACTAGGTTGGTTAAAGTTATGATATGTCGGGTTAGTAATATCCGAAAAATAGGTTTGGGTAAAATATGGATTATCATTAAAATTGGAAAAATTATTGTTATAAGCCATATCACACAATAAATGTTAAACACAAACAAAGAAAAATAAACAAAAAAGAAAAAATTTCTAACTTAAGTTAGGGTAAACCTATGACCTTGACGACTCCTAACTGGTTAGACTGTCCACGGGAAGTATAATGCAGACTTTGACCACAAGCTAATCAGCCAGGTCAGGGCAAGATTGGTGGGAGGTTATCCGTCAAAGATGTTCCTTAATTAAGTAACCACCAACCTTCGGGCTTTCGGCCCTTAATCCCCTTCCTAGACACTGATTTGGCAGGAGTCAAATTCCAACACCTTTCCCTCTTAGGATAATCTCCTAATTGAGTCCGAGATGTCCCTAGGGCCAACGTCTACTCATTTTTAGTTAGGTTTGGGTTAGTGAGTGAGGAGATTGTTTGTGGGCTAAGGGAGGGTAATGACTTCCCCACCTTATCTTGTTTATAGGACAAGCCCTTAGATCAATTTAGTGCAGTGTATAAGAAAAGCAACACTTAAGCAATGTAAATAATCCAAAAGTGTTCTCATACTAGATGCTATGCACACGTACCTTTGCTCCAACACTCTTCAATAGTAAATAGAAAATGTAATGAAATAGACACGTGCCTAAATGCAAAGTCTAAACCATTTTAGCATTTATAATCATTATTTTACTGTTGAGGTTAGAAAGTAAATACAGTGAATCAAACAAGGAAATAAATACTACAGATATTTTAATTGCGCAATTCAGCCAACCTGCAGAAAATACAGGTTAGTAGTTCACTCAGTTTGCCACAAGACTGTAGCAAATCTGAGGGTTTCTTGGCTCTGCTTTCTTGAGCAGAATCCAAGGCCACTTATGTATCCACTGCAGCAAGAATTCCTTGTTATTAAATCTGTACAAAAAACAAAGAAGAAAATTAACCAAAAATGTAAACTTTAAAGAGAATTACTTACCGTCCCTCCCCGGCAATGGCGCCAAAATTTGATTGAGGTAGACCTGCACACAAATACAAAATTTCAGAACTTTTAAAACAGTAGTGCAAGATGCTCAATTCTACCGCAATAGCAAGTGGCTATGCGGGTCGTGATCCACAAGGAGGGACTAGCGATGGAAGTTTGTTTAGCAAGTTCTCTTTTAGGTTACAAAGAATGGTTAAAGATCTTCTTTTAGTTCTTAAAAAGAAAATGAAAAAAAAATGTTATAGTTAAGTTAGGAAGAAGAAGGTAGATAGAGAAGATGGAAAAACTAGAAATGATATGTACAAAGAAATGAAAAAGGAATGATAAAGAAGTGGTCGATTCTGATGTTCTAAACTAAAGAATAAAAAGAAAAGAAAAAACTAAAAGTTACTTGCCCCTTTTATGCTCATATACCTTAGTTCCATTGCGACGACTTACCTTGTCTTTGAAGGCAATCAAGCATGGCGTATAGGATCTTCCCCATTCTCGATCTACACTACGAATAAAAGGGCAAACTATACTAGTCAGAAAAGGGTTGTTCATCACCATAGGCCATCAAGGGCACTTGCAATGGCTAAGCAGTCTCGAGGCTATCGGATTCTCTTGGATTGCAGCACATCTGAGGAGAGTAAAAGAAAACAAGAGTAAAGAAAGAAAAAGAAACTTTGATTCGATTAAAATAACAATGAAAGAAGAGATCACTTACACTGGTGTCACCTGCAGTACAAGCTTGCTCTCATTCCTCCATGAAAGTCTTCTCTCCTCTCAGTTACGTAAAGAAAAGTAAAAATTACATAAAAAGAAAATTAAAAACCTAAGTTACAAACTATAAATTATCCCAAGTTTTATTCTCTGCTTGGTCGTCTCCCTTGCCTTTGAGATTGCAGGTATTTATAGAAGAAATACAGAGGTTAGAGGAGTATGAAGATAGGGAAAGCTGGCTTTTCTGAATTTAAATCCTTCCCTTATCTCCAAACTTGATTTGAGGTGGGTATTTAGTTCTGATCTGCAGTTTGTTGGCGTGTTGATTGCTGAATATCACTTATCAAATGATAGAATTAGAAATAATGATCAACATAAAAGTTATACCTCTGTAAGTCTGCTTTCTGGATCATCTTGAATCATCAGATTTGAGATTCTGTAGCGAATGTTATGATTCAAATACTAAAATATATCCAGTCAGAATCTGAATCAAACTTGCTTCATCTCATCTGTTGATCTTCTCTCTATCTATTTATCTCTCTGTATTTGATATTATCCTCAGTTGATCTTTAACTAACCAAAATGGATTTATAGAAATCTGAATTTTGTTGGTTTCCATTTGGTGTTATCTTTTTGATTTGTTCTGATCTTTAGCTGAATATTTGCCCCGATCCTTGATTTGTTCTAACTAGATCTGGGATCATCCTCAGCTAACCAAATAGATCCAGTTAAATCTAATTTTAACGGGTATTTATTTGGTTTAATCCTCTTTCTCTTCATTATTATCTTCTATAAAATAAATATTTAAGACAAGGAAATTAGCAGATTTATTACACGATAAATGTAGGAGTGTAAGGAAAAGAATGCAAAATATGTGTACGATCAGAAACCAAATTAGATTGCACAGAGCAATCCAGAGCGTAAGCAGATGATCAGATAGTAGATCGGAGATCTATAGACTGCCACGACAATAAGGCAAGTTCGCGGTGCTCCAGAATCTACTAGAGGGTCGCGGAGGCGCGGCCCGAGTTGAGCAAACGCGGCTCTTTCAGGGATTCAGGGTCTCAGAAAAATTTGGGGGGCGGTGCTCACTGCTCTCATTTCAGATCTGAGGTTGAAAGTAGGGTAAAGAAAGAAAGACAGGATGAAGGGTATATATAAGGGGCTGAGAAAAGTGAAATTCCAAAATTGCCCTAGGTGAAGTTAGAAATTTACAACCCTAGGGAAATTCAGGTAATTAAAAGGGAAAAGAAGTGTATAAAGAGAAGAAAACCTAGGTGCTATTTAGCACCTAGGTCCATTTTTTTTATTTATTTTGTTGTTGATTATTTGGTTTTTATATTACACTTATTTTTTATTTTTATTTTTATTTTTATTTTGTTTTTACAAGGGAGGTCCCAAAATGATTTACAAGAGACACCGTGCAAAAGTGTAGAATGACTTGGTCACATATAGACTGGGTCAAAAAGAACCAGTTCAAGAATATTGTGTGACTCAGACTCTGTGGTGAAGAATGGCTTTAGGCGTTGACCATTGACTTTGAACGTGTTACCATTCTTTGGATCGAAAATTTCAATCGCACCATGAGAAAAGACAGTTTGCACAACATATGGTCCAGACCACCTGATTTTTAGCTTACCAGAGAAAAGGTTGAGTCTAGAGTTGTACAACAGAACTTTTTATCCTGAGACAAAATTTTTCCTATGAATGGATGTATCATGGAAAAGCTTAGTTCTGTATTTAGAGATCCGAGCGTTATCGTCTGCATCATTTCTTAACTCTCTAGCTTGGATATCTGCAGCTTTCTCAAGTCACCGGCTTTGTCTAAGTCCAAATTTAGCTGTTGTATTACCCATAGAGCACGGTCCTCTAATTCTACAGGCAAATGGCAAGGTTTTCTAAATATTACTCAATATGGAGACATACCGAGGACAGTTTTGTAGGCAGTCTGATATGCCCATAAGGCATCAACGAGTTTGATGGACCAGTCCTTACAGTTTTGTCCTATAGTTTTTTTTAGTATCAGTTTAATTTGTCTGTTGGTGACTTTCACTTGCCTGTTCGTCTGAGGATGATAGGCCATGGATAATTTATGAGAGATGGAGTACTTCCGCATTAGGGCTTAAAAAGCCCGGTTGCAGAAATGATACCCGTTGTCACTAATTATCGCACGGGGGGCTCCGAAGCATGATATGATGTTTTCACGTAAGAACTTGATGACAACTTTGTTGCCATTTGTCCTAGTCGGAATAGCTTCAGCCCATTTTGAGACATAGTCTACAGCTACCAAAATGAATTGATTACCGTAAGACAGAGGAAAGGGTCCCATGAAATCGATGCACCACAAACAAAAAATTTCTACCTTCAGGATTGGTGTAAGGGGTATCATGTCTCTATGTGTGATTTGACCCATCATTTGACATCTGGCACAGAGCTTGCAGAAAGTATAAGCGTCCTTAAAGAGAGTGGGCCAGTAGAACCCACTTTGAAGGACTTTCTTAGCAGTCTTTCATGGATCAAAGTGTCCACCGCAAGCTAACTCGTGAAAAATGTCAAAACACTATGATGTTCATCCTCAGAAAGATACCTCCTAATTATCTGGTTAGGGCACTATTTGAATAAATATGGTTCATCTCAAAATAAAAACTGTATTTGTCTCATAAAGTGATGTTTGTCCTGACTTGACCAATTTGAAGGTGTTCGTCCGGTTGCAAGGTAGTTTGCTATATCAGCATACTATGGCTCTTTACACATCGTGAAGATGTGTTCGTCAGGAAAGTTTTCATTGATAGGTATAGTCTCAATTGGTGCATTTGGAATTCTCGAAAGGTGATCTGTCACCACATTCTCAACACCCTTTTTGTCTTTAATTTCCAAATAAAACTCTTGCAAAAGAAGTATCCATCGAATCAGTCTAGTCTTTGCATCCTTCTTTTGCATCAAGTATCTAATGGCGGAGTAATCAGTGAAAATTGCTGTCCTAAACCCTAGTAGGTATTGGCGAAATTTCTCCAACGCAAACACAATTGCTAAAAATTCCATTTTAGTCATTGTGTAATTTAGTTGGGCCTCGTTAAGCGTCCTACTAGTATAGTAAATCACGTGTTGCATGTTATCAGTACGCTGTCCGAGAACAGCACCTATGGCATAATCGGAGGCATCACACATAATTGCAAAAGGCCTAGTCCAATCTGGCACTGAGATTATTGGCGCCGAGACAAGTCTGTGCTTAAGCTCTTCCCAAGCTTGTAGACAGTCTTCATCAAAGTTGAAGGGCACATCTTTTCCTAGGAGATTCGTTAAAGGTCTAGCAATTTTGCTAAACTCCTTAATAAATCTTCTATAGAAGCCAGCGTGCCCTAGAAATGATCTAATGTCTATTAAACATTTTGGCTCAGGGACCTTTGTTATTACTTCCACTTTTGATCTATCAACCTCAATTCCTTTGTTTGAAACTTCGTGCCCTAGGACAATTCCTTTCTTGACCATAAAATGACACTTCTCCCAGTTGAGTGTCAAGTTTTTCTCCATGCATCGTTGTAAAACCAGCTTAAGATGGTGCAAGCATTGTTCTAAGGAATCACCATAAATAGAGAAATCATGCATGAAAATCTCCAAAAATCTTTCCACCATGTCGAAAAAAAGACTAAACACGCAACGTTGAAACATTGCGGGAGCATTGCATAGGCCGAAGGGCATTCTTCGGTATGCAAATGTTCCAAAGGGACAGGTGAAAGTAGTCATGTCATGATCCTCGAGAGCAATAGGGATTCGATTGTATCCTAAATATCCATCCAGGAAATAGTAATACTCATGTCCAGCTAGTCTCTCGAGCATTTGATAGATGAATGGAAGGGGGAAGTGGTCTTTACATGTGGTAGCGTTTAATTTTTGGTAATCAATGCAGACTCGAATCTTCGTTGGAAGACGAGTTTGCACTAATTCGTTCTTATCATTTTCTACCACGATAAACCCTGCCTTCTTTGGCACAGCATGGACTGGACTAACCCATTTGTTATCGGATATGGGATAGATAATCCTATTATCTAATAGCTTCAAAATCCCCGCTCTGACAGCCTCCTACATGATCGGGTTTAGTCTACACTGTGGGTCACGTTTTGGCTTTGCATCTTCCGTCAAGTGAATCCGGTGTTGCACAATGGATGGACTGATCCCCTTTGTATCAGCCATGGTCCAACCAATGGCTTCTTGATTTTCCCTTAATACCGCAAGAAGATCCTCTTCTTGTTGTTCTATAAGGTGGGACGCAATTATCTCAGGGAATGCTTCCTTTGCACCCAAGTACTGGTACTTGAGATGACTAGGAAGAACCTTAAGATTGGAAGAGGGAACCTAATCTATCACTAGTTGTTCCTCGTGTAACGGAAGGATAGGGGTGGCATTTGTTGCCTACTCCACTGTGGATTCAATGATTTAATCAAGATTGAAGTCATCAGACTCCAATTCAAATTCTCTATTAGACTCATATTCAATCTCCATGTCATGTTCACTTGTTAATCCTTCAATTAAGTTCACTTCAAATGACACATTATTCAAATCTCGAGGTTGTTTTCCCAGATGGAAAACATTTACCTCTTTTGTCATATCTCCAAAAGTCAGACGCATCGATCCATTCCTACAGTTGATGACTGCGTTTGCGGTGGCTAGGAAGGGTCGTCCTAGAATGACAGGGTCTGAGCTTTTGGGGTTGTGTACGAGTTGCGTGTCTAGAACAATAAAATCCACAAGGTAAATGAATTCCCCGACCCGTATGAGAACATCTGTAATCTCCCCCTTGGGAATCTTTACAGATCGATCAGCTAGTTGTATAGTAACTCTGGTTGGACGGAGGTCGCCCAGCCCGAGTTGCTAATACACAGAAAAAGGAAGAAGATTGATGCTGGCTCCTAAATCAAGTAACGCCGTGTTTATCGTGGTCTGTCCTATAATACAGAAAATAGTTGGACTCCTTGGGTCTTTATATTTTACAGGAATGGGCCCAATTAGCAACTCACTTATGTTTGATGCAAGGAAGACCTTCTTTGGGACATTTGCTTTCCTTTTCTTGGTGCACATATCTTTTAAGAACTTGGCATATGAGGGGACTTGTTGTATGGCATCAAGAAGGGGCACATTGATCTGAACCTGATTAAACATTTCCCTAATTTTCTCCATCTGAGCATTAGTCTTTTAATTTGCTAGCCTATTCGGGAATGGTACAATAGGCCTGTATGGTTGCTCATCTGTTTTATCTTTGTTATTGGACTTGGAGGTTGACGGTTGTGAACTTGAAGATGGATCATTCTGAGTTGGTGGTATAAGAACATGAGGTGTTGACATTAATTTATTAGGAACAAGATGACTAGAAACCTGATTGTCTATCTGCTTTTCAGATCTCAAAATATGAACAGTATTTCATTGACTTGGACCTGTCTTCAGCTTCATGAATAGGGAAGGGGTTCTTAGGATTGGGCAATGGCTGACTTGGCAGTGTTCCCTTTTGTCATTCATTTAATGAGTTAGCCAGTTGACCTATCTGAACCTCTAACCTATTGATAGCCTGGTTGTGGGTGTTCATCATTAAGGCATGGGTTTTCGATAAGATTTCAATCATTCTTTCCAAATCTGACAATTTTTTATCTGGACGATTCTGTGTTTGTTGTTGTTGATATGTGGGCTAGAAGTTATGTTGGAAGTTTGATTGAAAATTTGGTGGACTCTGGTGCAAACTGAGTTGATGAGACTGAGTAGGATATTGGTGTGGAAATTGTTGCCTTGGTTGCTCATGACCAGACTGACTCCATGAGAAATTTGGATGGTTCCTCCATCCCGAGTTGTATGTTTTGGAGTACAGATTGTAGTTGGGTCTGGTGTATGCTGCATTCATTTTCTCAGGGTACATTTGAGCTTAGTAGATAGTACACTCCTCAAATAGGTGGTTAAGAGCATGGCAGTAGGTACAACCCAGATTGATCACATGTGTTAGGTTGACCTGATTCACAGAATTCGGTCCCTAGCCTTGAGCAGTTCTAATCTTTTCATCAATTGTGTTATCTTTGCCTCGGCAGCTATAGAGAATTCAATCAAATGCATACCAGTTTTGGAAGTGGTGGGATTAGTTTTCTCGGGGCAAGACTCCCACTGAATGATTTTTTCTGCTAAAGCTCCAATGAGGTCCCAACCCTGGTTCTTATCTTTCTTCAAAAATTCCCCTTGACACATAGTCTCAAGGAGTGTCTTAGTTTGGTAGTCTAGTCCGTCATAGAGAATTTGGCATTGCCGCCACTTCTCTATGCCGTGATGAGGACATTGGGCTAGTAAATCGTTAAACTGTTCAAAACACTTCCAAAGTGGTTCACTTGTTTCCTGCTTAAACTGCATTATGTTTCTTTTTTTTCTAATGAGGGCCGTTTTATGAATGGGATAGAACTTCTTAAGAAAGACTTTGACAAAATCATCCCATGACGAGATATATAGCTACTTCTTGGCTATGTCCTTAAGCGCGAAGAGAATGAACCTTAATCTAACAACGTCTTCCCCCATTTGGGGAATTCTCATCATCAAACACACTTCTTCAAACTCACGAATGAAGAAAAATGCGTCCTCATATTCTAGGCCATGAAACCTAAGGAGTGTATTTATGAATTGCGGTTTAAGCTCAAATTTTTTTCCATTTACCTCGGATAAAAGAATGCATGAAGGAAGTGAAGTGCGAATAGGGTAGAACTTGTCTTGGAGAGAAGTATTGTTAGCCAGGATTGGGATTGTGTCAGGAAGTGGTGTTTGTGCAAGTGTAGAAGTCCTAACAAGTCTTCCTGAAATTTGATCCCGGTACCACTCTTGCATGCACAATCACAGACAATGTTCACCAAACAATCAAGCGAAAAAGGAAAATAACAAACAAGAAAAAAGAAAAATAATCACAAGCTATCTAGGATCCCTGGACCTAGACGACTCCTAGCTGTTCGATGAACCGAAGAAGGTTATTACTCAAGTTAGACCACAGCTAATCAGCTAGGTAGGGGCAAAAACGGTGGGAGATATCCGTGCGTAAGCAATGGGCCTTAATTACGCCAAACCACGGTATCTTTGAGGCTTAACCTCTTAATCCCCAACCTTAGACACTGATTTTACTGGAGTATGAATCAGAAATAATTTCCAACTTCAGCTGATCTCTTATCGAGTCCAGATGCCCCTAGGGTCAACGTCTATCAATTTTTATTAAAAAGGTTGGGATTGTGAGTACTTGGAATGTGATTTTGGGCGAAGGAAGGGTGATTAAATCCCCACCTTATCTTGTTATTGGGGTGGTACCCTTAAAATCAGTTTGTGCAAGTGTACAATATATGCAAACAAGATTCCACTCAAAGCGATGTAAATCAACCAAGAGATGAGACTTATTTGAAATGCAATGTGAACGTACCTTGCTCCAGCACTCTTCAATAGTAAAGTAAATGAATTGAAAAGACACGTGCCTAAAATGCAAACGTCTAATCAATTTTTGAACTTTTAAATAAATGCTTTACTGTTGGTTTATTAGCAGGCTCCTGGTGATGGCATACAAGAAATAAAGTTTGTAGCAAGCTATATTTTTGCAAAGCAAGTAGCCCTGCACAAAACCAGTCAGTATTGAACTCTTCCTTGCCGTGGGTCCGCGGCCTAAGCCGAGAAAACGTGACAATTCAGAGGGTACGAGGCCAAAAGCCACTTATATGTCACTGCAAGTCATTATTTTCTATTTCCTTAACCTGTAGCCTACAACAGAGAAGAAAAAAATTTGTTTTAGTTCCAAAAACTCAATATAAACCGTTACCCTCCCCGGCAATGGCGCCAAAAATTTGTTCGAAAGGAGTAATTGTATTGAGAAAGGGTTTGGAGTAAACCGTTAATGTCCGTGTACTGATGATCAAAACTCCAAATGTATATGAAAGTTTACTTTACTCCTTCGAATCACCGTTCGTAGCACAAGCTATGACGGGTCGTGATTGAGGTCGAACCTGCACAAAAATACAGTATTTCAGATTTTAAGATTAAAGAGTACAAATTACTCAATTCTACCGCAATAGCAAGTGGCTATGCGAGTCGTGATCCATAAAGAGGAACTAGCAATGGAAGCTTTTCAGTAAGTCTTCTTTTAAGATACAAAGTTTGGTTAAAGTTCTTCTTTAGTTCTTTAAAAGAAAAAGAGGAAAATTAGGTTAAAGTTAAGTGAGGAAGAAAGTGGTAGAATGAGAAGGTGGAGAAAAATTGAAAATGATTATTTACAAAGAAATTGAAAATGGAAAGAAGTGGGTGGTGTTGGTGTTCTAAACTAAATAATAAAAGAAAAGAAAAGAAACTAAAAATTACTTACTTTTTTTGGCCAAATACCTACCTTGAATCTTTTGCATTGATGTTACCTTGAAGTGAGGCGATCAACATATAGCCCAAAAGAGTTGATTCCCGTTTCCTCCACATTATATCATCAAGACGTTGCAAGTATGAAGTGATACAGAATGAAACTCAAAATCCATCGTCATGAGCTATTGATTGAGATTAAAAATAAAGTTCAGATATGCTTAGTCTCAATGCGAATCCGCTGTAGCAAGGGCTTGAGCGGGTCGTGATCCTCAGGGAAGGATGCGATGCAAGCTTTTCGGCCGATTCCCTTGTATGCTTCAAGTAAGAAGAAAAAGATTAGATTTGTGATGAAAATATGAGATTAAAAACGTGGTTTTGCTGATCTTCTACCACAACCCTATTGCAAATTAAAGAGCTTGATCTTCATCTTAAGATTAATATGACTCACCCTAGGTTATTGCAATTATATCAAGCAAGAGAAATTAATACACGATTCTAACTAAGTTACATTACTCAAAAACCTAACTATGGTTCCTCCTAACATCTAGGTACAGCCTAATAGAAGACGAATCCCAACTTATGCTGTCCTAGTTCTTAAGTTGAAGTCATGAAAAGTCTTTTTATCATGTAGCCTAGATTAAGAATTTTAAGTATTTTTTAATCTTCTAGAATTAGTTGCCTTTTAAACCTAGGGTTTCTAGTGATGTTCATTAATCGGATCAAGTTTTAATTGCTTCTAGGGTTGCTTCAAGAATCTCAGCAAACCACTAGGAGGATTAGTTCTTCATAATTATTTTTATCTTTTCAATATTTATTTTTTATTTTTATGAGAAAGATTGCAAAAGAAAGAAAAACGAAAACAAGAATAGATCGAAGATTAAAACACGAGAGAGATGACAAAAGAAATCAAATAAAGTGCAGAAATTAAACAGAGAACAAAAGAGTGACCTTTTATTTCGATGAACTGCAGGTTACACAATCGTCTCCTTCTCCACAACGAGCATGAATAAAAATTACAACTTTCGCAGAAATTTAAAAATAGCTAAAGAAAACCCTAATTTGTCTCTGCATGCCCCTCTCTGTTGCGACTGCTTGGATATTTATAGTGCAGAACGTAGGGGAGTCCTGGATAAGAACGCGCCAGAAATCAGTTGCCCTGCCTCATCCATAGTGCCGCGGATCCGCGGCTTTTGCCGCGTTTCCGCGGCACTTTGGTGTCTTCTGGCCACGCGCTTTGGCGCGTGGCCTCTCCTGGTCCGTCCAAATGGGTGCCTGCTTCCAGAAGTGAGATCCTGGCCTTTAAATCTGGATTTTCGAGATAACTTGGTAATCAAGTTACCCTTAATCCAGATTTCTTCAAATCTTCTCTCTACGAAATTCCTCTTAATCTTAGCCTTTTATCCTTATCTTGCAGGTGTTTAGGGTTGGATAGAAGTCTATCCTTCCCTAATTTCTGATATTTGCAACTTTTAGCCCTTGTATTTGCATTTTGAATCTTTGTATTTGCGCTTCTTCACCTGGGCTTCAAACATGGGCTTGGATCTGGGTTTTTGGGCTCTTTAAGCTTTATTCTTTATTAACTTGATAATTTGAGGCCTGCACATATTAAATAAAGAAATATTAATAAATGTGCATTATAATATGAATAAATGTGCAAATGCGATGGTATATATGATGACAATTATGCATTTTTCACTACCTATCACACCCCCACACTTATCTTTTTGCTCGTCCTCGAGTAAAAATCAAAAAGAAAGAGAAAAATCTAACCTAGCTAACTCACTTTCGTAGGAATCACGGTTGCACTTAGCATGTGCAACAAGCCGTTAAACCCCTAGGTTACCCTAGAGGACGAGTGTTGTCTCGTGAGGGTTTTCAGCGGATTACACCCTGTTGACTGATTTTTTCCTGCACACAAAAATAAGGATATTAAATTAAAAATAGATCGTGCGAGGAATCAGTTCTAATCCGCGGTAGCAGGGCTATGCGGGTCGTGATCCTCAAGGAGGGACTGCGATAGAAGCGTTAAGCAAGTTAATCTCTAAAAATTTATCTTTTTTTTAGTTAATTGTCACGATGGTATTTACAAAGAAACGTGGTATTTACAATGAGTTGTGGAAAAGAATATTGGAGAGATGTGGATTTAATCTACGAAAAAGAAAAGAAAAGAAACAAAAGGAAAACTTATCTCTTTATTTGCTTGCCGTTCGAACCGTTGCGATGATTTCCCTTTTCTTGGAAGGCGTACAAGCACGGCTTATGGGATCGTCCGCCTTCTTAATCTACTCTACGAAATAAAACAACAAGCTATGAAGACTTGTTCATCGCCATGGGCCGTCAAGGTTCCTTCTTCGGCTAGGTAGTCTCAAAGCGTCAAGTTCTCACGGTTTGCAAGTCATCGGAGAAAGAAACAATCACATAAAATAAAAATAGAAGAACAGAGATTAAACAAAACTAGAGAAACAATAACACAAGAATAAAAATAAAAAGAACAAAACGAACCTCGAGTTGATTTATTTAACAATGGTGGAAAAGCAAAACTTACACCGATTGTCACCCTCAGTACAAGTAGATCTCCTTCCTCCATGAGAACATCCTCTCCTCTCGGTTTACAAAAAATAAACAAAAAGAAAACCTAACCTAGAAGAAAGAGGAAAAACCCTAAAAATCTGAACTTTGGCCCTTCGCTGGACGCTGGACGCTCTCTACGTTGCACTGCAGGAGATATTTATAGATGCAGAAGGCTACAGAGTCCCGGAAGAATCTGCCCACGAAATTTGGGATCAGGATCTTATCAAAGTGCCGCGGATTTGCGGCGGTTCCGCGGCACTTTTGTGGCTTCTGGCCACGCGCTTTGGCGCGTGGCCTCTCCTGGTCCGTCCATGTGGGCGCCTGCTTCTAGAATTGTAATCCTGGCCTTTTAAATCTGGATTTTCGAGGTAACTTGGTAATCAAGTTACCCTTAATCCAGATTTCTTCAAATCTTCCTCCCACGAATTTTCTTCTTATCTTGGCCTTTTATTCTCATCCTGCAGGTGTTTAGGGTTGGATAGAAGTCTATCCTTCCCTAATTTCTGATTTTTGCAACTTTTAGCCCTTGCATTTGCATTTTGACTCTTTGTATTTGCGCTTTTTCACCTGGGCTTCAAACATGGGCTTGGATCTGGGCTTTTGGGCTCTTTAGGCTTTATTTATTGCTAAAATAACAATTCGAGGCCTGCACACAATAAATTACTAATTATTAATAAATGTGCAGAATTAAATGAATAAATATGAAAATGTGATGGTAAATATGATGATAAAAATGCACTTTTGACTACCAATCACACCCCCACACTTATCTTTTTGCTCGTCCTCGAGTAAAAACAAAGAAAAAGAAAAAGAAATGAAAAGTTAATCTAACCTAACTCACTTTCGTAGGAATCACGATTGCACTTAGCACGTGCAACAAGCCGTTAAACCTCTAGGTTACCCTAGAGGACGAGTGTTGTCTCGTGAGGGTTTTCAGCGGATTGCACCCACAAAATCCATAAAAAGGAAAATATTTGAATTATTATTGAAGAGACTAAGTAGTCTATAAGTTTTAGGATTATCATTTTTATTCATTCTTCAAACCTAGTCTTTATAAAGTCAATTGTTATTCATTTTAGGTAAGAATTAAAATTGAATTTCTAATATAGTCTTTTTCGTTACCAAAAGTCATACGCACCCTTGTGAATCTAGGAATTCCTTAACTTGGACTCTCATGCCTCTTTATTATTTTTATAACATCATCTAATTTTCTTTCGTGTAAGTATCAAGGCTTCTTGAGGCCCTCATACCTAACTAATTGACTATTAGATGTGTTAATATATTTATTTATTTATTTTTTTTTTGGCATGTATAACTCATCTAATTTTCTTTCGTATAAGTATCAAGGCTTCTTGAGGCCCTCATACCTAACTAATTGATTATTAGATGTGTTAATACATATATTATTTTTCTTAGTCTTCTTAGGCTTTCTAATCCACCCATGTAACGAACTTAAAGTCGATGGCTCCCAAACCGGTCGGCTTTAGGGCACCAGGTGAGAAAACACCCCGCGGACTCAAATTCGAGTGAACTAGGCCCCAAAACTAAGGACTTTATTTTATTTACTCACCTTTAGGCATGAATACTTATGCTTCTTGAGGCACATGTATCAGCTTAATTGGTGATTTTTTTTTTTTTTTTTTTTTTTATATGAGGCACAAGGTCTTTGTCTTAGAATCCTAGATATGCATTTGGTATGCACATTTCATTAAGGTAAAAATCAAGACTAATTATTTATTCAATTTCTCTCCTATACCTAAAAATTTAAACAATTTATTTATTTTGACCAAGTTTTTAGAAATCCTAATCGTGATTTTCCTAATCCTTAAAACTAACTTAGATTTCTTTCAAAAAATAAGTCAAAATATTTCCTTTTTATAACATTTTTTTTTTAAAATTTTTTTTTTAGATTTTTTTTTTTTAGACAAATTTTTTGTTAGTTTCTACCTATGTTAGTATGTTAGTAAAGCCCACCCCCACACTTATCTCATGCATTGTCCTCAATGTATGAAATGAATGCATATATGCATGAAAAAGAACAAGGGAAGGCGGAAAATTACCTTAGGGGGTGGTTCTGGAGGTGGTCTAATTGGTCCACGAAATGCGGCCCAATCAAGATAACAGATAATTTGGTGGAACCCACCAGAAACTTTCCTTACATAACCCACAAAAATATATGTATAATTATTTTTAAAAATTTCCACCCCATCGAATTTCCAAATTTCATAATAAGTTTCAGAGTTAATTGTCTCAACCTCCTTGTCCCAAAATGGAGAATGAAAGGATGGAATTATTGACTTGGACATTATAGGTGCGGGAACGAATACCGACTCAGGGAAGATGCTCAAATCAAGTAAGGGCTCAGGAGTCGGGCTAGGTTCAAGAATTGGGTCCAAGTCAAGAAATTGAAACTCAAGTCCACAATCTTCTTCCCACAATGGAATGTGACCTATATGGATGATATCTCTTTACTTCCAATATTAAGGAAATCTAGCTCATCGCCATACAATTCTTCAAAACTAAGGTCAACATCGTCCGTCAGAATTGTACAATCAATTTCAGAAGTAAAGAGATTGTGATAATCTAGGTCAAGTTCAATATGATCATCTAAAATGGGTGATTCAATTTCATAATGAATTGGAATAGGATCCAATGTTGACTCGGGAAAAGTGAAATCAGGTGGAGACACTGGAGTCATTATTGGATCAGGAAATAAAATTGAATCATCAAGTGGAAGATCATGATCATATTCAAGCTCAAGTTCTAATTCAGGAAAGGAAAAACTTGCCAAGTTATCAAGAATTGGAGTTTCGGCAAGTTCACATGATGGTACTGAATTAGAATCTTGTTGTCCACAGCAACTTGGTTCGTCGGCTCTAAGTGAGTGGTCAATGAAAGCAGAAACGGCCGAACTGTGAGCATGTAAAGCTTGAACCATCAAATCTATGTCATGATTACGGGCTAATTGAGCCTCAGTCATGGCAGCTAGCATCTCTTTATAGTCGATAGGATCATCTTGTTCTGATTGGTCTTGAAAAGATGAAGTGTCATCATGATGAAATTGTGAGTCGGTGGACTCACGCATCATCCTATCTAAGATTGATGGTGATTGTTGCTTGGACTTATGCATACTTATCATTTCCCCAATAGATGGTAGTCTATTATGAATTGGTGGATCTAAGTATAAATCATTGAAAGAATGTGGACTAGATGGATATGGAGGACAATTTGGTTGAGAATTAGACTCGGGGGACTCGAAACCCCATGAACTCTGTGACGAGTTGAAATTATTATGGAAATTATAGTCATAAGATGGGGGGTGTGGGTTATATTCATTCGGATAAGACCATTCCGGCACACTAGATTGGTCAAAGTTAGGGTATGCCGGGTTGGTAATATCCGAATAATAGTTAGGGGTGTAATATGGATTAAAATTGGAATTATTCTTATATGCCATATCACACCAACACAAACACAACAAACAAAAAGAAAAATTCTAACCTAAGTTAGGGTAGACCTATGACCTAGACGACTCCTAACTGGTTAGACTGTCCACGGGAGGTAGGGTGTAGACTTTGACCACAAGTTAATCAGCCAGGTAGGGGCAAGAGTGGTGGGAGGTTTTCCGTCAAAGACGTTCCTTAATTAAATAACCACCACACTTCGAGCTTTCGGCCCTCAATCCCCTTCCTAGACACTGATTTGGCAGGAGTCAACTTCCAACACCGTTCCCCCTTAGGATAATCTCCTATTGAGTCCGAGATGTCCCTAGGGCCAATGTCTACTAATTTTTATGTTAGGCTTGGGTTAGTGAGTGCTTGGGATATGATTTTTGGGCTAAGGAAGGGTGATGAAATCCCCACCTTATCTTGTTAATGGGTTATGCCCTTAAGATGAATTAGTGCAAGTGTACAAGATAAATAGATAAGAATCACTCAAAGCAGTAAATCAACCAAGAGATGAATCCTATTCTACATGCAATGCGTACATACCTTGCGTCTCCAGCACTCTTCAACAGTAAATAAAAATAATTGAAAAGACACGTGCCTAGAAATGCAAATGTCTAATCAATTTTTAACGATTACAACCAATTTTTTACTGTTGACTTATTAGCAATTTACAGGTGTATCACAGAACAAAACAGAATATATCAGTAAGCAGTATTTTAATTTACAGAGACCTGCAAAAAAATTCAGTGAGTAGTTCACTGCAATTGCCGCGGATCCGCGGCTCTGGCCGCGTTTCCGCGGCAAAGTTGCAGGTCCTTGTGCTCTGCCTTCGAGGGCAGAGGCACAGGATAGCTATATGTCCACTGCTGCGATAAGTTTCTGTTTCCTGTTCTCCAAACCTGCAAACAGAAAAGAATAAAAAATTAGTTAAAAATTAAATTTTTTTGTTTTAGAGATAACTTACCGTCCCTCCCCGGCAACGGCGCCAATTTGTTGACTGATTTTTTCCTGCACACAAAAATAAGGATATTAAATTAAAAATAGATCGTGCGAGGAATCAGTTCTAATCCGCGGTAGCAGGGCTATGCGGGTCGTGATCCTCAAGGAGGGACTGCGATAGAAGCGTTAAGCAAGTTAATCTCTAAAAATTTATCTTTTTTTTAGTTAATTGTCACGATGGTATTTACAAAGAAACGTGGTATTTACAATGAGTTGTGGAAAAGAATATTGGAGAGATGTGGATTTAATCTACGAAAAAGAAAAGAAAAGAAACAAAAGGAAAACTTATCTCTTTATTTGCTTGCCGTTCGAACCGTTGCGATGATTTCCCTTTTCTTGGAAGGCGTACAAGCACGGCTTATGGGATCGTCCGCCTTCTTAATCTACTCTACGAAATAAAACAACAAGCTATGAAGACTTGTTCATCGCCATGGGCCGTCAAGGTTCCTTCTTCGGCTAGGTAGTCTCAAAGCGTCAAGTTCTCACGGTTTGCAAGTCATCGGAGAAAGAAACAATCACATAAAATAAAAATAGAAGAACAGAGATTAAACAAAACTAGAGAAACAATAACACAAGAATAAAAATAAAAAGAACAAAACGAACCTCGAGTTGATTTATTTAACAATGGTGGAAAAGCAAAACTTACACCGATTGTCACCCTCAGTACAAGTAGATCTCCTTCCTCCATGAGAACATCCTCTCCTCTCGGTTTACAAAAAATAAACAAAAAGAAAACCTAACCTAGAAGAAAGAGGAAAAACCCTAAAAATCTGAACTTTGGCCCTTCGCTGGACGCTGGACGCTCTCTACGTTGCACTGCAGGAGATATTTATAGATGCAGAAGGCTACAGAGTCCCGGAAGAATCTGCCCACGAAATTTGGGATCAGGATCTTATCAAAGTGCCGCGGATTTGCGGCGGTTCCGCGGCACTTTTGTGGCTTCTGGCCACGCGCTTTGGCGCGTGGCCTCTCCTGGTCCGTCCATGTGGGCGCCTGCTTCTAGAATTGTAATCCTGGCCTTTTAAATCTGGATTTTCGAGGTAACTTGGTAATCAAGTTACCCTTAATCCAGATTTCTTCAAATCTTCCTCCCACGAATTTTCTTCTTATCTTGGCCTTTTATTCTCATCCTGCAGGTGTTTAGGGTTGGATAGAAGTCTATCCTTCCCTAATTTCTGATTTTTGCAACTTTTAGCCCTTGCATTTGCATTTTGACTCTTTGTATTTGCGCTTTTTCACCTGGGCTTCAAACATGGGCTTGGATCTGGGCTTTTGGGCTCTTTAGGCTTTATTTATTGCTAAAATAACAATTCGAGGCCTGCACACAATAAATTACTAATTATTAATAAATGTGCAGAATTAAATGAATAAATATGAAAATGTGATGGTAAATATGATGATAAAAATGCACTTTTGACTACCAATCACACCCACAAAATCCATAAAAAGGAAAATATTTGAATTATTATTGAAGAGACTAAGTAGTCTATAAGTTTTTAGGATCCTCATTTTTATTCATTCCTCAAACCTAGTCTTAATAAAGTCAATTGTTGTCCATTTTAGGTAAGAATTAAAATTGAATTTCTAATATAGTCTTTTTCGTTACCAAAAATCATATGCATCCTTTTGTTTTTACTAGGAACTCCTTAACTTGGACTCTCATGCCTCTTTATTATTTTTATAACATCATCTAATTTTCTTTCGTGTAAGTATCAAGGCTTCTTGAGGCCCTCATACCTAACTAATTGACTTATTAGATGTGTTAATATATATATATATATATTTTTGGCATGTATAACTCATCTAATTTTCTTTCGTATAAGTATCAAGGCTTCTTGAGGCCCTAATACCTAACTAATTGATTATTAGATGTGTTAGTACATATAAGTAATTTTTCCTTAGTTCCCTCGGACTTTCTAATCCACCCATGTAGCGAACTTAAAGTCGGTGACTCCCAAACCGGTCGGTCTTAGGGCACCAGGTGAGAAAACACCCCGCGGACTCAAATTCAAGTGAACTAGGCCACAAAACTAAGGTATTATTTTTTTTTTTATTTTTATTTTTTTATTTTTGCATTCACCTTTAGGCGTGAATACTTATGCTTCTTGAGGCACATGTATCCAGCTTTATTAGTGATTTTTTTCTTTTTTTTTTTTTTTTTTTTTTATATATGAGGCACAAGGGTCTTTGTCTTAGAATCCTAGATATGCATTAGGTATGCAATATTCATTAAGGTAAAAATCAAGACTAATTATTTATTCAATTTCTCCTCCTATACCTAAAATTTAAACAATTTATTTATTTTGACCAAGTTTTTAGAAATCCTAATCATGATTTTCCTAATCCTTAAAACTAACTTAGATTTCTTTCAAAAAAATAAGTCAAAATACTGTCCTTTTTATAAAAAAAATTTTTTTTTTATATATTTTTTTGTTTTTTTTTTATTTTTTTTATTTTATATACCCTTCCCCCATACTTATTTCATGCATTGTCCCTAATGTATGAATGAAATGTATGGAATGCATGAATTGGCAGAAAGATATAATCACCGATACAGTGGGTCAAAAAGACCCATCGCCGCATTAGCTTCCGGCACAGACTCCAAAAAGATTTTAAGACGTTGACCATTTACCTTGAATGAATTGCCATTTTTGGGATCGTAGATCTCTATGGCTCCGTGTGGAAACACCGTCTTAACAATGAATGGTCCTGTCCATCTTGACTTCAATTTGCCGGGAAAGAGATGAAGTCTAGAGTTGTAAAGTAAAACTTTTTGTCCTTGGACAAAAGTTTTTCTCGTGATGAATTTATCGTGAAAAACCTTAACTCTATCCTTCGCAATCTTCGCATTCTCGTATGCATCATTCCTCAACTCCTCTAGTTCAGAAATTTGTAATTTCCGAAACTCACCGGCTCTATCTAAATCGAAATTTAGCTGCTTAATTGCCCATAGGGCCCGGTGCTCTAGCTCGACAGGAAGGTGGCAAGCCTTTCCAAAGACTAGTCTATAGGGAGACATTCCTAGAATCGTCTTGTAGGCAGTCCTATATGCCCATAGGGCATCCACCAGTTTGATGGACCAGTCCTTCCTATTCTGATTCACAGTCTTCTCCAAAATGAGCTTGACTTGTCTATTAGAAACTTCTACCTGCCCGCTAGTTTGAGGATGGTAGGGCGTAGACAACTTGTGAGTAATGGCATATTTTCGCATGAGAGCTTCAAAAGTTCTATTGCAAAAATGTGTGCCATTGTCGCTAATGATGGCTCGAGGGATTCCAAAGCGTGAGATGATATTATCTTTCAAGAATTTGCCAACAACTTTGTTGTCATTTGTCTTGCAAGGGACAGCTTCTACCCACTTCGACACATAGTCTACGGCCAACAAGATGTATTGGTGCCCAAACGAATTAGGGAAGGGTCCCATAAAATCAATGCCCCATACGTCGAAAAGTTCTACTTCTAGAATGGGATTTAGGGGCATCATATTTCGTTTGGAAATTCTTCCTATCATTTGACATCTTGTGCAAGTCTTGCAATACTCAAATGCATCTCTAAACACAGTTGGCCAATAAAAGCCACTTTGCAGAATTTTCTCGGCAGTTTTGCGGGGACCAAAATGTCCACCGCAAGCGAACTCATGACAAAAAGCTAGCACGCTTCTAGTCTCCTCGTCGGGGACACATCTCCTAATGATTTGGTCGCTACAATATTTGAAAAGATAAGGATCTTCCCACATGTAATACCGAACTTGAAACAAGAAACGGTATCTATCCTGTTTGGACCAACTAGGTGGTGTTTGGTTTGTGACTAAGTAATTTACTATGTCAGCAAACCATGGCTCCTTAGAGATGGCTAGAAGTTGCTCATCGGGAAAATTGTCATTGATGGGCAGCTCGACAGAAGGTGCGTTGGGCACACGAGAGAGATGGTCAGCTACGACATTTTCGACACCTTTTTTATCTCAAATTTCGAGATCAAATTCTTGAAGTAGAAGGATCCAACGAATGAGTCGGGCCTTCGCATCTTTCTTAAGCATAAGGTATCGCAGAGCAGAATGGTCAGTGAAGATCGTGGTCTTAGTCCCAAGTAGGTAAGGACGGAATTTCTCCAAAGCGAACACTACTGCCAAGAATTCCTTCTCGGTGGTAGTATAGTTCATTTGGGCCTCATTAAGCGTCCTACTCGAATAGTAGATCACGTGCTGCTTATTGTCCTTACGCTGTCCTAAGACAGCACCTATCGCAAAATCAGAAGCGTCACACATGATCTCAAAAGGCTTAGACCAGTCCGGAGGTGAGATGATAGGGGCAGATATAAGTTCCACTTTCAATTTCTCCCAAGCACTATGGCACCTATCATCAAAGATGAAGGACACGTCCTTAGCTAGAAGGTTTGTAAGGGGTCTAGCAATTTTGCTAAAGTCCTTAATGAACCTACGATAAAATCCGGCGTGTCCTAAAAAGGATCGAATGTCCTTCACGCATCGAGGAAGTGGAAGTTTCGCAATGATTTCCACTTTGGCCTTGTCTACCTTAATCCCTTCCCTAGATATCTCATGACCTAGGACAATCCCTTGTTGCACCATGAAGTGACACTTTTCCCAATTGAGGGTCAAGTTCTTCTCGGTGCACCTACTCAGCACTAGCTCCAAATGATGGAGACACTGGTCAAATGAATTTCCATAGACTGAGAAGTCATCCATGAAAATCTCTAGGAAACGCTCGACCATATCAGAAAACAAGCTTAACATACAACGTTGGAATGTGGCGGGGGCATTGCATAGGCCGAAAGGCATTCGACGGTAAGCAAATGTCCCAAATGGACACGTGAACGTTGTTTTCTCTTGATCCTCCGGGGCTATAGGGATTTGGTTATACCCTGAATACCCATCCAAAAAGCAGTAATACTCATGACCTGCTAATCTTTCCAACATTTGATCGATGAAAGGGAGGGGAAAATGATCTTTCCTAGTGGCTGCATTCAACTTACGGTAGTCTATGCATACTCTCACCTTGGTAGGCAATCGTGTTTGCACTAACTCATGTTTGTCGTTCTCTACCACCGTAAAGCTAGACTTCTTAGGGACCACGTGCATTGGGCTAACCCATTCGCTATCGGAAATGGAATAAATTATCCCATTATCTAACAGTTTTACTATCTCGGCATGTACAGCCTCCTGCATAAGTGGGTTTAGTCTACGCTGTGGATCCCTTTTCGGTCTAGTCCCTTCCTCAAGATGAATACGATGCTGGACTATCGTAGGGCTCAGTCCCTTAATATCTGCCATAGTCCAACCAATGGCTTCCCTATGTCTCCTAAGGGTTGCCAGCAGGTTCTCCTCTTGCCTATTGGTCAAATTAGATGCAACTATGACCGGTAACGTCTCTTGTTCACCTAGGTAGGCATACTTAAGATGTTTGGGCAAGGCTTTTAACTCCAAAGAAGGAGTTGGCTCGATGGGTGGAGGAGTTAAGCTAGAATCTCCCATCTCTATAGAACTCAGATTTGATTCCCATTCGATCTCATCAAGACTGATATCATTTGTTTCTAACTCTTCCTCTTCCTCTGACTCAAATATGATCTCATCATTATGCTCACTCGTCATGTTCTCAATGGAGTTAACCTCAAAGGGTTGGTCGGTCACATCGTAGGGATGCTTACCTAGGTTGAAAACATTGACTTCCTTGGTCATATCCCCAAAAGTCAGTCTCATGGAACCATTTCTGCAATTTATAATTGCATTAGCGGTTGCTAGGAATGGTCTTCCTAAGATAACGGGAGTTTGGGACCTAGGATTAGACACAGGTTGTGTCTCTAAGACAATGAAATCTACCGGGTAAATGAATTCTCCAACCCGTATAAGAACGTCATTGATCTCTCCCTTTGGAACTTTGATAGAGCGGTCAGCCAACTGAATAGTAACTTGGGTCGGGTTGAGTTCACCTAATCCAAGTTGTTGATACACGGAGAAAGGGAGCAAATTGATGCTGGCTCCTAAATCGAGGAGTGCTCGATTGATTTCGGCTCGACCTATGGTGCAAGAAATGGTGGGGCAACCTGGGTCCTTATACTTGATAGGGATCTGGTTGGACAGTAGCTCACTAATGTTAGTGGCTAGAAAAACCTTCTTAGGCACATTAGTCTTTCTTTTCTTGGTGCACATGTCCTTAATGAATTTGGCATAACTAGGGACCTGTTGGATTGCATCAAGAAGTGGAATGTTGAGCCTAACTTGATTGAACACCTCTAATAATTTCTCCATGTGTGCATTGTTGTTGCTTCTAAGCCTATTTGGAAATGGAGCTATAGGCTGGTGCAACTGATCTGCTGACTTTTCAGCTTCAGTTTCCTTGGGACTGGATGGAGAAGGAGTGGAGCTAGATGGAATGGAAGTGGAGCTAGATGGAATGGATGGCATGGATGGATCCGATGGCATGGATACTTGATTATCAACTTGTTTCCCCGATCTGAGTGTATGGACCATATGACACTGATTTGGGTCTTGAGCCTCATTGGCTGGCCTAGGATTCCTAGGGTTAGGCAATGGTTGACTTGGTAGGGTACCCCTTTGTCTCTCTTGCTGGTTCAATTGGAGCTCTATCCTACTTAGGACTTGAGCCAGCGTGTCTTGGCTTTTCACTAGGGTATCCACCTTTCTTTCCAAATTTGAAAGTCTTGTCTCCATTTGTGAATTTTGGAAAGACGGTGGAGGATTTTGACTAGGGAAATTTTGTTGATAGGGCGGATTTTGGAAGTTGTTGGAGAATTTGGGCCTCACTTGATCATTGTTGCTTGGGCCCCATGAAAAATTGGGATGGTTTCTCCAACCGGGATTGTAGGTGGGTGCATAAGGATTGTTGGCGGGCCTTGTGAAGGCCGCACTCGTATGTTCGGGCAAGCTTTGATGCGCGATGAAAACAGGACATTCCTCGAACACATGGTTCATATCTTGACAATAAGTACAGCCCGCCGAAGATGTTGGGCTGACTTGGTTCACAGAGACTGGCTCTTTCGTTTCAAGAGCCTCTAATCTACGCATAACAGCAGCTAACTTAGCATCGGTTGCTACGTTGGCCTCAATGGAATGGATACCTCCTTTAGAAGAAGTAGGGTCATTAGTCCTAGATTTTTCAGGAGTAGGGTCCCATTGGATGGATTTTTCAGCTAATTCCTCAAACAATGTCCATCCTTCATCTTCATTCTTTTGCAGAAATCCTCCTTGACACATGGATTCTAACAGTGTTTTAGTAGAATAATCTAATCCATCATAGAGAACTTGGCAAAGTCGCCATTTCTCTATCCCATGGTGAGGACATTGGGCAAGGAGATCTTTAAAACGCTCGAAGTATTTCCAAAAAGGTTCATTGGCTGTTTGCTTAAACTGGAGGATATTCTTCCTAATCAGTGCAGTCTTGTGAACGGGATAAAATTTCTTTAAGAAGGCCTTAATGAAATTATCCCAAGAAGATATAGAACCGGCCTCTAGACTGTAGAGCCATTTCTTTGCTAAATCCTTCAAAGCAAAGGGGATAAACCTAAGTTTGATAGCATCGTCTCCTAACTTAGGCATATTCATCATTTGACATACTTCTTCAAATTCCCTTATGAAGAAGTATGCATCCTCAGATTCAAGTCCATGAAATTTGGGAAGCGTGTTGATGTATTGTGGCTTGAGTTCATATGGGTCAACACTTTCGATAGTGAGCTGGATGCAAGAAGGAAGAGAGGTTCTAATAGGATAGAACCTATCTTGGAGTGACTGTTGTTGTGCCATGTGTGAGTCGGGCTTGAGCTCGGGTGGTGAACTAGTTCTAGTTAGCCGGGATGTGAGTGGGTCTCTCGACCAAGCGGTCATGCACAATCAGCAAACAAGTTCACCCAATCAATCAAAAAGAAAAAGAAAAACAAACAAAAAATCCTATTCTAGGGTTATCCTTGACCTAGACGACTCCTAACTTTAGACTGTCCTTAGGAGGTCTATTGTCGACGTTAACCACGAGCTAATCGGCCAGTTCAGGGCAAGACCGGTGGGAGGTTTTCCGTCAGAGACGTTCCTTAATTAAATAACCACCGTTCTTCGGGCTTTCGGCCCTCAATCCCTTCGCTAGACACCGATTTGGCAAGGGTTAATTTCGAACAACTTTCCTTCTTCGGTCAATCTCCTATTGAGTCCGAGTTACCTTAGGGCCAACGTCTAGTCAAGTTTTAATTAGGGTTAGGGTTGTGAGTGTGACTGGTATGATTTGTGGGCCAAGGAAGGGTGATGAAATCCCCACCTTATCTTTGTTATGGGTTATGCCCTTAAAATGGATTAGTGTACGTGTAAAGCGGTAGAAAAGTAATCACTCAAGAAAGCGGTAAACAAACAAGAGTGCTTCCTAATCTATATGCTATGCAAACGTACCTTGTCGCCAGCACTCTTCAACAGAATAAAAGAATTAAAATAGATACGTGCCCTAAAATGCAAGAGTCTAAAAATATTTTTTTATTTTTTTTTCAACAAATAGGTTAATGTTAATTATTAACAGTTGCAGAGTGATCACAGAGAGGAAATAACACAGCAGAAAATATTTTTTTTTTTTTTGCACTGCAGAGCAACCTGCAGAAAAATGAATTAGTAGTGAGCTACAAGTGCCGCGGATTCGCGGCTTTTGCCGTGGATTCGCGGCAAACTTGTAGGTCCAAGTGCTCTGCCTTCGAGGGCAGAGGCACTGGATAGCAATATGTGTCTTCTGCTGCTCTGTTTCTGCTTTTTGTTCTCTGTACCTGCAACAGAAAAGAAAGAATGATTAGAACAAAGAAATCGTGCCGTTCCTTCCCCGGCAACGGCGCCAAAATTTGATTGAGATTAAAAATAAAGTTCAGATATGCTTAGTCTCAATGCGAATCCGCTGTAGCAAGGGCTTGAGCGGGTCGTGATCCTCAGGGAAGGATGCGATGCAAGCTTTTCGGCCGATTCCCTTGTATGCTTCAAGTAAGAAGAAAAAGATTAGATTTGTGATGAAAATATGAGATTAAAAACGTGGTTTTGCTGATCTTCTACCACAACCCTATTGCAAATTAAAGAGCTTGATCTTCATCTTAAGATTAATATGACTCACCCTAGGTTATTGCAATTATATCAAGCAAGAGAAATTAATGCACGATTCTAACTAAGTTACATTACTCAAAAACCTAACTATGGTTCCTCCTAACATCTAGGTACAGCCTAATAGAAGACGAATCCCAACTTATGCTGTCCTAGTTCTTAAGTTGAAGTCATGAAAAGTCTTTTTATCATGTAGCCTAGATTAAGAATTTTAAGTATTTTTTAATCTTCTAGAATTAGTTGCCTTTTAAACCTAGGGTTTCTAGTGATGTTCATTAATCGGATCAAGTTTTAATTGCTTCTAGGGTTGCTTCAAGAATCTCAGCAAACCACTAGGAGGATTAGTTCTTCATAATTATTTTTATCTTTTCAATATTTATTTTTTTATTTTTATGAGAAAGATTGCAAAAGAAAGAAAAACGAAAACAAGAATAGATCGAAGATTAAAACACGAGAGAGATGACAAAAGAAATCAAATAAAGTGCAGAAATTAAACAGAGAACAAAAGAGTGACCTTTTATTTCGATGAACTGCAGGTTACACAATCGTCTCCTTCTCCACAACGAGCATGAATAAAAATTACAACTTTCGCAGAAATTTAAAAATAGCTAAAGAAAACCCTAATTTGTCTCTGCATGCCCCTCTCTGTTGCGACTGCTTGGATATTTATAGTGCAGAACGTAGGGGAGTCCTGGATAAGAACGTGCCAGAAATCAGTTGCCCTGCCTCATCCATAGTGCCGCGGATCCGCGGCTTTTGCCGCGTTTCCGCGGCACTTTGGTGTCTTCTGGCCACGCGCTTTGGCGCGTGGCCTCTCCTGGTCCGTCCAAATGGGTGCCTGCTTCCAGAAGTGAGATCCTGGCCTTTAAATCTGGATTTTCGAGATAACTTGGTAATCAAGTTACCCTTAATCCAGATTTCTTCAAATCTTCTCTCTACGAAATTCCTCTTAATCTTGGCCTTTTATCCTTATCTTGCAGGTGTTTAGGGTTGGATAGAAGTCTATCCTTCCCTAATTTCTGATATTTGCAACTTTTAGCCCTTGTATTTGCATTTTGAATCTTTGTATTTGCGCTTCTTCACCTGGGCTTCAAACATGGGCTTGGATCTGGGCTTTGGGCTCTTTAAGCTTTATTCTTTATTAACTTGATAATTTGAGGCCTGCACATATTAAATAATGAAATATTAATAAATGTGCATTATAATATGAATAAATGTGCAAATGCGATGGTATATATGATGACAATTATGCATTTTTCACTACCTATCAGCTATCGGTGGCACTCGCAAAGGCAAGGCTCTTTCGATACTTTTAGACTCACTTGGAGAGCAATTGTACCAAAAGAAGAAAAGTAGAGATGAAGAAGAACACAAAAATAAAGTACATACAAAAAGAAACTACAGATTCGATTTCATAACAATAAGAGAAAAGAAGAAAATCTTACACCGGTGTCACTCTCAGCACAGGCTTCATTCTCGTTCTCCTATGAAACTCTGATCTCCTCTGATTTACATAAATTAAAACTAAAAATTACATGAAAAGAAAAACAAAAACCTAAACTAAAAAATAGAAAAATGGACTAAATCCTATCTCTGCATGGTCGTCCCTTTTGCCTTTGAGTGTAGGTATTTATAGGAGAAATGCAGAGGGGAGAGGAGTATGAAGATAAGTAAAGCTGGTAATTTCTGAACTCCCCTTATCTCCAAACTTGATTTGATATGGATATTCAGTTCTGATCTGCAGTTTAGTGGCGTATTGATTGCTAAATATCACTTATAAAATGACAGAATTACAAATAATGATCAACTTAAGCGTTGTAGCCCTTTAAGTCCTCTTTCTGGATCATCTTGAATCATCAGATTTGAGTTCTGGTAGAGAAAGTTATGATTCAAATATTAAAATGTATCCAGCTAGAATCTCAGTCTGAATTGCCTCATCTCATCCATTATCTTCTCTCATCCATTTTTCCCTTTGGATTTGGACTCTGTATTTGACGTTATCCTCGGTTGATCTTTAGCTTTAACCACTTGATTCACTAAAAACTGAATTTAACCAACTAAATTTGGGATCATCCTCTTCTAACTAAATAAATCTAGTTAAATCTGAATTTAACTGATATTTATTTGATTTTATCCTCTTTCTCTCCATGATTATCTTCTACAAAATAGACATTTAAGACAAGAAAATTAGCAGATTTATTACATGATAAATGTGGAATGTAATAAAGAATAATGCAATAATTGTGTGCAATCACACCCCTACACCTATCTTTTGCTCATCCTCGAGCAAAGTAACAAAACTAAACTAAAGATTATTAGACCACTTTCGCAGGTCACGCGATTGCACTGAGCTTGTGCAACAAGCCGTTAAACCTCTAGGTTACCCCTAGAGGACGAGTTTTGTCTCATGAGGGTTTTCAGTGGATTAGACCACAAATTCCATAAAAAAAGAGAAACAAAGAGTTAGTATTTTCGAAAAGCATTTTGAAAGAGAAAAATATTTGAAATATAATTGTAAGATTTAAGTAATCTATAGGTTATAGGAAAACTGAATTTTTCATTTCTAAACTTAGTCTCTATTCAAAAATTTGTTATCAATCAAAGTAAGGAGTCAAATTGTACTTCTCATCTAGTTTATTACTTTACCTAAGTCAGATGCACCTTGTGACCGTGAGAATTTTGACTAAGGGTTCTTTAACTCTAACTCTTATGCCTTATTTATATATATATATATATTTTTGGTGGTATTATTCCTTAGTTCTATTAGGCTTTCTAATCTGCCCATGTAACGAACCTTTAATCGATGACTCCCAAACCAAACGGTCTTAGGGCTTCGGGTGAGAAAATACCCCAAGGACTTAAGGACTCGAGCAAACAAGGTCACAAAACTAAGGATTTTATTATATTAACCACTTTTAGGCGTGAATACTTATTCTGTATTAGGCACAAATATCCAGCTTAATCAGAGGATTTTTATATATATATTTTTTCTCAAACTTATCTAATCATCTTTTGCATAAATACTAAGGCTTGCTTAGGCCAAAGCACCTAGCTAATCAATAATTAGATTTGTTTATCTTTTTTTTTTTTAAGACATAAGAATCTTTGTTTTTGAACCCTAAGTGTGTAAGTGTATGAAGTGTGCATATTTCATTAAGGTAAAGATCAAGACTAAATTACTTTGACAAATTATCTTCCTAAAACTAAAAATCAAACAAATAATCTTATTTTGACCAAGTTTAAGAAATCCTAATTTTGATTTTCCTATTCCTTAAAATTGACTCAATTTCTTACAAAAAATATGTCAAAATATTGTTTCTATTTTCAAAAAGTTTTAAAAGTAAAGAAAATGTTAAATTTTTTTAATAAAAAGGAAAACCTAAGTTATGTTAAAACCTCCCCCACACCAATCTCATGCATTGTCCTCAATGTATGAATTAATGCATAGATGCATGAAAAAGAAGACAGGGAAGGAAAAATACTACCTTAAAGTGTTGGTTCCGGTGGTGGTCTGCTTGGTCCACGAAATGCGGCCCAATCGACTTTTCGTGGAGTTCAAAGGAACCCACCAGAAATTTCTCTAATATAACCCACTAAAATGATATATACATGAATGATTTTTATTAAATATTTGACCCCATCTAATTTCTAAATTCCATAATTAATTTCGGAGTCAAATTTATCAACCGCCTTGTCCCAAAATAGAGTGCGAAAAGATAGAATGATTGACTTGGACTCAGGAAGTACTAGAACTAATACCGACTCAGGAAAGTAACTTAAGTCAAGTAAAGGTTCAAGAGTCGAGATTGGCTCAGGAAGTGGGTCCAAATCAAGAAGTTGAAACTCAAGTCCACATTCAGTTTCCCACAATAGAATGTGACTTAATATTGGTGATTCAAGTTCAAGAATGATAGGTGTGGGAATCAAAACTGACTCTAAAATATTACTCAAGTCGGGTAACAAAACAGGAGTCAATATTGATTCGAAAATTTGAACTGGATCACAAATTTGAGAATCTAGGTCACATTTCTTATTGAGTTCAATTTCGTAAAAATGAGAACTTGCCAATTTGTCAATAGGACTTTCAAAAGTGCAAAATTGGTCAAGTTCAATATGATGATCATCAAAGATGGGTGATTCAATTTCATGATGAATTGTCACAGAATCCAATGTTGACTCGGGAAAAAGATTAAAATCAGGTGAAGACACCGGAGTCATTATTGAATCAGGAAGTAGAATTGAATCACTAAGTTGAGGTTCAGGATCATATTCATTCTCAAGTTCAATATGTCAATAGGACTTTCAAAAGTGCAAAATTGGTCAAGTTCAATATGATGATCATCAAAGATGGGTGATTCAATTTCATGATGAATTGTCACAGGATCCAATGTTAACTCGGGAAAAAGATTAAAATCAGGTGAAGACACCAAAGTCATTATTGAATCAGGAAGTAGAATTGAATCACTAAGTTGAGGTTCAGGATCATATTCATTCTCAAGTTCTATTTCAGGAAAGGAATAACTTGCCAAACTATCAATATCATTTTCAAAATTTGGAGTTTGGGCAAGTTCAAATAATTGTGCTGAAATGGAACTTTATTTTCCAAAACAACATGACTCTTCGGCTCTAACAGAATGGTTAGTGACATCAGAACTGGCCAAACGGTGAGAACGTAGAGATTGGACCATCATATCTATGTCATGATTACGAGCGTTTTGAGCCTGAGTCATGGCTTCAAGCATCTTTTCATAGTTGATTCATTCATTATTTTGTTGAAAAGATGAAGTGTTGTTTTGGAATTGGTGGTGAAATTGTGAGTCCATTAGATTTTGTGATTTTTATTTGGACTCACACATGCTCATTTTTAAAATTGATGGTTTTCTATTTTAGATTGGTGGAACTGAGTATGAATCTTGGAAATATTGTGGACAAGGTGGATGAGGAGGACAAGTTGGTTGAAAATTGGACTCGGGGGAGGTAAATCCCCACCGACTCTGTGAAGAGTTGAAATTATTCTGAAAATTATGGTTATAAGATTGGGGGCATGGGCTATATTGATTCAGATAAGACCAATCCAGCACACTAGGTTGGTTAAAGTTATGATATGCCGGGTTAGTAATATCCCAAAAAGAGGTTGGTGTGTAATATGGATTACCATTAAAATTGGAAAAATTGTTGTTATAAGCCATATCACACAATAAAACACAAACAAAGAGAAAAAATACAAACAAATAAGAAAACAAAAAAGAAAAAAAAATTCTAACCTAAGTTATGGTAGACCTTTGACCTAGACGACTCCTAACTGGTTAGACTGTCCATAGGAGATATAATGCAGACTTTGACCACAAGCTAATCAGGCAGGTCAGGGCAAAATTGGTGAGAGGTTATCCGTCAAAGACATTCCTTAATTAAGTAACTACCAACCTTTGGGCTTACGGCCCTTAATCCCTTCCTAGACACTGATTTGGTAGGAGTCAAATTCCAACACCTTTCCCCTTAGGATAATCTCCTAATTGAGTCTGAGATGTCCCTAGGGCCAACGTCTACTCACTTTTAGTTAGGTTTGGTTAGTGAGTGAGGAGATTGTTTGTGGGCTAAGGGAGGATAATGACTTCCCCACCTTATCTTGTTTATAGGACAAGCCCTTAAGTCAATTTAGTGCAGTGTACAAGTATATAGAAAAAGTAACACTCAAGCAATATTTCATACCAAAATGAACCTTATACTAAATGCTATGCACACATACCTTGGCTCTAGCACTCTTCAACAGTAAATTGAAAATGAAATGAAATAGACATGTGCCTAAATATAAAGTCTAAATCATTTTTAGAATTTACAATCAACTTTTTACTGTTGTGTTAGAAATATATATACAGTGAGTCAAACAAGAAAATAAATGCTACAAAAATTTAAACTATGCAATTCAGCCAACCTGCAAAAAATACAGGTTAGTATTTCACTCAGTTTGCAACAGGACTGTAACAAATCTGAGGGCTTCTTGGCTCTGCTTTCTTGAGCAGAGTCCAAGGCCACTTATATGTCCACTGCAGCAAGAATTCCTTGTTGTTAAATCTGTACAAAAAAAACAAAGAAGAAAGTTAACCAAAAATGTAAACTTTTAAAGAGAGTAACTTACCATCCCTCCCCGGCAACGGCGCCAAAAATTTGATTGAGGTCGAACCTGCACAAAAATATAGTATTTCAGATTTTAAGATTAAAGAGTACAAGTTACTCAATTCTACCGCAATAGCAGGTGGCTATGCGGGTCGTGATCCACAAGGAGGGACTAGCGATGGAAGCTTTTTAGTAAATCTTCTTTTAAGATACAAAGTTTGGTTAAAGTTCTTCTTTAGTTCTTTAAAAGAAAAAGAGAAAAATTAGGTTAAAGTTAAGTGAGGAAGAAAGTGGTAGAATGAGAAGATGGAGAAAAATAGAAAATGATTATTTAAAAAGAAATTGAAAATGGAAAGAAGTGGGTGTTGTTGGTGTTCTAAACTAAATAATAAAAGAAAAGTAAAGAAACTAAAAATTACTTACTTTTTTGGCCAAATACCTACCTTGAATCTTTTGCAATGATGTTACCTTGAAGTAAGGCGATCAACGTATAGCCCATAAGAGTTGATTCCCGTTTCCTCCACAATATATCATCAAGACGTTGCAAGTATGAAGTGATACAGAATGAAACTCAAAATCCACCGTCATGAGCTATCGGTGGCACTCGCAAAGGCAAGGCTCTTTTGATGCTTTTAGACTCACTTGGAGAGCAATTGTACCAAAAGAAGAAAAGTAGAGAAGAAGAAGAAGAACACAAAAATAAAGTACATACAAAAGGAAACTACAGATTCGATTTCATAACAATAAGAGAAAGGAAGAAAATCTTACACCGGTATCACTCTCAGCACAAGTTTCGTTCTCGTTCTCCTATGAAACTCTGATCTCCTCTAATTTACATAAATTAAAACTAAAAATTACATGAAAAGAAAAACAAAAACCTAAACTAAAAAATGGAAAAATGGACTAAATCCTATCTCTGCATGGTCGTCCCTTTTGCCTTTGAGTGCAGGTATTTATAAGAGAAATGCAGAGGGTAGAGGAGTATGAAGATAAGTAAAACTGGTAATTTCTGAACTCCCCTTATCTCCAAACTTGATTTGATGTGGATATTCAGTTCTGATCTGCAGTTTAGTGGCGTATTGATTGCTAAATATCACTTATCAAATGATAGAAGTAGAAATAATGATCAACTTAAGAGTTGTAGCCCTTGAAGTTCTCTTTTTGGATCATCTTGAATCATCAGATTGAGTTCTGGTAGCGAAAGTTATGATTCAAATACTAAAATATATACAGGTAGAATCTGAGTCTGAATTGCCTCATATCATCCATTGATCTTCTCTCATCAATTTATCCTTTGGATTTGGACTCTGTATTTGACGTTATCCTCAGTTGATCTTTAGCTTTAACCACCTAATTCACCAAAAATTGAATTTAACCAACTGGATTTGGGATCATCCTACTCTAACTAAATAAATCTAGTTAAATCTGAATTTAACTGATATTTATTTTATTTTATCCTCTTTCTCCCCATGATTATCTTCTGCAAAATAGACATCTAAGACAAGGAATTTAGCAGATTTATTACTTGATAAATGTGAAATGTAATAAAGAATAATGCAATAAATGTGTGCAATCAGGTCGTATCCGCAGGGAGGGCTAGCGATGGAAGCGTTCAAGGTTTTTATGTTAAGATTTTTGAGAAGAAAAATGAAAGTTCTTCTTTGTTTAAATAATAAAAAACAAAATGAAGTGAAAAAGAGTGAAAATCTTTGTAGGTTTTGTAAAGAAAAAGAGAAAAATAGAATGAGAGACGGAATGAAAAACGGTGATATTTAAAAAGAGAATGTTTTAGAAAAGGGTTCTGAAAAACGATAGGGAGAAAGCCATGACGAACTAACATTCTACACTTCTAACTTACTACTCTCATTGGGTGATGCATGCCTCATGTTCATTCTTCGGCAATAGTATATCTTGCTTTGTCTAGTCGATATGTTATCCCATGTCGAGGATGTGTTCTCATCTAGGCTTGGCTAGGTGGTCTACTTGGATCATCGGCTCCCTAAATAGATTTTCAATAATGGAACATGGGTAGTCACACTTAGGTATGCTAAACAAGAATGTAAGATTCATTAGTCCTTCAAAGTTATAATCAAGCTAGCATGAAATAAGAAACTTGTACAATAGTTGTTAGCATAATGAAGTGACCATCTTCATGTTCTATCAAGGCACTTGTTCAAGAGACAAGGCTTTAAGTGAGGCACTCATGAATCATATGGAGCGGATATAAAGCATTTACTAAGAATTGAACATAACTCATCTTCATTGGGAATGAAAAAGACTTGTAAATTGCAAGACTAGAAATAGAACATCCAATGATTTATATGAGTAAGCAATCACCCAAGAGTTAGTAGTTAGTAGTGTTAGAAGTTAATTCGTCATATTGGTGAATTAGCTAGCTATAGGAAGAAAGAACAAACAAAAATACATGGTAGAAATTAAATGCAAGAAAGTAAAAACTTGAAGAAAAATGCAATAGATCAAGAAAAGACTTGAGTGGAAAGATTGATCTCTTGTATTGAGTTGCCTCGAGCTTTGCATCTTGACTAATGCAATGAATCAAAGACGCGAGCTTCTGAGACGCGGGTTTTGAGCTCTGCGTCTTGGCCAATGCAGTGAAGCTGAGACACGGACTTTGAGCTCTGCATCATGGCCAATGCAGTAAAGCTGAGACGCGGGTTTCTGAGACGTGAGCTTCGAGCTCTGGGTCTTTGCCAATGCAGTAAAGCTGAGACGTGGACTTTGAGCTCTGCGTCTTAGCCAATGCAGTGAAATTGAAATGCGGACTTCGAGCTCTGCATCTTGACTAGTGCAGGAAAGTGGAGACACGAACTTCGAACGCTGCGTCTTGGTACTGCAGTGATGCTGGGGCGCGGATTTTGAGCCCTGCATTTTGGCCATTGCAGTGAAGCTGGGACACTGACTACGAGCTCTACGTCTTGGCACTGCAGTGATGCTGAGACACGGGCTTCAAGCTTTGCGTCTTGGCATTACACGAGCAGCTAGGATTAGCCTCACGTATGGAGTATAGACTCTGCTCTCAGACGACTTGTCGTCAGTATTTTTTAGACAGTCTACATAACCTCCTCTAAAGTTTTAAAAACTTCGCGGTTGACTAGGATGGGTTTTGAAATAATTTGGATTTTTTTGTTGGTAGTAACCTCTCATGATTGGACTGGCAATCTTCTAGGATACCTTGAGCTCAATCTTGTCTGAATTTTAGTCTTTGTGAGTGTACTGTTAAACTCTTTGAAGCTATCAGAAATGATCACTGTGAGTGTCTGGATACGCGGTGCAAACCTCCTCGGTGCTCTGACTTGGTGATTGGTGTAGTGTTGAACTAGAAAAAATAGTCATCTGCTTTCGCCAGTGTACTGTTGAACTGATTACAGAAACAAAGACTAAACGCAGGTCTTGTAAACACAGAGATCATATTGCCTTAGGGACAAGGACCTCTTCTGAAGTAGAAATGCGACTATCATTTATTGGAGAGATGTGAACATCAAAGTGGAAACACAGCTCTCACTTTGTTGAAGTAACGCAGACTTCAAGATGGAGACGCAGACTTCTTACTGTTGAAGAAACGCGGTGCCGCTGTTTTGCTAAGACGCGAACCAGAGAATACTGAAAAGGCGCGGTCTTTGAAGTGGAGATGTTGCCTTCACTTTGCTTAAGTAACGCAGACTTCAAGGTGGAGACGTGGTCCCTCTTTAGAGAGACGCAGCTCTATTACACGCAAGACTCACGTTTGAGGCGCATTGTCACGTGTATGGCGGAGCTTGAAGGGACGTCGTTCTATTAAAACGCAAGTTTTACGTTTGAGGCGCATTGCCACGCATCGTGCGGAGCTTGAAGAGATGTCATTCTCTTAATACGCGAGGTTCACATTTGAGGTTCATTGCCACGCGTCAGGCGGAGATTTGGCTCGAAATATGTGTAGCGTACCTCGGTGGATTATTGTGTCAATAAATGACATCAGTCATTCAAGAGTCATCATTAGACTCGTTTTCTTCTCCGCTGAGCCCAGTGTCGAGAACTTTTAGAACTTTTTAAGAAAAACTTAGAGCTTCTTCTTTTTTCCTTCTTTTACATAGAATTCACGGTTTAAATGGCTCCAAAACAAAACTTGTGGCTTCATCGTCGAGCGTTGTTGCTCTAGAGGTTCAAATTGGCGGCTCTTCCATGCAGGAACCCCCATTTTAGGTAAAAAAAAATTTGAACTGGGTTTTCACCATTAAGGGACTTGAAGAGTTGTCTTAACTCTAAGTCTATTCTGAACCGAACGGCCAACACGAGACTCACGCCCGTGTTTTTGATATTTAGATGCGGCTCTTGTACTGGTAGGCAAGACATGGGTTTGATGACCTTCACGTCTTCGCTCCATCAACTTGAGTCCATATCTGCTTGTTAAATGCGGGCTTCGTTGAGCCTTGCGTTTGATCCCAACACTTAGAGAATTTTTCTAAGTGGGGGAGTTCAGACATGGATTTCATATAAACCTCGCGTCCCTGAGGCTAGACGCGGGCTTCACTGAGTCTCACGTCTGTGTCCAACACTTAGAGAAATTTCTAAGTTGTGGAATTTAAAACGCAGGCTTCATGTGAGCCTTACGTCTTTGAGTTTAAATACTGGTATCGCTGATCTGCACGTCTAAACTCAATCCTGCGTCTGAGCTTCAACGCTTAGTCATTTTCTTTAGATTTCTGACTATGTGTTGCTCTTTTTGTAGTGTGATACTCCTCAGATCCCCTGTCCAAGAAATGCCACTTTGGACATGTAGGTGGCGCTGATCCGAACCTGATCTTCATTCTCTAGAGGACTGCTCCCGTGACTACTGGTAGGTCAAAGGAGCTAAGGAATCAGACCAGCAATGCCAATATTCTGACCCTTTGGGAGATCATTTCTAATGGCCGGTTCGAGTCGGACTCTCGTGCTCTACTGAGGAAGCCCAACTTCTTCTTTGGTGACTCAATTTAAGGGGATGAAGCTGCTTTGTATGACGGGGACTATAAATTGCTTCACCAGATTGGTAGCAGAAGGTTCTTCCTCCTGAATATAGAGCGGATGTATCCTTTGGCCTATCTACAACACATTTTTGTGTGTCAGAAAATCGATTGAGAGTTGGTCAGGCCCTTCTGTGGAGTCATCTTGGGCAAGATAGGTGCCCGCGAAGCCTACACCTTTAGCAATAGGAGGAATGTGCTGGGGTTGCACCCTTGCTTGATCAAAGCTGAGTACCCGATGGGAGAGGCCCTTCTGCTCGCAGCGACCTTCATCAAAAAATTCTTGTATGTACGGGACGACGTTCCTCCAGAATTTCATTCTGCCAGCTAGGTCCATTCTACCGATACAAATTGGTGGGGTAAAATTGTGGGATTTGTCCTGACAGAATTTTAAGATCTGCTACAGGCTGGGCTGTACGGGGTCATTAGGGCTGTTCAATATGGCATCTTGTAGAGCACCCAACATTTTTATGCTATCCGGGAGCGTTATAATCTAGAGACTTGTACATTCTTTACTCCCATCAGGGAAATGGGGTTCGCCCTTCATGAGATGTATGAAGTCTCGGGGCTGATGATTGGAGATGCCCCTTATGAGGAGTACGTCTCGTCAACCGAGGAGCTGCATCTGCTAAAGAAGAGCGATCCTCTAGTGTACGAGACGTATTGGAAAGTGCTATTCTACTTTCACATTTGCAGGCAAGTGACCAGGTGGTGGAGCGGGGGGATCAAGCATATGTCATTGGCAACTTATCTATTCCCCGGGGTGAATAAGGCTACCCCGATGTCCCGGCTAGCCCCCAGTACTGATGAGGAAATTTGTGAAAGAATCAGTGCCTCCACCAGTTCCTATACCACCGAGTCCAATGAAGGCACCTTCAAACCAGACACGGTCTTTGAGAGCTTCCATCATCAAGCCAAAGTCCTGATGTCTGACTGGGCTATGTTGGTGGGTTTCCTTTTGTTATGGCAAAGCAATGTGTGGTACCAACGCTACAGCATGAGGTGATCGTCACTAACGTGGTGTATCCGGCGGTCTTGCTTGCCTACGGGAAATCCATCGCTCTTCTTCCAGCGATGGTGGCCAAGATCCAGAGTGGGCTGTGTGCGTTAGCAAAGAGCTTCTGCCAGGTGGAAGCAATTGTGAACACAGAGGGCCACCAAGTCACGGATTCCAATGGTCGTCCCCTGGTCAAGACTCCCAGTCCCAGGGTCAAGCTCCCATATATGTACCTGATGGCCTTGTACGTTATGCATTGTCCCTTACTGATGATGACGGTATCTGCCTCCGAGGGTTCACACCTTACATGCAGCAATTGGAGAATTCGGGTTGGCTGCAATATTATATGCTATATATCTGGAAGACGATCCTGAACGAGAGCAACTACCAGTTAGACAGTTGCTTCCATGAGATTCATGACGCGTCTTTTGGCGACAAGTTTGTAGATCTTGTTAGCCCAGATGGCTTCACTGGTTTATCCTCCTGCGTCTTCTGGTGGCTGATAAACATCAGGCCTGGGTACTTGGTGTTTCGGCAAGGGAACTCCTACACATTGGAGCCTTATATGCCTTATCGGTTCGCCTGACAGTTTGGTTATGACTAGTTGTACATTGGAGACCCCAATCCAAGCCTTCGCTTTAGTTGGAATCTCTTCGAAGGTTCCCGGGCATGGTATTACAGCATAGCGAGAGGAACTGGAGCAGTCTTTACCCTTCCTCACAAGACGCCCAACTCTTATGTCAGTTTTGGCTTTTGTTTATGGTACTTCACGGCGAATAAGGTGCCTGAATTTGGAATAAACACTTCATGTATCAAGGGTATTAATTCCACTTATAAGGCCAATATTGGGTGTAAGGGTTGTCAGATGCGGGGGATGACCGAGTACCAGGAGGCTGAGAGGGAAGCAGAAAGGGAGGCAAGGAGAGAGACTAGCAGGAACGGAGCGGTTTTGGCGTTAGAGTCTAAAGCAAAAGCTGCAAAGGAACACCCCATTTGCAGATCTCGACATAGCTTCCTCGAGCCTCTACTTCCCAAGGCGAGCCCAGCACGAAGAAGGCCAGAAAAGAATCTGAGGCTGAAGCTTCAGCCCGAATGCCTAAAGTAATCCCTCCTGGTGCTGACGAGCTGGTGGGGGAAGAAGAAGAAGAAGAGAAGGCATTCCCGACTATTTGCCCCCGAGGTTTGCGTAGCAGAGGTCCTACAATCCTGGCAGAGGGGGAGCCTGCTGGCGAATCCCCCGTGATTCAAGGGGCTGATCAGCTTGCAACTTCTTTGGCTCGGGAGAAAGGGATAGAGGCGCGGCAATCGGGTTCTCCCAGCATTTTAATGCCTACTTCCCGAGTTGCGGAGCCAAGCCCCACCACCACAATTCTTAGTGGTAAAGCCCCAATCACTAAGACTTTCTGGGTCCAAGTGTCATCTTCATCGTCTGAGGAGCACTGTTTTCCATCGAAAATTTTGATTCGGGGAGAACATACAAAAAAGGGGTCGAGGAGCGAAATTATAAGTGAAAAGACACCTAGAGGGGGGGTGAATAGGTGTTAGTGCTAATCTAAAACTAATTGCAAAACTAAGTGCGCTAATGACGGAAGCTAATGCAAATTATGCACAAACTAATACAATACAACAAGTGTAGCCGAATTCCCCTTGCGAGGCTCTGGACTAACTCCCCTTGATTCCCTTGAAATGGGTTGAGGCGCTATGTGAAGCTCTTGTTGGATGAGTATAAGTTAGGCACACACACACAAGCAATCCAAGCAATATGAAATGCACACAATCAAGCCAAGCATATAAGAATGAATTGCAATATAAAAGATGCAAGGCAACACAAGCAATATATAAGATATGTATGCAATGAAAGAATGATGCTTGAATGAAATGATGCTTGCACAAAGTAAAGAGAGTAGAGTTGAGAGAAATTGGATCAAACGCTAACACAAAGATTTGTTTCGAGGTTCGAGTACCCAACTCTACATCCCCGCCTACACCACCGTGTAGGATTTCCCAATCCACTATAGGAGTACCGAACTCCTCTCTCAACCTTACAAAGCCACCGAGGCTATACAACCACAATCCACCTCTACCGAAGAGGGATACGGCCCGTAGCCAACAACAAACAATAACAACAACAACCTCTACCGAAGAGGCTCACAACAAACACAATCACCTCTACCAAAGAGGGATCCAAACCAATACCACTCCGATCACCTCTACCGAAGAGGGATTCACAAAAGCAAGGAGGGTTTACAATAAGTGGTTAAAAAGACCACAAACACAATCTTTCTTTCTCTTTTCTTTTTCCACAAAAATAAGATCCTAATAGATTAGGATAGAAGATATGGCTCAAGTGTGGAATCAAAGTGTTTTTGGAAACAAGCAACAAAGAAAAACTACTTGGAAAATCTCTTGTATATGATAGAAAATGAAATACCAAATCAAAATCCCAAAACCTAGTTTTCTTTGATTTTCCAAAAATCCAAAACAAATAAAGATGAGAAGTTTTAAAGCCCCAAAAACTCTTTTTAAAACTCTTTTAAACACTTCAGAAAACTGGAAATTTTTCTCTTAGAAAACTTGGCAAAAATCCCCAAAGAGATGGGGTTTATATAGCCCCTATACAAAACTAGCCGTTAGGCTGATGTGGCAGCCTGACAGGCCACCGTCGACCGGTCCAGTCGACCGCCAACGGTCAGAATTATGACCGTTGGGCAACGGCGGTCGACCGGCCCGGTCGACCCAGAAAACCCGAGAGCAGAGCTCTCAACTCGGTCGACCGTCCCGGTCGACCGTGTCTGTGCCTAACAGACGTGCACGTCTGTGCACGTCGGTCGACCCGAACGGTCGACCGCCCTTGGTGCGGTCGACCGTCAGGGTCGACCGACCAGCCTGTCAGCACAAAAACAAGGTCAGAAAATTTGGAAAAATATTTTCTAAAAAATCTTTTATCTCTTATAAAAAATACCATAAAAATTGTTTTATCATTTTATATTGAAACTCAAACAAGTGATAAAAATTTCTAGACAATATATCAACATATCAAATCATTTTTGTGTCTTGCCAATTTTATCAAAAACAAAACTTGTATTTTTATCAAACTTGATTTTTCAATAGGAAATCTGATTTTCCTAAAAACTTATAGAAATACAAAAACATGATATTTGAACATTATTAAGCATGATGCATATGGACATAGGTCTAATACACATTCAACAAATATATCATAGTTTTTTTCTTTAATTACAAAAATATGTTTTATACCAAAACATAAAACTACATGAATAGGTATGTCAAACTAAGTTTGTATAAGTCATATAAGCATGTATGTATATAGAGCACATCTAATATACATATAAAACATGTAAACTTGTTTTGATCAAACTATTCATGAAAACTCATATCGGTTAAACTAAAAACCGAAAAAACCAATATCCAAACATGTGTGTGTTTTGTGCACTTGAGCATATCAACTATACTAAGCTTTACAAATGGATCTAAAACACACTAAACTAAACTAGGATACCTAAGTCTTCTTGATGATCTTCATCTTCAAGTAGACTTGCTCCAAAACTCCATCCAAGGGCTAGGTAATGTGTGATCTTGAAGCTTTGGCCTTGGAATCATCATGTAAAGCTTCTAAACTCCTTGTTGAAGCTAATCACCAACTAATATCTTGGTTAATGATCTGAAACTTAAACAACACAAGATTATTAGTAAACATAACTACATGAGTTAATCATCATCAAAACTAGAGTGGAAGGCCTTTGGGCCAACAATCTCCCCCTTTTTGATGATGACAAAACTCATGGAGTTATATATGCATGGATTAAAGATAAGCTTCAAGGAAGCTCCCCCTTAACTCATGCATAGGGATAAACAATAAATATATGCAATGAATATTAAACATGAAACATGCATATGCATAAACAATAAATGGTTCTAGATATCAAATGGAATATTCAAAACACAATAAGCTCTAGATACCAATTACAAAGCAAACTCTATAAATCAATTAAACTTAGTATTCTTGAGATTCTTGAGATTAAAACATAATATATGCATAAACATAAGCATGCATATAAAACTTCATAAATCTTTCTCCCCCTTTTTGTCAATCATCAACAAAGGGGTAATCAAAACCATAAATAAAACGAGGGGTAAAAATCTTTCTTCCCCTTTATGTCAAACAAAATAATAAAAGACAATGTTCTCCCCCTTTTTGTCTAAAACAAAAACAAAGTCAATAAGGGGTGACTTTAAAAACATGATACCAAAAGAAAATAAACAAGGATAATAAGTGTTATATGCTATATACATTCATGAAGAGGAAGACGCTAAGTTAGCTTCCCTACACATATGCATTACATGAAGGAGGGAAGTTAAGCCCTAATTCACATAACACACATTATGTAATGAATAAGAGGAGATGTGAAGCTCCCCCTACACACATGTACCACATAAAGAAGAGATGTGAAGCTCTTCAATACACAATACACTCAACATGAATCTATATGAAGAGATGTTAAGCTCTCCTTGCATATAAGCAATACAAATCAAAACTTTGAATATTTTCTTTAAACAAAATTTTGGAAATACCAATTGTAATTAAACATAAGTCTTGAATTCTTAAACATGAATCTTGAAACCAAAACAAATTTTGAATTTCTTAAATATGATACCTGTAACGCCCCGATCCCGGCGATACGGGGACGTCACTGCAACGTATATACGTAGGTCAGAACTACCCTCCCGTATATACGCTAAGCATCAGTACAGACAAGAATCAGAGTACGGAAGCAAATGGTGCATTATACATTCCAACACATATATATATACAATCACAGAGTTATCACCAGAGGTGATGACTATTACAATAATAATACATCACAGATACGCGCAAATGCGAGAGTACAAAAGATATACATATGTGAATGGTACAAAAGGGAGCTCACATACAGGTATACAAGGAAAAGTACAAGAGTAAATAGAAATAGGGCACTCACGAGTTTGCTAAGAGGAAACTCGAGAGGCATACAGGGGGCCTGGAAGGATGTGGCCCTGGACGGTCGGCTGGAGATCCACGCTACCGCTGCGCCACTCTGATGCAGTAACGGGGGAAATCCATACGCTCCGGGCTCCATAACCTGGACATGAGAATCCAGGGGAGTCAGTGAAACTCCCCAGGTGAGTAGGAATATGAAGGCCAGGTGGCGAACCAGTAGGAGCACAAGAGTCAAGTACAAAAGACAGGAGGGTTAGAACACAAGTGAAATGTATATGAACAAGTATAACATAATATCCATAAAACTGGAAATCCAAGGTAAAGCTGATCACAAGCAAAAGTGATTGTATACGCTTAAGTCACGGTCCCATGAGACTAATACATCGAAGGAATAATCCAAACAAGGAAACCCTCATCTATATACCATTATCTCATGCCACAAAACCCAAGCGTATAGAATCAGAGTTGCAAATCATATAACAGTCAAACGGGAATACATATCGGAAATCATAACATGCATAGCAAGTGTAACAGGAATCAATAACTGGAATCTATTATTATTATTATTACTTGTCTGACCCATATATCTAGGTATGTGACCTGGTGTACGGCCAACCCACATACATCCATATATAAGCAAGCCAAGGGTTGTTATCGGAAGCTGATGGAGAACTGATATAGCTTCTTATAGTAGTTCCCATACACCTGGGACCAGTTTTGGAGGCCCAAAGTCCCCCTAACAGTAATCTGTGGGCCCAAAGTCCCACTAACAGTACCGCCAATATGTCATATTCCCATACTATAAGCAAGATATCATTCCGGCATCCATCACTTCCTCCCATACCCATACAAGTTGTAGCTTATTAAGATTATCAGGTTACGGGAATAAACAGTCATAACAGTAATAGCCCTACAGATTCAAGAGGTGGCCCCCACAGATTCAAGAGGTGGCCCCCACCGTGTGGTGTGGCACTTTGCTCCATGTGGCACTTTGTTCTGAGGGATGGATTCTAGAGGTGGCCCCCACCGTGTGGTGTGGCACTTAGTTCCATTCAGAATAACAAGACAGGACTCCCGTAAACAAGATAATCATAAAGTCAAGTATGTCATGCTGGGTGTTGAGTGATAGCATGACAGGATGATGATATTTAACAAACAACCAAACATAACAAGTGGGTCTTTTCAAATAGTAGCATGGCAGGTGGTCGGGTGATAATACACTAGATGGTCAGGTGATATACATGTGTTAAAAGGAAGCATACAACTAACAAGTCTGAAGTAATGGCAAATGGTAACATGGAAGTAACTCAAAGTCCAACGACCACGAAGGGTCGGCCACGCATGGTATATGATAAAGAAGTAAGCATATCAATAGCATGGCACAAGTACAAGATGAAGCTACCATAATATAAGCAATAGCAAAGCAATATATGAATCTGGAAATAAGAAGCGAAATACTTATCGTCCCGACAAAACAGGAAACTCAAATAGAGAAGAGCGAGACTACTCGCATACAAGAAAGTAGCGAGTGAGAATACTCGCCTAAATCACCAATAAGCCGAAAGATCCGAAATCCACGGAAGCTTGGGATGCGCCACAAAACCTGATATAAATATGTAGAGAGAAGAGGAGAGAGAAAAAGAGAAGGTAAGATGATGTTGGTCAAATGACAAGTCAAGTAGTACCTATACATGATATAAGTCTAGAGGTAAGGTTCATGTTCAAGAAAGGAATCAACTAAGACAGATAGGCAAAGTTAGTCGACTAGGATGGAAGAGTAGTCGACTAATAGTGATGGCAAGTCGACTAACAGTAAGGTATAGTCGACTAAAACTGGGTTCCAGAGAGTTGGGTTTGGTTTCAGAGAAAAGTTAGTCGACTAGGGTCATATGGGTAGTCGACTAACAGACATGACAAGTCGACTAACAGTTATGTTAAGTCGACTAAATCTGGGATACAGAGAGTTAAGGTTTCTGGTCCAGGAAGGGTTAGTCGACTAGGGTCAAGGGTGTAGTCGACTAAGGGCCTCTAGTCGACTAGGAACTAAGGTAAGTCGACTAATACTGTGTTTCCTAGAATTGTGTTTCACAGGACAGAATAAGTTAGTCGACTAATGTCTAGGTCTAGTCGACTAATCGACTGGAAACAGTAAACAGAACAGATTTTCTAGGGTTTGTGTTTGATGATCCAAAAATCATAAATTGAAGACACAGTGAACATGATATGTAAACTTAGGTATACTAGGAAATAAATCAAGTCTTGGTGATGAAGAACACTTACCTAAGAGAAGCACAAGGTGATGGAGTGATGGTGGTAGTGATGGAAGTTGATGATGAAGAAGAAGTTGGGGTTTTGGTAGAGTTGATGACCTTGGTGGTGTTTCCCATGGAGATGAAGGAGGAGGAAGATGAAGGGAAGAGGTTGGAGTAGTTGTGGTGGTGGAGATGAAGGGGGAGATGGAGGTTAGGGTTTTGGTGAAGAGAAGAGAAGAGAAGAGAAGAAAGAGAAAGTTGAAGTGAGAATGAATAAAGAAAGGAGAGGAAAAGTATTTATAGGTTTTGACTTTTGTGAAGGAGGTGCAAATATGATAGAGGAGAGGGGCTTAATTGCAAAAAGGGGAGGTGAGGTGTCTCCTTTGGCCACACTTGGCCGGCCATGGAAGAGAGAGAGAAAGAGATATTTGTGGTGGAGATATCTTGGTGGAAGTTGGTGGAAGAAAAAGGAATTTTGGGATTTTGGAAAATAGGAAAAGCTAGGCTTGTGGAGGAAGGAAAGAAATAAAGGAAAAGGAAAAATGGAAAAGAAATTATAATGAGAAGATATCTTCTTGGGAAAGAAGATGAAAATAATGGAAGTGGCGGATTCCCGGGATTCAGTTGCAGATGCGGAAATCTTTCGGGAAAAATACCGGAATCGTCCGAAATTCAAGTATCTCGGAACGACCCGAAATAATTATCAAAAATCAAGAATATTATATTAAGAATTATAGTGAAATCCGTTTTGAGAAATACTTTATAGTTTTAAAACTAAAATCCCGGAACCAGTTACCTACCGACTCCGATGGAATTTTCATAAAATCATAAAATCCTCAGAAAAAGAATGTAGGTAGAAAATATGATTCTAAGGAATAAAGCCTAAAGGACCATCATGGAATTCCAAACTGTTTGAGAATTAAAAATCTAGGAATCGGTCAGCGGCACTGGCCGACACCGGTTTTGAAGACTTTCATTTAATTCCAGAAAAATCTAGAAAATCATAGAAAATATATAATATTGGAAAATGATATTTAAAACTAAAATCGGTCAATTCTAATTATCAGAATGTCTAAATCGAGTAATACTCTAGGATCGGGCCTTCGGTTCAGACTAGGGCTGACTCCGAATCCACGAATCCAAATCCAAGACAAAACAGTCATATAAGGAATTCATAATACAGAATAAATACAGGAAACAAATCGAAAAAATACGACCGAAAATCTGAATACGCAACTAAGTACGTATTCCGGGAACGGGGTATTACAATCCACCCACCTTACAAAAATTGCGTCCTCGCAATTTCGTTAAGGGGTAAATTGAATACAGAGGGGACAGCGGTGGAATTTATACCAATTAAGATATGAAGCACTAGAGGTAGGGCTCTCAAGTCGACTGAACAATAATCATCCTCCGCACTTCCGGCTGTATAAATCTTCGAATAATGCTGAATAATACTGCTGATGTCGTGGCTGTGCAATAAATGAGCCAGAATACCGAAGATAAAGAAAACCCTGATAGTCCTGAGCATAATAAAGAAGGCCGATAATTAAGAATCCCGAAAACCAGGCATCAATCACTCTGAACGATATAGTAGAGAATGTAGAATATCCGTAGAGAATTCCGACTGCTGACTTCTGAAAGATAGCCAGATCAAGATCGATCTGGAGAATACCAAGCTTCATAGAATTCACCGAAGGGATCACATAATAGCTTCATGCAGAACCAGCCACTACCTCTCTAGTCTAGTCATATCTTAAGATAGTATAAGGCTTCATAAAACCAAAACAGGGAAAGGATTTAGGAATCAAAGGAAGGATGGTCAAGAAATAGATAACTCTGCACTTGTAGTTGGAATGTATAACCAAGACTCAAGTATTCCAGTTGCAAATTTCATTACCATTAATTTGCCCTCTGGACGTACTGAGGAAGTTAGAGCCTAGGCTCTGATACCATCCTGTAACGCCCCGATCCCGGCGATACGGGGACGTCACTGCAACGTATATACGTAGGTCAGAACTACCCTCCCGTATATACGCTAAGCATCAGTACAGACAAGAATCAGAGTACGGAAGCAAATGGTGCATTATACATTCCAACACATATATATATACAATCACAGAGTTATCACCAGAGGTGATGACTATTACAATAATAATACATCACAGATACGCGCAAATGCGAGAGTACAAAGATATACATATGTGAATGGTACAAAAGGGAGCTCACATACAGGTATACAAGGAAAAGTACAAGAGTAAATAGAAATAGGGCACTCACGAGTTTGCTAAGAGGAAACTCGAGAGGCATACAGGGGGCCTGGAAGGATGTGGCCCTGGACGGTCGGCTGGAGATCCACGCTACCGCTGCGCCACTCTGATGCAGTAACGGGGGAAATCCATACGCTCCGGGCTCCATAACCTGGACATGAGAATCCAGGGGAGTCAGTGAAACTCCCCAGGCGAGTAGGAATATGAAGGCCAGGTGGCGAACCAGTAGGAGCACAAGAGTAAAGTACAAAAGACAGGAGGGTTAGAACACAAGTGAAATGTATATGAACAAGTATAACATAATATCCATAAAACTGGAAATCCAAGGTAAAGCTGATCACAAGCAAAAGTGATTGTATACGCTTAAGTCACGGTCCCATGAGACTAATACATCGAAGGAATAATCCAAACAAGGAAACCCTCATCTATATACCATTATCTCATGCCACAGAAACCCAAGCGTATAGAATCAGAGTTGCAAATCATATAACAGTCAAACGGGAATACATATCGGAAATCATAACATGCATAGCAAGTGTAACAGGAATCAATAACTGGAATCTATTATTATTATTATTACTTGTCTGACCCATATATCTAGGTATGTGACCTGGTGTACGGCCAACCCACATACATCCATATATAAGCAAGCCAAGGGTTGTTATCGGAAGCTGATGGAGAACTGATATAGCTTCTTATAGTAGTTCCCATACACCTGGGACCAGTTTTGGAGGCCCAAAGTCCCCCTAACAGTAATCTGTGGGCCCAAAGTCCCACTAACAGTACCGCCAATATGTCATATTCCCATACTATAAGCAAGATATCATTCCGGCATCCATCACTTCCTCCCATACCCATACAAGTTGTAGCTTATTAAGATTATCAGGTTACGGGAATAAACAGTCATAACAGTAATAGCCCTACAGATTCAAGAGGTGGCCCCCACAGATTCAAGAGGTGGCCCCCACCGTGTGGTGTGGCACTTTGCTCCATGTGGCACTTTGTTCTGAGGGATGGATTCTAGAGGTGGCCCCCACCGTGTGGTGTGGCACTTAGTTCCATTCAGAATAACAAGACAGGACTCCCGTAAACAAGATAATCATAAAGTCAAGTATGTCATGCTGGGTGTTGAGTGATAGCATGACAGGATGATGATATTTAACAAACAACCAAACATAACAAGTGGGTCTTGTCAAATAGTAGCATGGCAGGTGGTCGGGTGATAATACACTAGATGGTCAGGTGATATACATGTGTTAAAAGGAAGCATACAACTAACAAGTCTGAAGTAATGGCAAATGGTAACATGGAAGTAACTCAAAGTCCAACGACCACGAAGGGTCGGCCACGCATGGTATATGATAAAGAAGTAAGCATATCAATAGCATGGCACAAGTACAAGATGAAGCTACCATAATATAAGCAATAGCAAAGCAATATATGAATCTGGAAATAAGAAGCGAAATACTTATCGTCCCGACAAAACAGGAAACTCAAATAGAGAAGAGCGAGACTACTCGCATACAAGAAAGTAGCGAGTGAGAATACTCGCCTAAATCACCAATAAGCCGAAAGATCCGAAATCCACAGAAGCTTGGGATGCGCCACAAAACCTGATATAAATATGTAGAGAGAAGAGGAGAGAGAAAAAGAGAAGGTAAGATGATGTTGGTCAAATGACAAGTCAAGTAGTACCTATACATGATATAAGTCTAGAGGGTAAGGTTCATGTTCAAGAAAGGAATCAACTAAGACAGATAGGCAAAGTTAGTCAACTAGGATGGAAGAGTAGTCGACTAATAGTGATGGCAAGTCGACTAACAGTAAGGTATAGTCGACTAAAACTGGGTTCCAGAGAGTTGGGTTTGGTTTCAGAGAAAAGTTAGTCGACTAGGGTCATATGGGTAGTCGACTAACAGACATGACAAGTCGACTAACAGTTATGTTAAGTCGACTAAATCTTGGATACAGAGAGTTAAGGTTTCTGGTCCAGGAAGGGTTAGTCGACTAGGGTCAAGGGTGTAGTCGACTAAGGGCCTCTAGTCGACTAGGAACTAAGGTAAGTCGACTAATACTGTGTTTCCTAGAATTGTGTTTCACAGGACAGAATAAGTTAGTCGACTAATGACTAGGTCTAGTCGACTAATCGACTGGAAACAGTAAACAGAACAGATTTTCTAGGGTTTGTGTTTGATGATCCAAAAATCATAAATTGAAGACACAAGTGAACATGATATGTAAACTTAGGTATACTAGGAAATAAATCAAGTCTTGGTGATGAAGAACACTTACCTAAGAGAAGCACAAGGTGATGGAGTGATGGTGGTAGTGATGGAAGTTGATGATGAAGAAGAAGTGGGGTTTTGGTAGAGTTGATGACCTTGGTGGTGTTTCCCATGGAGATGAAGGAGGAGGAAGATGAAGGGAAGAGGTTGGAGTAGTTGTGGTGGTGGAGATGAAGGGGGAGATGGAGGTTAGGGTTTTGGTGAAGAGAAGAGAAGAGAAGAAAGAGAAAGTTGAAGTGAGAATGAATAAAGAAAGGAGAGGAAAAGTATTTATAGGTTTTGACTTTTGTGAAGGAGGTGCAAATATGATAGAGGAGAGGGGCTTAATTGCAAAAAGGGGAGGTGAGGTGTCTCCTTTGGCCACACTTGGCCGGCCATGGAAGAGAGAGAGAAAGAGATATTTGTGGTGGAGATATCTTGGTGGAAGTTGGTGGAAGAAAAAAGGAATTTTGGGATTTTGGAAAATAGGAAAAGCTAGGCTTGTGGAGGAAGGAAAGAATAAAGGAAAAGGAAAAATGGAAAAGAAATTATAATGAGAAGATATCTTCTTGGGAAAGAAGATGAAAATAATGGAAGTGGCGGATTCCCGGGATTCAGTTGCAGATGCGGAAATCTTTCGGGAAAAATACCGGAATCGTCCGAAATTCAAGTATCTCGGAACGACCCGAAATAATTATCAAAAATCAAGAATATTATATTAAGAATTATAGTGAAATCCGTTTTGAGAAATACTTTATAGTTTTAAAACTAAAAATCCCGGAACCAGTTACCTACCGACTCCGATGGAATTTTCATAAAATCATAAAATCCTCAGAAAAAGAATGTAGGTAGAAAATATGATTCTAAGGAATAAAGCCTAAAGGACCATCATGGAATTCCAAACTGTTTGAGAATTAAAAATCCAGGAATCGGTCAGCGGCACTGGCCGACACCGGTTTTGAAGACTTTCATTTTAATTCCAGAAAAATCTAGAAAATCATAGAAAATATATAATATTGGAAAATGATATTTAAAACTAAAATCGGTCAATTCTAATTATCAGAATGTCTAAATCGAGTAATACTCTAGGATCGGGCCTTCGGTTCAGACTAGGGCTGACTCCGAATCCACGAATCCAAATCCAAGACAAAACAGTCATATAAGGAATTCATAATACAGAATAAATACAGGAAACAAATCGAAAAAATACGACCGAAAATCTGAATACGCAACTAAGTACGTATTCCGGGAACGGGGTATTACAATACCAATTGTAAAATTTCTTAGAAACATTGATACCAATTGTAAGAATTGTTCATTTTAAAACATATAAACAAATTTGATGTTGATATCATATGTTTAAAATAACACTTTTAATCATAAAGTGTGGGAGTACAAATACCAATTGAAATACAAATTCAAATTTTCTCCCCCTTTATGAAATACAAACTAAAATATGCATAGTCTTGATACCAATTTAAAAGTAATCATTGAAACAAAAGTGAAACTCAAGAACTAGCATAAACACAAACATATATATGTATGGAAAATAGATACCAATAGAAACTGATACCATTGAAATTGAAGCATACATACATAAACAAATATATGAGTATACCAAAAATGTCAAAATTGATACCAATTGAAAGAGTTCAATGATACCAATTGAATCAACAATAATAATCAAGTGTATATCTCATATAATCTACCACCCAATCAAGGTTCAAGTTTTAAATGATTTTCATTTTAAAGCATACATGACCATGATCTCCATCCAACCGCCCTTAGAAGGTAGGGGTTTTCAAAAATAGATTTGAAAATTTAGTTTTGTTTGAAAATCTCTACCATATGAAGAATATCGCAACTAGTTAAATGGAAAAATTTGTTAACTAGTACGAAATCCTTCAAGTAAGGAATAAAACAAAATTGTTTTTCATAAACATGGAATCCACATCATATCAAACACTCAAGTTCAATTAGGCATAAATAAGACTCATGAAAACAAAACATGAGCAAGCAATAAATGTGAGTGTAAAAATAAAATATGAAGATCATAATCATGAAAATTAGGCAATAAGCTCAATTATTCCTTAAAACACGAAATCATCAAAACTATCTAATTTTCAAGGCATATGTATGTCTAATACAAACTAAAGTATACATACATATCCAAAACATAAAGAGTCCACAAAATATATGCATTAAGGCACGTGGCTCAAAAAGGATACTCATGTATAGTCAATAGTTTGGATAAGATGGACATATACATGAAGTTAAATATAAATACATGAAAAACTTGAAAAACTAATTTTCATTAAAACAAAATTTCATTTCAAGGTATATGTATGAATTGTCAAACATGAAGTATACATACATATCCCTAAACACAATTGAGTCCATAAATAGATTTGCATGAAAAGCAAATGACTCAAGGGGTATACATGTATATCTTAAAGTTTGGCAATACAAACATATACATGAAGTGAAATACACAATCATAAAACACATTCAAAAATGAGAATACAAGTATAAGATGTATGAATCATCAAAACTAGACTATACTAGCACATCTAATGGGTTCAAATAAGCATTCAAGCTCAACATATATAGATTTATTTGTAGCCCATTCTATGTACAAGTATATAACTAGTCTTAATGAAAACTAACACTTAAACATATATTCAAAACATGAAGCATCAAAACAAATCTAAAAGTCATCATGATAAAATTAAAACATGATTATTATGTGAATTCACATGTATTAGATTCATGATGTACACTATAGCTTAAACAAAAGTGAGAACACTAAGTATGATTCAAATAAGCATGTGTGTCTCAAATACTATACATGTATGTCAAGGATCTAATAAACATGGAATGAACATACTAATCCATAGACATCAAAAACATGCCATAAACAAATGAATATGAAAGCATGGGAGTTTAGGAATCGTTACCAAAACCTCAAGGCAACTCTCCTTGTCTCCAAAACTTGGTGGTCCTCTCCACCATCTCTTCCCTTGAAAGTGATGCATCCATATGATTTCCTTTTAGTACGGAACGCATCCACTCCAAGGTGCTAACACTCTCACGTCATGTGAGAGCCCACACCTACATCAAAAACTTTAGGGGTGGTGGTCTTTGGTACCCATACTCTTTTGGGTCCATGGGGGTTAGTACCTTCTCTAACCCAAACAAACTTCTTGGCTAAATTTTCAACATGTAAACGATCATAGTAAAATTTAGCAAGATGGCTTTTTCGGCCACAATGTGTACATGTGTACACATGAGCATACTTGTGTTGATGGTGTCCGTGTGAAGCATGTGTATGCCGTGATGGGTGTGCATGCATAAAGGATGGAACTTGTTTCTTTCGAACCAAGGTTTCCAACCGTGAGTGGTTCATGGCACATTAGCTCATAGTGGAGCCCAACAATCTACTCTCTTCTTTAACATACAAATATCATCAATAATTTTAGAAGAAGAGATACATGCATTAGGTAGACTAGATGAAGAAGTTACACTAGCATGGCAAACATGTGCATCAATTTTATTTTGCAAAATAATATTCTTATCTAAACAAACATTCAACTCATTGAAATAGAAATGATTTTGTTTTTCAAAGCAACATTCTCTTTTAAAACAAAATCAACTTTAGAAGATAAATTTTCATTTTTCTTCAAAAGAGTTTCACAATATTTTTAGACTTTAAAAATTTATTTTCTTTTAAAGCAAGTTCCAATTGAGATCTCAATGAATCCCTTTCATTATAGACCTCAACCTTTTCTTGCAAAACACAATCAAGTCTAGAATGCAAACACTTATTTTCTTTTTCAATTTCTAGACTTTTCTTTTTCAAAATCTTATATTTTTCAATTAGTTTTTCACAAACAATAGATAGTTCTTCATTCAAAGCATGGGGATCAACAATATCATCACATGAAGAACTAGCATCATAATCACTATCTAGGTGGGATTCTGAATGTACCTCAAGGGAGTCATTCCCTTGGACCATGAAGTATTGTGGATCGGATTCTCCACTAGATTCCTCTTCTTGAATTTGAACTTGAAGCTCCGAGGTGGTGGTGGTTGTCAATTTGTTACACACTGCAAAGGCGGAATCAATGTTAGAAACACATAAGAGATAATCTTTAGGAAGAGTGCTTCTAATGGCCTCTAGGGCTTGTGCATTGGCCCCTATATGATTACCATCACCAAGATAACATCTCTTGGTGGCGGCAAGGAAGACATGCAAACCTAGGGTCTTTAGGTACATGGACATCCTATACTTCCAAACATCAATGTTAGAAGGGTCAAAGCTAGGAGGGGTCATGAAGTCCATAGTAAACTATATATGAATGTGCAAACAAACAAATGCAAATGAGATTAGCAAGCAAATGGATCACTCCTAGGATGTTAAGCCTAAGTATCAGGAGCACTAGCTCTGATACCAATTGAAAAGACACCTAGAGGGGGGTGAATAGGTGTTAGTGCTAATCTAAAACTAATTGCAAAACTAAGTGCGCTAATGACGGAAGCTAATGCAAATTATGTACAAACTAATACAATACAACAAGTGTAGCCGAATTCCCCTTGCGAGGCTCTGGACTAACTCCCCTTGATTCCCCTTGAAATGGGTTGAGGCGCTATGTGAAGCTCTTGTTGGATGAGTATAAGTTAGGCACACACACACAAGCAATCCAAGCAATATGAAATGCACACAATCAAGCCAAGCATATAAGAATGAATTGCAATATAAAAGATGCAAGGCAACACAAGCAATATATAAGATATGTATGCAATGAAAGAATGATGCTTGAATGAAATGATGCTTGCACAAAGTAAAGAGAGTAGAGTTGAGAGAAATTGGATCAAACGCTAACACAAAGATTTATTTCGAGGTTCGAGTACACAACTCTACATCCCCGCCTACACCACCGTGTAGGATTTCCCAATCCACTATAGGAGTACCGAACTCCTCTCTCAACCTTACAAAGCCACCGAGGCTATACAACCACAATCCACCTCTACCGAAGAGGGATACGGCCCGTAGCCAACAACAACAATAACAACAACCTCTACTGAAGAGGCTCACAACAAACACAATCACCTCTACCAAAGAGGGATCCAAACCAATACCACTCCGATCACCTCTACCGAAGAGGGATTCACAAAAGCAAGGAGGGTTTACAATAAGTGGTTACAAAGACCACAAACACAATCTTTCTTTCTCTTTTCTTTTTCCACAAAAACAAGATCCTAATAGATTAGGATAGAAGATATAGCTCAAGTGTGGAATCAAAGTGGTTTTGGAAACAAGCAACAAAGAAAAACTACTTGGGAAATCTCTTGTATATGATAGAAAATGAAATACCAAATCAAAATCCCAAACCTAGTTTTTTTTGATTTTCCAAAAACCCAAAACAAATAAAGATGAGAAATTTTAAAGCCCCAAAAACTCTTTTTAAAACTCTTTTAAACACATCAGAAAACTGGAAATTTTTCTCTTAGAAAACTTGGCAAAAATCCCCAAAGAGATGGGGTTTATATAGCCCCTATACAAAACTAGCCGTTAGGCTGATGTGGCAGCCTGACAGGCCACCGGTCGACCGGTCCGGTCGACCGCCAACGGTCAGAATTATGACCGTTGGGCAACGGCGGTCGACCGGCCCGGTCGACCCAGAAAACCCGAGAGCAGAGCTCTCAACTCGGTCGACCGTCCCGGTCGACCGTGTCTGTGCCTAACAGACGTGCACGTCTGTGCACGTCGGTCGACCCGAACGGTCGACCGGCCCTTGGTGCGGTCGACCGTCAGGGTCGACCGACCAGCCTGTCAGCACAAAAACAAGGTCAGAAAATTTGGAAAAATATTTTCTAAAAAATCTTTTATCTCTTATAAAAAATACCATAAAAATTGTTTTATCATTTTATATTGAAACTCAAACAAGTGATAAAATTTCAAGACAATATATCAACATATCAAATCATTTTTGTGTCTTGCCAATTTTATCAAAAACAAAACTTGTATTTTTATCAAACTTGATTTTTCAATAGGAAATCTGATTTTCCTAAAACTTATAGAAATACAAAAACATGATATTTGAACATTATTAAGCATGATGCATATGGACATAGGTCTAATACACATTCAACAAATATATCATAGTTTTTGTCTTTAATTACAAAAATATGTTTTATACCAAAACATAAAACTACATGAATAGGTATGTCAAACTAAGTTTGTATAAGTCATATAAGCATATATGTATATAGAGCACATCTAATATACATATAAACATGTAAACTTGTTTTGATCAAACTATTCATGAAAACTCATATCGGTTAAACTAAAAACCGAAAAACCAATATCCAAACATGTGTGTGTTTTGTGCACTTGAGCATATCAACTATACTAAGCTTTACAAATGGATCTAAAACACACTAAACTAAACTAAGATACCTAAGTCTTCTTGATGATCTTCATCTTCAAGTAGACTTGCTCCAAAACTCCATCCAAGGGCTAGGTAATGTGTGATCTTGAAGTTTTGGCCCTGGAATCATCATGAAAAGCTTCTAAACTCCTTGTTGAAGCTAATCACCAACTAATATCTTGGTTAATGATCTGAAACTTAAACAACACAAGATTATTAGTAAACATAACTACATGAGTTAATCATCATCAAAACTAGAGTGGAAGGCCTTTGGGCCAACAATAAGTACTTCCTTAAAAAAATTACAAGTAGATCTCCTCTGAGATTTTAGGAAAAGGTGCCGCCAGGAATCTGATCAGTGCGCGATCACTTTATCCCTTTGACGATGCAATCAATCAATGATTAAGACTGCCTCCTAATAAGACTCCCTTCTCGCTTGGTTCGGGGAGTCGGAAAATAGAAGATCAGTAGAGCCCTTTTGTTAGGAATTCTACCCTTTTCAAGCCAATCTCCTCTCTATCCGTTTGTCCGCCTCTTTTGTCTTGTTCCGCCTCTGTGTGTCTTGTTGAATCAGTCAGGGACCTATTTATAGCAAAAGGCAGGGAGTAACTGCCCCCTTGAATTCAGCAAGGCTGAATCAGCTATTAGCTTCGTGCGAGGCTGGCAAATGACCTTGCTGCGAAGCTCTTTGCGAGCTTCTGGTGAAGCTAGAGGGTTCGTGCGAATGTCCTCATGCCATTATGTATTAGTTGTCTCCACTTAATGTGGGACAAAGTAGGCAGGTGTAACCACCCACTTAAAGTGGCGTTAATCCCACAAAATTAGCGGGGACTAAATTAGTGGGGTTCACCCATTAATCCCACGTGGGATTTTGAAACGGTCATTTAATGACCTAGCAAAGCCCACTCGGAGCTAGATCATGCAGAGCTAGCTCATAGCTTCAGGCAAAGTTACTTTTAGAGCCTCGTTTGAAGCTAAGACTCAGCTCATAGTGGAGGTATAACTTAGCTGGGATAGAGCCTCTGGCGCGAAGCTCTTGGATCAGCTTCCGACGGGGCTAAATGGGAAGCTTTATGCGAAGCTAATAGTTTAGCTTCAAAGCGAGGCTACCAGCCTTAGGCAAAGCTTTTAGTTTCATTAGGAGCTACAAAGCTTACCTTGGGGTTATGCCCAGGCTAAGTATTGAGTTAGCTTAGCGACTTAGGCCTGATTGGGTCTCTCTAAAGGCAACTTTGACTTACTATCTACTTTACTGGATTAGTAATGTCCATATTGCTGCCTCATCTCTAGTCATCAGCTTGTCTTCAACTTATCTTTTATAGATGTCGATTAGTTAGACGTCGTTCAGACCGGTTGAAGATGAATACGGAAGTCCTATCTTTTTTGAGTGTCAATAAGACCCCCTTCAAAGTTTTCATGAATCTGCAATGGAACGGTTCAGATTTTGAAATACTTTGAAATTCTTTGATTGATGATATGGGAATATGAACGTCGCTTTGGTGGTTGAGTTCATTTTTTCCTTTAGCCCCGCTTTCGGGCTGAAATAGGTTCGTTGAGAAATTGACGATCCACTGCAATGTAGCTTCGCGCTTCTAGGTAGCTTCGTCTTTGGGCTTCTTGAAGTACCTTCGCTTTAAACCAGGCTGGACTACGAGCATTAAACTCGTGCTCGTTGTGATGGAGCAATATTCCATTCTCGAGGCTAACCGCATTTGCGAGTTATGGGAGGAATGGCTCCCTTTTTCAAGGTTTGAATAACTTCTCTTGCATTTACGAGGGAGATTATTCCCTTTTTCAAAGTTCAAATTAACTTCGTGTGCATTCCAGAGGGAGATTATTCCCTTTCTCAAGGTCAAGCATTTGAATGCTTTAACTTCGCCCGCGCTCCCAAGCTTGAAGTGGTAGTGGCGTGGTCAAGCCACGAGGCCTATAAATAGGACTCTTGTAGTCCATCTCAGAGAAATATACTCCGCTATTTCTAGGAGGTTGTTTTATGACCCCTCTCCTCTAGTAGTGGAGACTCTCACTCTGGTTATTATCCGATCAAGATCTGATGAGCCTCGGCCATCCAGTGACTTTAGGGAGTTTATCTCCCTTATTTTTCTTAGCTTTATCAGCTATCTTAGGGATTGAATTCCCTTGGTCTCTGCATTTTGCTGACTTTCAGAGAAGGGTTTCAGCCCTATTTTTAGTGAAGCTAGCATTTTTGCCTGATCAGGCAAAGGATCTTTCCACTCAAAGTTCCTGTTAAATCTGCCATAGAGGCAAGGTTTGGGACTTCGCCTCTTCAAGGTTGAGCCAGTCTTGCCATATAGGTGAGGGCAAGATAGCGCCCTTCTAGGCCAGTCTCGCCTAGCCATATAGGCGAGGCTAGGACTTGATCCTTTTTTAAGCTTCTCCAGCCTGTCTGCCTTGGGCGGGACTAAGACTTGGCTTATGCTAAGCTAGTCTAACATTACTGTGTAAGCGAGGCTATCCTCTGCTTAGCTGAAATCCATCTTCAAAGCACAATTGAGCCGGATCTGGATAGCTTCGCCTAAAGAATAAAACTTTGACTTAGCATTTCGTCCCTCCTTTTTTTATTTATTTGATGCTAACTTGTTTCCTATTTGCATTGCAGTGTACCGTGCTCCAATTCTTTCGTCCTGATGAAGGAGAATAAAATCTTGCCCCTTGATTTTCAAGTTGAAGTTTTGATCATAAGCAGGAGTAACATACTGGAGTAGCTGATGTGCGTTCCAAGAAGAGGCTGCCAGTCACTTATCCGAGATGATCCACTTCAGGAAGGGTCTGGTAGTTGCTTATCCGAGATGATCCACTTCGGGAAGGGGCTGGTAGTCACTTATCTAAGATGATCCACTTCGAAAAGGCAGACGTCACCAGTATGGTCTCAGATCCTTCCTTTGCCAATTTTGTTTAAAGAAGATCTACCTTTCTGGTGGCAACCAATCCCTTGCCAATTTTGATTAAAGAAAATCTAGCTCCTTGATGGCAACCAATCTCTTGCCAGTTTTCATCAAAGAAGATTCAGCTTCTTAATGGCAAAATTTGCCATTAAACGAAGGATTGGGAGAAAGACCTTTCTTGTCCAGTTGGGATGGTTTATCACCCTGAAAGTTGATAGGACAACTTGTTTGCCTTTGGAGCAATTATTCTGTTGTATGAAAGACAATCTTAATGTACCAATGTATCTTCCCTTCTGAATCAATAAAAATTTTACTTTTCGCTCAATTACTTTGCTCCCCCTCTTTCCACTTTGAACTTCGAAAGCAACTGGAATGGACTGGCTTAGATAAAAGCTTTTAGTGGAGCTAAGCTTTCAGCAAAGCTGGGGATGAATTTCCAGGTAAGTCAGGGACGAGCTTCCAGTGGAGCTAGCATGAAATTTTTGCGAAGCTAAAGATAAGCTCTGACTGGAGCTAAAGCTTAGTTTTCAGCGAAGTTACTCGAACGTTGAGCGAAGTCAACGCTGAACTCATAGCGGAGCTAGCCCTTGGCGGGACTAAAGCAAAGCTTTTCGGGGAAAGCGCGTAGGTGCCATTTCAAATTAATTTGAAACGACCGCTTGCGCTCCTTTTGAGGAGGCGAAGTTAGGCAATTTTAAGCCAATAAAAGCCCGATGGGCTGAAAGGGAGAATTAACTTCTCTTAAAAATCAAATTTCAAATTTTTAGAGAAACAGATCTCTTTTTCTTCCTTCTCCTTCGTTCAGATTTTCAGAACTTCTCAGTTCTTCCATGGCTCCCAAAAGACGAGTAGGCAAAGAGGCAGCGACCTCTACTACAGAGGTGCCCTCTCCTCCCCCGGTCATTGAACGCCCCATTGCGCGTAGGGAATTTTCCCTTTTGTTCAGAGATTTTTCATCTCTTTTTGAAGCAATTTATTGGCTATTTCATGGTGAATCCTGAGTGATTCACCATGATCCAGTGATCTCAGGGAGTCACTCTTCCTTAATTTAACTTTCCTGAACTTTTAGGGGACTTAATTCCCCTTAATTTCTCAATTTGAAGTTCAAAAACCAATGATTTCTTCTCTCAGCTTCTATGCGGAGCTAGCCCTTAAGGTGATTCATGTCCTGTCAAAAGACAGGATGTGAAGTTAGCTTCGGAAGCGTCTCTGGGAAAAGGACATTAAAGTCCTTTGAATAGTTTTAGGCACAAGAGCCTTTCCAGCGAAGTTAGCTTTTGAGGCTTTTTCGCATTCTGTTCAGCGGCAGAACACGAAACTAAGCTTCTGGAGGGAAGCTAACACTTGGAGAGTATCTGCACTTTGCCTTCGTGCAGAGTGTGAAGCTAAGCTTCATGGAGAAGCTAACGCTATGCTAGCTTTGCTTGGAGAGCGAAGCTATGCCTTAGCAATTTTTTTTTTGCTTTAGCTTTCCTTTTCTTTGGCTAATGAACTAATATAGTTTCTTCTTACTTTGTAGTGCATTATACTCCAGGTCCTTTGAGTAGTCTCTTTGGAATAGCCAGGGGAATGGATGGAAATGTTAGCCTGTAATTCCAGGGGCAAGCCTCATTGGCAGTGCTCGCGCCTGGTAGTTCTTCATCGCTGGCTGTACTGAGGCACGTCTGTGCATGCCGTTAAGGACCCCAAATCTACTGATGACTTTAGGGTTCTGTGAGTGGTATAGAACTTCAAACTCCATGCCAACCAGATTATCTATTAGCTCTTTTTGCGTGAAGCTAATCTCTCAGCGGCTGAAGCGGAAAGTCACTGAGAAGGGTGAGGGCAAAAGGGTCCGTGTGCTAGGCCTTTCAGAGTTCGTCGGCATTGCTGATAATGAGGCTTCTAATGAGAAAAGTTCCCACTTTGAAGGAGATGCAGGTGCTAAGATTCCACCAGATGCTCTTGGAGGGGGTAGGCACAGCCCATGGAAGACGTGGAGGTGGAAAGGTGGAGGAAGAAGATCCCGATGTTCACTTCAAACAAAAGCTGTAAGGTGGATCCCGTAGGAAGAGGGTGGTGAAGAAGCCTCGTTGCTACACTCCCACCATTACTGTAGAGGGCGAATCAGCTACAATGCCTCCTCCTCTTGCCCCATTAATTATTAAACTATCGGCGCAAAAGTAAACACTGATAAAGCTGTTCCCGGCCTAGTAAGACCAATTTCACTTATTTTCCTGTCATATACTTATATATTTCATATAGCTCATTTGTTTATCCTATGATTCAGGAACCGAGGCTGCAAGAGAACCAAGACTCGAGGCTGAAGGAGAACAGGGCGATTATTATGATCTCCTGTTTGCTTATAAGGAAGGTAATGATGTTTGCTACTTTGTCGTCTCAGAAGATTCCAGAGGTGATGCGGCTGATGTTGGTCCTTCAGGTCTAGGACCTCGAGAGAGAGTCTAATGGCCTCAAGCTCTATAGGATGGATCACAGAGGCTTCGGCGAGCGAAGGCGAGCCGTACGTCCCTCATTCATCTGCCAAAATCTTTTCTATGGAGCCCGATGGGATTAGCACTGCTGTCAAGGAAGTCCAGAGAGAGACTATTGCTGAGGCAGTTAAGGCGGTATCGCCTCTATGTAATACTTTGATCTCTTGTAAGCAATTCTCTCCTGATATTCGTTATGCCTTGTTTCAATAAAGTCTTTTCACAGGTGTTCCACCGTTAGGTGCATCAACTTCAAGGGGACCAGCTGATCTTCCTGAGGGAATCAGGAGTGAGGTAAATACTTTAGCCACAACGGACATTGTCGAGTTGGATGCCTTGTATCATGACTTGCCATCTTATCAACCTGAGCCTGCAGATGGAGTTAAAGAGGCTGAGGAGACAGTGGCTACAGAATCAATCTAACTCCCAGCTAGATCAGTAGGTGAGATGCTGGTGCTTTCTTTGACGCTGCCTATCATAACAACCACTGGGCTGAAGGTAATTACCAGCCCTATGTCTGCGACCCTGGTTGTTGAGCCAATTCTTCCTGAAATTGTCAACAGTCCTACTTCTATCGTGGCTAGTGTACTAGTTTCAATGAGGACTCCTCCTAGGTCATCGGTGACCTCTCGTCTTTTTTCGGCCAGTGCTTCTGTCATTTCCTCTGCCGTTATGACAGTGAAGCCGGTGGAAGCTTTGTCTTCAGGTACTACTCGCTCACTGGGTGTAGTTGAAGCTGAGAAAGAATTTGTGTCCGAGATGGTTGATAGTTTTTATAAAAGCCTGAAGTGATCTGTTGCTCTAGTCTTGAAGGGCTCAACCACCTCATTTTCTTCTTTAAAGGTGGTCCTCACTCAAAATATTCAAAGCATTCGAGACTTTGGAGGGAATGACCAGGCTGCTACATTGGAGCTTCTGGAGAAGAGTTTTGAGAGGGATGTAGACGAATGGCATCGTCTCAGTAATTTAGATTTGAACTCCTCAGTTAATGAATAGCTTGAACGTCTTGCTGCTCAAATGCGTGAAGCTCATCTTGCAGCACAAGAAGCAGCTAAGGTAATATGTTCAAATTTAAAATCCTTGGAGATAAGGAAAGTAGAAATTAGAGATGCCAAAGATGCTTCTAATAGTGCTCTTCTCGATGCTGAGAATAAGATTGAGAAGGCCAAAGAGATGATCAAGAGAGCCAATCTTCTTCTGTCAAAAGCTGAACCGATGCGTCTTGAGGAGATCGCTCGGCTAGAGCAGTTCAAGGCCCAGAATGATGAAGTCCTGCAACAAGAGCTAGCACAGAGGGCAACTTTAGCTGAAATTGAGGCTCATCTATCCCAGACAGCTAACTTTAATGAGGTTGAGTTGAGATCGCAAGCATTCATCAGAGCTGCTGAGGTGAGGAAGAACAGGCTGGCCATCCTTGAAGAACGGATCAAGTCTTATGAAGTAGCCTCGTAGCTTATAATCCATGTATCCTCCTTTTTGAATCAATAAAAAGTAATTTTATTTGACTCCTCTGTTGTGCTTCCAACTTGTTTTATCTTCTGCAATTCTTACTTTCAAGTTGTACTACCATCCTCAAAAAGAAAGAAAATAATGGTATAACTAATCTAGTCAGACGTGGTGAACTGATAGAATTAGTTATAAATTTGAAAAATGACTCAACTCAAATCATGTTGAGTTGAGGATAGAAAAGAGTGAGCTTGATGATCTTTACTGTTCAGAGGTAAATATTAACATAACAGATTAAAGATCATTAGATTTGTGAATAGGTTATGATAAATTAGATACCGCAACCTATGATAGTTCCTACTGAATTAGGACAAATGAAGCCTAGGATTTGCAAATTAAAAGTGACAAACTGGCTATGAGAAATTTTGTCATTCAGCGGTGATGACCTGGACATGATGACAAACTAGAGGTGAACCCGATTTTATGGACCCGTCTATTCAGAGGTGATAAACTGGACGTGATAGACTAAGACACACTAAACTTCAAGAGGTAGTCGTATTAACTTGGCAACTACTCCATCAGAGACTACAGAGATAGATTAAATCTGGACTCCAGTTGGTTCAGAGGTGGTTGACTGGACATGGCCAACTAAGGGACCTCAGATTCACAATCTGCTGTTCAGAGGTTTAATGTTAACAGACAGCAAGAGCTCCTGACCTTGATAGAGGGAAGGAGAACAAAGTTATGGACTCATCTGTTCAGAGGTGGTAAACTGAACATGACAGTTGAAGTACCATAAGAGAGAGGAGAGAGATCAAGGTATCCGTCGGTTCAGAGGTAATATGGACATAACTGATCGGGAGTTGCTAGACTCAGAACCCTGCCATTTAGAGGTGGCGAACTGGACATAACGACAAAGGGATAGTCCCTACTGGACTGAAAGATGAGACTTGGTTATTTGTTGGTTCAGAGGTAATATGGACATAACCAATTGAAAAACCACCAAGCTCAAGATTTCTACCATTCAGAGGTAACAAGCTGGACATAATGGTAAAACAAATAATCCCATTGGGGGAAATAAGGTTTGATCATAAATTTCATGGAAAATTGATATCTCCCTTGGATATTTTTTTTGGAAGAAATTGTCAGAGGTATATTATTAACGTAACACCCAAGAAAGTCCATTGGGGACTGAGAAGGAAATAATAGACTCTAAAGAGTGTCTATTAGAGGCACGCTGAGGAGCTAAGAATATGAATCTCATCATGACAAGGATGGAGTTTTAATTTGCCAGGGATATTGACCAGATTCGCAGGGATGTTGGTTTTATCCACTGGGGAGTTGGTTAGAGACTTTCTATCAGAGGTTTAATGTTAACATGATAGGTTTGACTCATCATTCCACTAGAAAAATGAATACCTCCGTATGTGGTCCGACCATTCTATGGACGGGAATTGGTAAGTGATTTTGGAGAGGAATCAAATGGGAATAGGTCCCTTAGGATTTTTAGCAAATCCGCAGCTGTCAACGGGATTTGATATGCCTTTACTAACTACCGATTTAGTTGGGCTAGCCATGCTATTCCCCTTAGCATGATGAGTTGTTGAGGACTTATGTTGGGCTTAAGAACCAACATTTTCCTCTATCCTTAGCCGTCAGAGGTGTTGGATCATTTTGTTACTTCGAGTAACGTAATGCCTCCCCTGGGTTTTCACTCTGTAGGTGAGTTGGGAATGAATTCCGCGAGGTCTTTATCTAAAGATCCATTTGTTTTCCATCAAAAAATTTGATTTGGGGAGAAATTACAGAAAAGGGGTCGAGGAGCAAAATTACAAGTACTTCTTCCAAAAGAAAATTATAAGTAGATCTCCTTTGAGATTTCTGAGAAAATGTACCGGTAGGAATCTGATCAGTGCGCGATCACTTTATCCCTTTGATGATGCAATCGATCAAGTGATCAAGACTTCCTTCTAATAAGACTCCCTTCTCTCTTAGTTTGGAGAATCGAAGAATAGAAGATCAGTAGAGCCCTTTTGCAAGGAATTCTACTCTTTTCAAACCAATCACCTCTCTATCCATCTGTCCGCCATTGTGTGTCATGTTGAATCAGCTAGGGACCTATTTATAGCCAAAGGTGGGGAGTAACCGCCCCTTTGAATTCAGCAAGGCTGAATCAGCCATTAGCTTAGCTCTTTGCAAGCTTCTGGCGAAGCTAGAGGGTTTGTGCAAACATCCTCATGCCGTTATGGCTCAGTTGTCTCCGCTTAATGTGGGACGAAGTGGGCGGGTGTAACCGCCCACTTAAAGTGGCGTTAATCCCACTAAATTAGTGGGGTTCACCTATTAATCCCTTGCGGGATTTTGAAACAGTCAATTTGATGACATGGCAAAGCCCACTGTGGAGCTAGATCATGTGGAGCTAGCTCTAACCTCAGCCGAAGTTACTTTTAGAGCCTCGTGCGAAGCTAAGACTCAGCTCATAGCAGAGCTATGACTTAGCTAGGGATAGAGCCTCTAGCGTGAAGCTCTTGGATCAGCCTCCGGCAGGGCTAAATGGGAAGCTTCATGCAAAGCTGATAGTTTAGCTTCAAAGCAAGGTTACCAGGCCTAGGCGAAGCTTTTAGTTTCATGCGGAGTTACAAAGCTTACCTTGGGGTTATGCCCAGGTTAAGTATTGAGCAAGCTTAGCGTCTTAGGGCTGCTTAGGTCTTTCCAAAAGTAACTTTGGCTTACTATCTGCTTTACTGGATTAGTAATGTCCATGTTGCTGCCTTATGTCTGGTCATCAGCTTGTCTTCGACTTATCTTTGTAGATGTTGATAAGTTAGACGTCGTTCAGACCGGTTGAAGATGAATGCATGAGTCCTATCTTTTTTTAGTGTAACCAAGCATGAATATTATTCTGGCGAAGAATATGACTTTGGTGATGAATCCGCTCTTCCTAATTCTAGCAAATTCTCACATATTTCAAAGGAAGAGATGCAGGTGTATGTCCCTATGATGGTTCTACCATAAGGAGAGGTTGCTAGCACTGAGAGTATTTCTTCTATCCTCCTTAATTGTTTCTCCATCAAGTAGGGAAGATGTTTTAACATTTCATTTGAATTTCTTCTGCAGGGGTGCCTATCGGTAGCGAAGCCACGACGTCCTCCCATATTGAGGAGATGATCCTGGAGCTGGCCCAGCAGGAGGGCCTTGAAATTCCTACTACAAAGATGCCTCGTAAGTGTATAACCACCGTGACCGTGGAACCCTCATTCCCAAGTGGCCTATCTAAAGACTTGTCATCTTCAGATCTTTTACTTGGTAAGAGAACAAAGATGTGCCATATATTCTCATTTTCATTATTATTTCTAATATTGTTATCACGGTTGCAAAGTGTGCTGGGCTAGCTCAAGTAGAGGGTCCGTGGCAGGTACCGCGTAGAAGATAGCGCAGTTTAGACTTCGACCAATGAACCTAGTGCTGTGGAGTTTGATGCTACCCCGGTTGCTGCGAAGGCTACCACGATAACTGTTCTGGAGGTGTCGACATAACCACAGTGTTGAAAGAACCTATTGTTGGCCTTATCCTAGAACAAACAGAGTGGGCTTCCATCTCCGTGGATACTACCTGGACCATCATAGAAAGGGGATCTGGGAGCGCAGTAGCAGGGTTATCTCCAGCCATGGACATCGTAGAAGAATTGGCGCATCAGATGGTACAATAATTCTTCACTTCCATGAAGTCCTGCATGGAACTAGTTCTCTCTGGGAGAAGTTCCTTCGAGTTTGCCCTGATGCTTCTTTAAAAACAGATTAAGAACATCGTCATACTAAAAGCTCAGAGCAAGGTAGGGCGTATCTGACGCTAGTCGAACAGCTGAGGATATGCCTAAAGGAATTAAGGACCCTGGAGAAGGCTACTCCGATGGATGAGGCTCGGTCGACACTAAATAAGCTCCTCACCACTCAAGAGCACGTGCGAAAAGAGATTGAGGAGCAGATGGTTGAAGAGGCCCGTCATCTCCATAACTTCCAAGCAATCTACTAAAGATTGGTCGACGATTCCAGAGAATCCGAGGTCATCACCAAGAATGCAGAGCAAGTCATTACTACTGTTCGGGCAGCCATTACCAAGGTGTATACCTTGATTCAAGTTAATGAAGAGAAGCTTGTTGCCGCTAGAAAAAGGCTGAAAGAACTGGAAGCTATCTAGATGCTTGTCTAAGAAGATCCGACAGTCCATTCTTCCAGGTTGGAGTCACTTCAGCCACAGCTGGCTATGAAGAGATTCTTATCAGAGGAAGAATTATGGGTTCACTTGGACAGAAGTTGAGAAGGCACGTCAGCACTAGCTGCAGCGCCTCCGGGAAATGGATCTATTATTTGGTGGAGCAGGATTAGCCCTCTTCCCTTTTGTATCCTCCCATTTTTTTTGTAATACTCTATTTGTCAAATAAGAGATTGTTTGTATTACTTTTATCATTTTGATTTATATAATAAAAGTTATCGAATTTTTGTCTCATCTTTTTTCTTTCTTTGCATTTGATAATCAGACAAAGTCTTTGTTCGTGGGTGAAGCATCTCTCATAGTCGCAATCCTTGACATTATGAAAATGCAGTCCTTAGTCATTTGTTGAGACACGGCCATGAATGATAGAGAAGAAACTCAGGCAGCACTGAATTTGTGATTGAGATGCAGCTCTGACTTGTAGGAAAGAGGCGGCTCTGATTCTTTTTTAGAGACGGGGTTCTAATCGGTTGAGAGAAACGCGGCTCTGATCTATCAAGAGAAATGCGACTCTACTTCTTTTTGAGAGACGCGACTCTGATCAGTTGAGAGAAACGTGACTCTAATCTGTTAAGAGAAACACGACCTGAACTGTTGAGAGAAATGCGACTCTGACTCATCGAGAGGACATAGCTCTGCTGACTCATTGAGAGGACGCGGCTCTGATTCGTTGAGAAGACGCGGTTCTGAATGTTAAAAGAAACGCAACTCTGAATCATTAAGAGAAACGCGGCTCTAAGCCTTCTAGAAACGCAGGCCTGCGTTCTTCATCTTTATGGAGGGGACGCAGTCTTTAGACTTGTGAAAATACGCGGACTTCAGAACATGGTCTTCGAGGCGTTGCATACATTTTGACGCGAAAATCTCATTGGATTTTTCAATGCTAAATCGGTGTTGACGGTTGGGGATGCGTGTCTTTGGGATTTCTCGGAGCAAAAATCCATGTGTCCCAGACTAGATTTAACATTCGCATAGGAATTAAGGCTGTTAATTTTGACCTTTAAGAATGGATTTGATTCTTATGCCATTAATTACAAGCCATTTAGTGAGCCTATGAATAGGCCACAGCCTCTTAACAGTCATTCATCTTGACTGGTTTCCTTCGTGGGCATATGCTCTGAAGAACTCCATCTTAATTGTTCTCCTTCCCTTCAAGGGCATGTGTTCTGAAGAACAAAAAGAACCTAAAGCTTCAATGCTTTCTTTAAATCTTCTTCAAAGATTATCACTGTAAAGTGATTTTAAGATTAAAAAGTATTACTTTAAGTGCTTTCATGGCAGTGCCTTGTCGAATGAAGTACAACTTCTAGAGAACTTTTTTCAGCTAGGAAATGGCTTTTGCCATGACAAGGCTCGGTTTCTTGGAGTTCTGCATCACCAGCCATGAAGAGACTTGGTCTCTTGATTACATTGAGATTAATGCGTCCATGCTCTGCATACGCGCCTTTCGTGTTACTTGATGAAACGCGAGCTTGTTGACTTCAAAGTCTAAGTCTCAAGTTCTTCAGGCGCGAGTGCGGTGAACTCCGCGTTTTGAGACTTGAAACGTGAGTTTTGTACATGAGCTCACGTTTGGGGTTCTTGACTTAAAAAGTTTTAAGTCTGCTCTTTTGAGATTTTTGGACGCGAATGTAACAAACTTCGCGTCTCAGATGCGAGTGTGGTAAACTCCGCGTCTTGAAATCCTAGATGCGGATCCACATTATCTGCATCTGAAGTAACTTCAAAAATTTGTATGACCCGTGTTTGTAACTCTGATATATGTCTCGAATCTGAATTGTCAGATTCGAGTCTAACATCGGCTTGCATTCAAATCCATATTTGCTATCTCCGCATCTGTGAGATTCGCGTCTGAAGTTCCTGACTTCAGCCCCACATTTGTGCTTCTCGCTTCATGTTTTCTGTCTTTGTAGAATTTTAACCCTTATTTTTTATTCCTGCAGGTCTTGGCCATATCGAAGGTGCTGGTTCCAGCGTCTTTGCCGCATCCATTGGAGGATATTTGGAACAGCCAGCTTGTTTGGTTGGCGAGCACTTGGGAAGTCAGAGCTTCTGTCTAAGGGCGAGAAAGATCAACGTGGTTTTCGATTCACCTCAAGATATTATTGGACATGATGCACCAGTAATGTCTCAGATCCTTCCTGATCTCAATGAGCATGGCGCATGTGAAGTCACAAAAAAGAGGATATCACCAGTAAGATCTCGGATCCTCCCTTCACCAATCTTGTTCAAAGCAGTAATAGCAACGAAAAACCCATGCTCATTGGATGACTTCTTGAAGGTGGAGCTTCCCATTAAGTGAACGATTATGGCCTTTTGATGACCTTCGCACCAGTTGGTCGGGTGGAATCAGAATGGCTTCCCTGTATTTCGACCTCAAGAAACACCATTGTTCTCAAGAGGAGAGGAGGTTGATTTGTTGTTCTTGGACACAGTCAAGAGGACGAGCTTCATGTATCTTCAATATTTTGGGGTATGAGTGCAACCTTTCGCTGAGCAAGTGGGACTTCATTATACTCCTTTGTTTGTAAAATTTAATCTTATTGTATAAGAGTGCGCTTTGTATCACTTTCATATTTTTGAATATTAATAAAAGTGAAACTTTTTTTGTCTTTGCTTGGCTCGGGAAAAATTTGGAGAATCGTAATAAAATTTCCTTGAATCATAAAAGATTACAACAATCTCAAAAAATCTGATTACAAGAGAGAGAAGATATTCAAGCTCAAATCTTCTCTTTGTTTAATGTTGGGTTCTTGATATTGCAGTGAAAAGTGAATCTTGTTTTCATTGACCGGGTGAATGTCACAATCTTCTGAGAATATTCTCTTTGGAATATAGACGGAGTAGCGCAGTTCCTGTCCAAGAAAATCTCAAAGAGACTTGAGGCAAAAATAAACTTGTACTCATCAAGTTATTAAAAGAGTTGAACTCTTTATCAATATTCCTCAGCTTTTGATCAAAGACTTAGTCCAAAATCTGATCAGACTTCCCTTGATACCATGATTGACCAAAAATTCTCCGACCAAAATGCTACCTCTCTTTAATAGTGAAATAAGCTATTTATGGGGATTTTAGGGATAAAACTATCCCCTAAAAATCCTCCACGAGGGAGGTTAACTCCCCTCATTATGTGGGTGATAACGGACCGATAATAAGGGCAGTTACAACCACAACACAAGGCTTTTCTGCAGCTGAAACGCGGGTTTCGAGCCTCGCATTTTGGCGTTATGGTGTTATTGGGCGCCAGCTTTGAACCTTTCTAGACGTGGGCTTCGAGCTCTGTTAGAGGCAGGCTTCGAGTTCTGCGTCTTGAGATTGAGTGATGTCAAGACGCGAGCTTTGAACTCTACATTTTGTCATTGCAGTGAAGCTGAGATGCACCCTTCAAGTCTCGCGTCTTGGCAATTGTAGTGAATCTGGGACGCTGGCTTCGCTCCACGCATCTTGGCGCTTGTAGTGAAGCGGAGACGCGGGCTCTGAGCCCTGCGGTTTTGGCTAGTGTACAAATGGCTCTGATTAGCCTTCACGTCTGGAGTATAGACTTTACTCTCTGATGACTTATCCTCAATGATTTTTAGTTTATAAAACCCCCTCCAAAGTTTTCAAAGCTCTGCGGTTGACTGGGACGGGTTTCGAAACACTTTAGATTTTTCTTCGGGCAACAAGCTCTTATGACTGGACTAACAATCTTCTGAGATATCTTGGGCCTGATCTTGTCTGAATTTTTGTCTTCATTAGTGTACTGTTAAAACTCTTTGAAGCCAATAGAAATGATCATTGTGAGTGTCTGGATACGCAGTGTGGACCTCCTCGGTGTTCTAAGCTGGAGGTTGGTATACTGTTAAACTAGAGGGACTAGTCATCTGCTTGTGCCAGTGTACTATTGAACTGATTGCAGAAGTAAAGACTGAACGCAAGTCTTATAGACGCAAAGGTCATGTTGCCTTGAGACGCGGACCTCGTGCGTCTCGTTCATGAGTGTCGAAGTGGAGACATAGCTCTCACTTTGTCAAAGTAACACAGACTTTTCATTAAGGAAACGCAGCCCTGCTACTTTGCCAAGACACGAGGTCTTTGAAGTGGAGACGCAGATTCCATTTTTGCTGAAGTAACATAGACTTTAAGGTGGTAACGCGGCTCTGATTTATCAAGAGAAATGCGGCTCTAACTCATTGAGAGGACACGACTCTGAATCACTGAGGGACGCAGCTCTGAATTATTTAGGGAGACGCGAATTTGGCTCGCTGAGAGTACGCGAATCTGGCTCGCTAAGAGGACGCGGCTCAGAATTATTGAGAGAGACGCAGACCTGCGTTCTTCAATCTGATAAATGGGACGCGGCCTTCAGGCTTGTGAAAGAATGTGGACTTTAGGACGGGCCTTCAGGCTTGTGAAAGGACGCGGCTTCAGGACATGACCTTTGTGAAAGGACGCAGACTTCAGGATGTAGCCTTTATGAAAGGATGCGAACTTCGAGACGCGGCCTTCGAAGCGTCGCATGCAATCTGTCTTGAAGGATCTTTAAATACTAAGTCGGCATTTAACGGTTGGAGACGCGCGTCTTTGGGTTTTCCTGGAGCAAAAATCTACGTGTCTCATCCAGACTAGATTTGATATTCGCGTCGTAAATAAGGCTATGAGTTTCAGCCTTTAAGGATGACTTTGATTTTATGCCATAATTTATAGGCCATTTTAGTGAGCTAATAAATAGGCCATAGCCTCTTAACAGTCATTCATCTTGACTGTTTTCCTTCACTGGCATATGCTCTGAACAACTCCATCTTGATTGTCCACCTTCCCTTAAAGGGCATGTGTAGAGAATCTAAAGCTTTCATGTTTTCTTTCAGTCTTCTTCAAAGATTACCACTGTTTAGTGATCTCAAGATTAAAAAGCATAGTTTTAGGTGCATTCATGGTCGTGCCTTGACGAATGAAGTTCCTTTTCTAGAAAACTTCTCTTCAAGTAGGAATCGGGTTTTGCCATGATAAAACTTAATTTCTTTGAGCTCTGACATTACCAGCCATAAGAGACTTCATCTCTTGATCCTTTCATGAAATCTCTTTCTTTGAGATTCATGCATCCATGCTCTGTGAACGCACCTTTCGCGTTGCTTGATGAAACACGAGCTTCTTGACTTCAAAATATAAGTCTCAAGTTCTTCAGACGCGAGTGTGGTGAACTCTGCATTTGAGTCTTGAAACACAGTTTTGCATATGAAGCTCGCACTTGGGGTTCTTGACTTAGAGAATCTTAAGTCTTCTCTTTTGAGCTCTCTGGACGCGAACATGACATGCCCTGCGTCTCAGACGCCAGTGTGGCGAACTCTGCATCTTGAAGTCACCTTAGGCACTTTTTAAGACCCGCGTCTACGTCTTTGATTTATGCCTAACGTCTCACATATCTAAAGATACGCGCGGTTGTGAGTGCAACCTTTCGCTGAGCTAGTGGGACTTCTTTGTACTCCTTTGTTGTAACACTCAATCTTATTGTATAAGAGAGCGCTTTGTATCACTTTCATATTTTTGAATATCAATAAAAGTCACACTTTTTCCTGTCTTCTTATATGTCTTGGCTTCCCCTTTATAATGAAAATTAGACAATTAGAAGTGGTTACTTTTGATTTGCTAGAAATGTGATATATAACTTAGCTAGTCAAAGTTGAAAATTCCATTTAAGGAATTTAAGATTACTGTTAGAGGTGTAATATTAATTTGACAGGAGTGAGATGGTTTCTGCGGACTTGCCAATCTATGAATGAGAATGACAAGTGAAACTAGACCGGTTGGGGATCTAGAAGAACTTTTACTGTTAGAGGTGTAATATTAACTTAACGGGTTGAATAAAATCTCATCAGAAGTGTGATATTAACTTGATAAGGATGTGAGTTAGAGGTGTGATGTTAACTTAGCTCCACAAGAATTTTAGTTTTGTTTGGAGAAACAGAAAATACCACCGTCATAGGTGTAGTGTTAAACTTGACAGTGGAGGTAATGCTAGAGGTGTAATTTTGAACTTAAATTAATCATCTCGACTTCGATATGAAAGTTCGAGGAAAAGTCATTGTCATAGATGTATTATTGAACTTAATAATGAACTGGATGTTAGAGGTGTGATGTTAAACTTAGCATCATTCATCTCAGCTTCGATATAGAAGCTTAAGGAAAAGTCATTGGCATAGGTGTATGATTGAGAAAAAACAGAGATATAGTTTAAGGTTAGAAGAATGTTATCTGAATGGGTGCGTGTCTCTGTCTTTCACAATATATCCGCGGTAGCAAGGGCTATGCGGGTCGAATCTACAAGGAGGAATGTGATAGAAACTTTTCGGAACAAATTCTCTAACAATTAGCTTGTAAAAGATGAAATTGTTTGTAAGCAAATATTTTAAAATAGAAAGAATAAGTATAGCCAACTAATCATCTATCACAACCAAACACTAGTCTATCAAGAATAAATATCATGTTGAATCTATAAGCATTAAACCTAGATTATTGCTTTAAATCCAAGAAAGAAAAGTAAGAAAGAGATTAAACCCTGTTGGCAGTACACTAGAAAAAACTAAGCATTGGTTTATCAAAGTCCCAAAGTATAGTTTAAGAAAAGTAATTTTAACTTAACATTAAACCATCAAAGCATCTAAGTATAAACTAAGGATCATTATTAAATAGTATACCCTAAACCTAGCTTAACTCAATTCATGACTAGTCTTCAAGAATTATTTACTTACCCTAGGTTTTCTAACATGCATAGAGTTCAATCAACTTATCTTCATAGATCTAGGTTTTAATTAGTAGAGAGATTAGCAAGCTATTAAGAAATTAGTTACACATAATTATGGTGGAATTAAAACATGGTAAAAGATTGCATAAAATAGATGTAACGAAAATAAAAGAAACACAAATAATAATAAAAAGTTAAAGAGATTGAAAGAAAAGAATGACCTTTTATTAAGTCTGTCACTAACTCAGTACAAAGCCTTCTCCTTTCTTCAACTCTTCTTCAAAGTAAAAAATAAAAACTAGAAAAGTACAAGAAAAGAGAATCTAAAGAAACCCTACGCTTGACCTTCTGAGATCTGCCCTTCCTCTGTTGCTATGTAGGGGTATTTATAGGAGAAAACCAAAGGTATAAGAAGTAGAGGAGAAAAAAATTTCTGAATTTGAATTCCCCTTTTATCTCTAAACTTGTTTTCCGTAGATGTTTAATTCTGTCCTGCAACTTGTTATCATGTTGATCACTGAATATGACTTATCAGCCAACTGAATTGGAAAGTTGGATCAACATAAGAGTTATAGTCCTTCAGGTCTTCTTTCTGGAGCATCCTGAATCATCAAATTTGAGTTTCGATAGAGAAAGTTATGATTGAAATACTAAAGGGTGTCCAGTCTAAAACCGAATTAAATTCAGATTTTCTCTCCTTTATCTTCATCTTGTGTTGCAAGCAAAATAGAAGTCATCTCTATCTTTAATTAGAATGATGGTTCATCTTGTTCTATCTTTCTCCTCCTCTAGATTTGAATAGCAATTAGGAGTCCCACTTTATCCTTCTCATTAGCAATTAGGAGTTCTATTTTATCCTTCCTCTTCCTCCCTTAGATATTTAAATCAAAGTTTAGATTAGGTTAGATAAGATAGAAGCTTCTAAATTACTATAATTAATTATGCATATGGGTTTATGGACTTTTTGGGCTTTTGGGCCTTAATTGGGCTTCATTTATTTATTCTTTAATTACTCAAGGCCTGCACACATTAAACAATAAAACATTAGTAGTAATGCTTTATAAAAGAATAAGTAGGGAAATATGATGATAAATATGCACTTTTTACTACCAATCACACCCCCACACTTATCTTTTTGCTCATCCTCGAGTAAAATTTAAAAAGAAAAAGGAAAAGAAAAACTAATCTATCCAACTCGCTTTCATAGGAATCACGATTGCACTTAGCACGTGCAACAAGCCGTTAAACCTCTAGGTTACCCTAGAAGATGAGTGTTGTCTCATGAGGGTTTCCAGCAGATTACACCTACAAAATTAATAAAAGGAAAATGTTAGAGTTTTAATTAATTTTATTATTTATTTATTTATTTTATTTTGAAAAAGGAAATAAATATTTGAAATATATTTAAAGAAACTAAGTAATATATAAGTTTTAAGATTATCATTTTTATTCATTCTTGAACTTAGTCTTTATATAACAATTTGTCATCAATTTTAGGTAACGATTAAAATTGAATTTTTGTATAGTCTCTTTCGTTACCCTAAGTCATATGCATCCTTGTGAGTATAAATCATTACTAGGGATTCTTGAACTTGGATTCCCATGCCTCTTTATTATATTTTTTATATATATCTATTTTTTTTTAAAATGTATAACTCATCTAATTTTCTTTTGTATAAGTGTTAAGGCTTCTTGAGGCCCTTATACCTAACTAATTTACTATTAGATGTGTTAGTACATATATATAGATAATATTTCTTAGTTTTCTTAGGCTTTCTAATCCACCCATGTAACGAGCCTAAGGTCGGTAGCTCCCAAACCGGTCGGTTTTAGGGCACCGGATGAGAAAACACCCCACGGACTTAAGGATTTGAGTGAATTAGGCCACAAAACTAAAGACTTTATTTATAAAGTCACCTTTAGGCGTGAATACTTATGCTTCTTGAGGCACATGTATCCAGCTTAATTAGTGAACTCTATTTTTTTATATATTTATTTTTTATATTATTTTTTTATAAGGCACAAGAGTCTTTGTCTTAGAATCCTAGATGTGTAAGTGTATTAGGTATACACATTTCATTAAGGTAAAAATCAAGACTAATTAATTATTCAATTTTTCTTCGTATACCTAAAAAATCCAACAATTTATTTTATTTCGACCAAGTTTTAGAAATCCTAATCATGATTTTCCTAATTTTTAAGATTAACTTAGATTTCTTAAAAAAATAAGTCAAAATATTGTTCTCTTTTTCAAAAGTTTTTTTAAAATTTTTTTAAAATTTTTTATTTAATATCTACCTATATTAGTATGTTAGTAAATCCTCCCACACACCTATCTCATGCATTGTCCTCAATGTATGAGTAAATGCATGTATGCATGAAAAAGAAGAAAGGGAAGGAAAATATTACCTTAAGGTGGTGGTTCCGGTGGTGGTCTGATTGGTCCACGAAATGCGGCCCAATCGAATTTTTGTGAAGTTCGGAGGAATCCACCAGAAATCTCTCTTGTATAACCCACTAAAATGATGTATGTATGAATAATTTTTATTAAAAATTTAACCCCATCTTATTTCCAAATTTCATAATTATTTTCGGAGTCAATTTTGTCAACTGCCTTGTCCCAAAATGGAGTGTGAAAAGATAGAATGATTGACTTAGACTGAGAAAGTACGGGAACTAATACCGACTCAGGAAAATAACTTAAGTCAAGTAAAGGTTCAGGAGTCGAATTTGGTTCAAAAAATGCGTCCAAGTCAAAAAGTTGAAACTCAAGTCCCCATTCATTTTCCCACAATGGAATGTGACTTAATGTTGGTGATTCAAGTTTAATAATGATAGGTGTGGGAATCAAAACTAATTCTAAAATATAACTCAAATTGAGTAACAAAACAGGAGTCAATATTGATTCGGGAATTTGAACTGGATCACAAATTTGAGAATCTAGGTCACATTTCTCATTGAGTTCAATTTCATAAAATGAGAACTTGCCAATTTGTCAATGGGACTTTTAAAAGTATGAAATTGGTCAAGTTCAATATGATGATCATCAAAGATGGGTGATTCAATTTCATTATGAATTGGCACAGGATCCAATATTGACTCGGGAAAAGTATTGAAATCAGGTGAAGACACCGGAGTCATTATTGAATCAGGAAGTAGAATTGAATCATTAAGTTGAGGTTCAGATCATATTCATTCTCAAGTTCTATTTCAGGAAATGAATAACTTGCCAAACTATCAATGTAATTTTTTAAAATTTGAAGTTTGGGCAAGTTCAAATGATTGTACTGAAATGGAATCTTGTTTTCCAAAACAAGATGACTCTTCGGCTCTAACAGAAAGGTTAGCGACATCAGAAATGGTCAAACGGTGAGATTGGAGAGTTTGAACCATTAGATCTATGTCATGATTATGAGCGATTTTAGCCTGAGTCATGGCTTCAAGCATCTTTTCATAGTCGATTGGTTCATCGTTTTGTTGGGATTGGACTTGAAAAGATGAAGTATTGTTGTGAAATTCGTGGTGAAATTGTATGTCCGTCAGATTCTGTAATTGTTGTTTGGACTCACGCATAATCATTTTCAAGATTGAAGGTTTTCTATTTTGTGATTGTTGCTTGGACTCACGCATACTCATTTCCATCATTTTCAAGATTAATGGTTTTCTATTTTGAAGTGGTGTTTGTGAGTATGAATCTTGGAAATATTGGACAAGGTGGATAAGGAGGACAAGTTGGCTGAAAATTAGACTTAGGAGAGGTGAATCCCCATTGACTCTGTGAAAAGTTGAAATTGTTTTGGAAATTATGGTCATAAGATTGGGAGCATGGGTTATATTCATTTGGATAAACCACTCCAGCACACTTGGTTAGTTAAAGTTATGATATGCCGGGTTGATAATATCTGAAAAAGAGGTTGGGCTGTAATATGGATTACCATTAAAATTGAAAAAATTATTATTATAAGCCATATCACCCAAACAAAAAAAATAAGAAAACAAATAAAAAGAAAAAAATATCTAACCTAAGTTAGGGTAAACCTGGACCTAGACGACTCCTAACTTTAGATTATCTTTAGGAGGTATATTGCTGACCTTAACACAAGTTAATCGGCCAGGTAAGTGGCAAGGTTGGTGGGAGGTTATCCGTCAAAGACGTTCCTTAATTAAGTAACCACCAATCTTCAGGCTTTCCGCCCTTAATCCCCTTCCTACACACAGATTTGGGAAGAGTTAATTTCGAACAACTTCCTCCTTCAGCCAATCTCCTAATGAGTCCGAGTTAGCCTTAGGCCAGCGTCTAGTCAATTTTTATTTTTAAGGTTAGGGTTATGAGTGCAAAAGAGATGATTTGTGGGCCAAAGATGGGTGATGAAATCCCCACCTTATCTTGTTTATGGTTTTGCCCTTAAATTGATTTAGTGCATGTGTAAAGAAATAGACAAGTGTCACTTAAAAGCAGTAAATCAGCCAAGGCTGCTTCCTAGTTTATATGCAATGCGAACGTACCTTGTCTCCAGCACTCTTAAACAGAAATTAAAAAAAATTAAATAGACACGTGCCTATGATGCAAGAGTCTAAATTTTTTTATTTATCAACCAATAGGTTACTGTTAATTAGTTAGCAGTATGCAGGGTGATCACAGAGAAAAATTATCAAAGCAGTAAACTGAACTTACAATTTGCAGAAACCTGTAAAAAATTCAGTCAGTAATTCACTACTATAGCCGCGGATCTGCGGCTATTGCCGCGTTTGCGGGGCTAGATAGTAGGCTGCAAATAGAAAAAATAAATAAATAATTAGCTTTTTTTTTAGAGAATGTCGTACCATTCCCTCCCCGGCAACGGCGCCAAAATTTTGATTGAGGAAAAACAGAGATATAGTTTAAGGGTTAGAAGAATGTTATCTGAATAGGTGCGTGTCTCTGTCTTCCATAATATATCCGCGGTAGCAAGGGCTATGCGGGTCGAATCCACAGGGTGGAATGCGATAGAAGCTTTTCGAAACGAATTCTCTAACAATTAGCTTGTAAAAGAAGAAATTTTTGTAAGCAAATATTTTAAAATAGAAAGAATAAGTATAGCCAACTAATCATCTATCACAACCAAACACTAGTCTATCAAGAATAAATATCATGTTGAATCTATAAGGATTAAACCAAGATTATTGCTTCAAATCCAAGAAAGAAAAGTAAGAAAAAGATTAAACCCTGTTGGCAGTACACTAGATAAAACTAAGCATTAGTTTTTCAAAGTCCCAAAGTATAGTTTAAGAAAAGTAATTTTAACTTAACATTAAACCATCAAAGTATCTAAGTAAAAATAAGGATAATTATTAAATAGTATACCCTAAACTTAACTTAACTCAATTCATGACTAGTCTTCAAGAATTATTTACTTACCCTAGGTTTTGTAACATGCATAGAGTTCAATCAACTTATCTTCATAGATCTAGGTTTTAATTAGTAGAGAGATTAGCAAGCTATTAAGAAATTAGTTACACATAATTATGGTGAAATTAAAACATGGTAAAAGATTGCATAAAAAAAATGAAACGAAAATAAAAGAAACACAAATAATAATAAAAAAACAAAGAGATTGAAAGAAAAGAATGACCTTTTATTAAGTCTATCACTAACTCAATACAAAGCCTTCTCCTTTCTTCAACTCTTCTTCAAAGTAAAAAATAAAAACTAGGAAAGTACAAGAAAAGAGAATCTAAAGAAACCATAAGCTTGAGCTTCTGAGATCTACCCTTCCTCTGTTGTTAGACAGGGTATTTATAGGAGAAAATCAAAGGGATAAGAAGCAAAGGAGCAAAATATTTCTGAATTTGAATTCTCCTTTTATCTCTAAACTTATTTTGACTTATCCGTAGAAGTTTAATTTTGTCCTGCAACTTGTTATCATGTTGATCACTGAATATGACTTATCAGCCGACTGAATTGAAATGTTTGATCAACCTAAGAGTTGTAGTCCTTCAAGTCTTATTTCTGGAACATCTTGAATCATCAAATTTGAGTTTCTATAGAGAAAGTTATGATTGAAATACTAAAGGGTGTTCAGTCTGAATCCGAATTAAATTCATATTTTCTCTCCTTTATCTTCATCTTGTAGTGAAAGAAAAATAGAAGTCATCTCTATCTTTAATTAGAATGACGATTCATCTTGTTCTATCTTTCTCTTCCTCTAGATTTGAATAGCAATTAGGAGTCCCACTTTATCCTTCTCTTTAGCAATTAGGAGTTCTATTTTATCCTTCCTCTTCCTCCCTTGGATTTTAAAATCCAAGTTTAGATTAGGTTAGATAAGATAGAAGCTTCTAAATTACTACAATTAATTATGCATGTAGGCTTGTGGACTTTTTTAGGCTTTAATTGGGCTTCATTTATTTATTCTTTAATTACTCAAGGCCTGCACACGTTAAACAATAAAACATTAGTAGTAGTGCTTTATAAAAGAATAAGTAGGGAAATATGATGATAAAAATGATGATAAATATGCACTTTTTACTACCAATCAGTGTATTGTTGAACTTAACAATGAACTGGATGTTAGAGGTGTGATGTTAAACTTGATATCGCTCATCTCAGCTTCGATATGGAGCCTGAGGAAAAGACATTGACATAGGCATATTGTTGAACTTAACAATGACTAGATGCTAGAGATGTAATATTAAACTTAGCATCGCTCATCTCAGCTTCGATATGGAAGCTTGAGGAAAAGTCATTGTCATAGGTGTATTGTTAAACTTAATAATGAATGGGATGCTAGAGGTATGATGTTAAGTTTGACATCGCTCATCTCAGTTTCAATATGGAAGCTTGAGGAAAAGTGGCTGTCAGAGATTTAATGTTGAACTTGGCAGCAACTTAATCATTGTTAGAGGTGTAGTGTTAAACTTAATAGTAATTTGTCAGAGGTGTGATGTTAAACTGACAAAAATTGATTTGCGATATGAGCAATTTTGAGGACTTGTCATTCTATTGATGATAATTAACAAGGAAAGTTTAGAATGTCAGAGGTATAGTGTTAACTTGACAAAAATTAATTTGCGATATGTTCATTTTTGAGGACTTGTTATTCTATTGTTGAGAACTGACAAGGGAATTCGGAATGTCAGTGATGTAGTGTTAACTTGACTCAATTGATTTACGATATGAGCAATTTTGCGGACTTGTCATTCTATTGATGAGAATTGACAAGGAAAGTTTGTACTCACTGGGGAGTATCAAAATTTTTCACTGTTAGAGGTATAGTATTAACATAACAGCGATTGAGCTTGTGGACCTACCACTCCATGGGAGGGAATTGATATGGGACTTTGGTGGAGAACACAATGAATTATCAGAGGTGTAGTATTAACGTGACAAACGTTAATTTTCTAGGAGTAGGAGAGGTTTGCTGTTAGAGGTGTAATATTAATATAACAGCGGAGATTTGAGTGAGTTTTGTTGTTAGAGGTTTATTATTAATGTGACAAGTCTCTGTTCATTTATCGGGGCAACGTATACAGGTATTTATGTGGTCCTATCATTCTGTGGGCGAGAATTGATAGGAGATTTTAGAGGAGAGGACGGGACCAGGTCCCATAGGATTTTACCAAATCCGTAGCTATCAACGGCTTTGGTATGCCTTTACCAACTAGCATTTGAGTTGGGCTAGCCATGCTATTCCCCTCAGCATGATTAGTTGTCAAGGACTTATGTTGGACTTGAAAGCCAACATTTTCGTCTATCTTTAGCCGTCGGAGGCATCGGGTGTCCATAGATAAATTAGAGAAGAGTAACAAGGCTAAAACCGAAGTTTTACACTTCATTTCTTCTTCAATGTTTATGTCATGCATCATAATGTAACTAGCGTTCAATTAGCTCGACACTGATGACTAGACTGTGATCCAGTGAAGGAAGAAAGAAGCTTTTCTTTGGCACCCTTCCAAACATCTTGGATTTTGAAAATTTTGATCAGAGGTGTAATATTAACTTGATTATAGGAAGAATCTTATCAAGGATAGTACTTCTTCAAGAATCTGCTATTAATCGGCATCATGAGCATATCACCGTCTGGAGTTATAAGGCAGTATGCTCCATTTGAGTAGACCAACTCCACTACAAATGGTCTTTCCCACTTGGGCTGGAATTTTCCTTTAGTCTTATGCGTCATCACCATGGGTTTTCTGATGGCTAGGACAAGGTCACCCTTCTTGAAAGCTCGCTCCTTGACTTTCTTGTTGAAGGCTCTGGAAATTCGAGCTTGATAGAGCTCGATTTACTGTTGAGCTCGCAGACATTTATCGTCCAAAGCTTCTAGCTCCTAGAGTTGCAGTCGACGCTTTCCCCCATTCATCTTCTCTGTTGTCAAGGCAACGCGCAGAGATGGGATCTGAATTTATAGTGGAAGTACGACTTCACACCCATACACCAAAGAGAATAGTGTAGCTTTCGTTAGGGTTCTCACTGTTGTGCGATAAGCCCATAAGCACTCACCTAGCTTGTCATCCAAGTCGCGTTAGCTTTTCGAAACAAATTTCTTGAGAAGTTTCCTAATGGTCTTGTTGAAAGCTTCTGCAAGGCCATTAACGGTGAGATAGTTGTCATTGAAGACACACTCTGGATTTTGAACTTATTGTAAAATCTCTGGAAGGCTTGACTGACAAACTGAGGCCCATTATCATGGACAATCCATCGTGGCACGCTAAAGCAGTAGACTATGTGATGTTTAATAAACTTAATCATGTCAGATGTCTTTACCTCTATCAGGGAAATAGCTTCAGCCTATTTAGAGAAGTAATCGGTTATGGCTAAGATAAACTGATGTCCTTTGGATGAAGGTGGGCTGATAGAACAAATTATGTCCATTCCCCACATTTTGAATGTTCAAAAGAAGTTGTAGGGCGAATATGTCCCGTGCCTGGTGAATAAAGTCATCATGGACCTGATAAGCGTGGCATCACTTGGCGCAAGCGATGGCGTCCGGGATCATCTTTGGCCAAAAATATCCGAGTCTTCAGAGCCGATCTCCAAGCTTTGAACCAGGTTGATGCGCTTCACACATGCCGTCATGCGCTTCTTTCAGTTTTTCTTGTGCCTCTTTTTGTGACAAGCAGTGAAGGAGGACTCCATCATGCAATCGGCGATACAGTACTCTTGTTAGCGCATTATATTAGAACTTAGGGGCTTTCCTTCTAATGGCAGCTACCTCTTTGGGGTCATTAGGTAGAATGTCGTACAGTGCGCAGTCGATGAATGAGAATTGCCAATCCCTGAGCTCTGGTCCTGTTGAAGTCTCTAGAGCTTCAAGAGCTTCTTTGACTTTGAGGTCTTCTGTCAGCTTTTGGTGGTCTTCAAAAGCGAATCTTGGACAATATAAGTCATAGCTGTAGACGAGTATTTTCTCTGCTGCTCCGGCTTGAAGAGTGAAGGAGGCAGCGAGAGATGCTAGTGCATCTGTATGCACATTTTGCTGGCAAGGCACATGGTCGACATAAAAGTTTCTAAACCTCTCAGCCATGTAGATAGTTACATTATGATAGGGTACCAAGTCTTCAAGTCTGACTTTGTACTTCCTGCGAACCTGATTACTGATGAACTTTGAATCACCGTATGCTTCGAGATTTTTAACGCCAATCTCATCGGCGATTTACATCCTGATCAAGACAGCATTGTATTCTTCTACATTGTTAGAACATGGCTTAGTTAATGAGAATGCGTGCGGGATTACATAATTCTGTGGGGAGATAAGTAGTAACCAAACTTCTGTTACGATATTTCCTCGAGGGACTGTTCTCGATGCGCCGTCGAAGAAGAGTTACCATACCTGTTCTTCAAAAGGCGTCTGGGTCAAGCAAACTTCAGCGACCTCATCAGGGAGATCTTCATAAAATTTGGTCGTCCTTGGGTCTAGATGCTCAGTTAAAAAATCTGCCACCACCTGTCCATTCACAGCTTTTTGTGGCAGGAATTGCATCTACTATTGGGAGAGCAACATGGCCCATTTTGCCAATCGACGATTTAGTGATGATGGCTTCGTCATGAGCAATCTTAAAAGATTAAATTTTGATATGACGTTTATGGTTTTGCCAACCAAGTAGTGTCACATTTTCTGGACGGCGAATGCCAACGCCAAACATTCTTTTTGGTTAGATTGTACCGATATTTGGCTCCGATCATAGTTCTACTCAGATAGTAGATTGCCTGCTTATGTCCTTGATCATTATTCTAGGCTAGTAAAACTTCTAAAGAATGATCCATCGCTCGCACATATATCAGGAAAGGTTTTCCTTACACCAAAGCTGTAAGGACAGGTGGTTGTGTCAGGTACTGCTTGATCTCCTCCAAGGCTTGTTGGCAAGCATCATCCCAAATGAATGAAGTACCCTTCTTCATCAATTTGGTGAAGGGTTGGCATCGTCCTGAGAGTTTCGAAATAAACCTCTAGATATATGCCAACTACCCTTACAATCCTCTAAGGACACTTTGGAGGTTGCATCTCCTGGACAACGCGGACTTTCTCTAGGTCAATGTGGATTCCTTTAGATGTGATGACAAACACTATGAATTTACTGCTGGCTACCCCTAAGAAGAATTTGGTAGGATTCATCTTCAATTGATGCGCCCGTATTATATCAAATACCGTCTTCAGATCTGCTATGTGATCGCCTTTGTCACGGCTTTTTACTGCAATGACATCAACGTAGCATTCCACTATTTTGCATATATGCTCGTGGAAAATTGCATTCATATCTCTCTGGTATGTTACCCTTGCGTTCTTCAATCCAAAAGGCATGACAGTATAACAATACACCCCCAATGGCGTCCTGAAAGATGTATGCTTTTCATTGTCAGGGTATATCTTAATTTGATTGTATCTCGAGATTCCGTCCACGAAGGACATCCGTTCGAGCCCACACATGTTGTCGATCATGACATCCGTGATTGGAAGGGGAAATTCGTCTTTAGGACATGCTTCATTTAGATCATGAAAATTAATGCAAACTCGGATCTTCCCATTCTTCTTGGTGACAGGGACGATATTGGCTACCCAATCAGGGTGTTGTTCTTCCCTGATAAAATCAAAGTCTATAAGCTTCTTGACTTCCTACTAGATCGCTTCTATTATCTCAGGACGGAACCATCGCTGCTGTTATTTCGCATCTGGATTTATATTAAGGCGATGCATAGCTACTTGAGGATCAAGCCCAGGTATGTCCTCGTAATTCCAAGAGAAAACATCTATGTGCTCCTACACAAGAGATATTAGATCTTCCTTCTCGGACGGTGATAAGCTTTCGCTTATAAAGATGGGCTTAGGGTTAGCCTCATCTCCCAGATTGTCTGGGTAACCTTATCCTCTATGGGAGGTTTGTGTTGTTCAAATTGAATATCCTAGAGAGTGTTTAGGTGTTTGATCCATGGATCTATATCTGACTGGATCATTTCTCCATCTCAATCTTTCGGGTGGCTTGTTGAAACTATGTTTATCGAAAGTTCTTTGAGGATGACGCCGACACTGACATCTGACTCCCATGATAGCGTGCCTGACGAATGGTCATAGTATAATGACTCTTCAGACTCAGAGGCCGATGAGATTGAGTTGACATATAGCCCAACCCCTTGTGAGTTTGATGATAATTATCAGGGGCTTTCCCTTTTGGAATGAGGAATCAAAGCAGTGTTCTTCTTTCTTTGCCAAAGTTCAAGCTAAGACCAGTTGTTAGGTTATACCCAATATTTTCCATCATTCTGAGTACATTTGGCTTATAATGAGAGAATTGAGGGGATTCATTCTCGCTTTCTGAGTCTTCGCGAGTTATTGCTTTAGACTCGACTCTTCAAAAAATGATTGGTCTTTGGCCTTTGCGTCTTGCTGGGATCTCGAATAAAGATCCCTACATATCACTGACGCCTTGATACGCCATGAGGGATGATCTCACCGGTACATGCAATAATGTCAGGGCATCTATTGTCGACCAGGGGTTATCACCTACATCGGTACTAGTATCTGACGGCACGGAATCAGAAGCAAACACAGAGAGGTAAGCTAAATTTAATTCTTCATTAATATACCACTCGCCAACATCATTGGCAGTGTTATTGACATCGAGCTTATTAATACTCGTTACAAGTGGGTTCAGCTCCCAAAGACATTCTTCTTCTGCCTCTAGTTCAATATCAGCTTCATTACCAGAGTCTGGTTCCTCTGGCTAGGGATTCTCATTCATCTCTGGAGAATCTATGTATAGGAGGTAGTCTGTGAAATAGTTCTCTTCCCCCTTGAATGGATGCCTTTCAGCGATCAACGTTCGGATTTTTCCATCTCGGTCAGTATACTTTATGACTTGATGGAGGGTAAAGGGGACGTTGAGTAGTGATGAATCCATTGTCGTTTCAGCAGAAAATTGTACGAAGTGTTAGCGTCAATCACATAACACGTCACTTAAGATCTTAGGTCCTAAATCTGCCATTTTAGTTTGATTATCCCTATTGGGCGCGTACCAATGGTGTTAAAAGCATAAATAGTGGTTTGGTGGCGCTCAATCGGTGAGTGGGGATACCCAAGTGTTACGCGGATCCTGAATCTACTTGAATGTGGCTCACTTCAGAGGCGTGTGAAGTACAAGGGCCTATCATATTTCCCCTTAACCTGTATGTCGCTTGGCATGAAGGTGATGCAGGGGACTTGTTGAGAGGCGTCAAGGCAGTCTTTTTCATCTTCCTCCTATGGTTCGACTGGTATTTGGGCCAGAATAACCTTAGCATCAACTAAAGCTTCTCTCAGAGCTTCTCTTGTTGACTTTGACAGTTTTAAGAGTTCGTAAAGGGTGATCCTGGCCGGGATGTTGGCTAGTTGAGCTAAGATATCAAAGTGGTAAGGTGGCAAAGATTCTTCTGCCTTGTTGATTGATGCTTTACCTGCACAAAAAATACGAAATTTCAGAACTTAAAAATAGAGATGTGCAAGTGCTCAATTCTTACCGCTATAGCAAGTGGCTATGCGGGTCGTCATCCACAAGGAGGGTTTGCGATAGAAGCGTTCAAAGTTTTGTATTGAAATCTTAATGAAGATAAAACGAAAGTTCTTCTTTGTTTTTAAGAAAGAAAAATGAAAAACGAGTTATGTTAAAGTTAGAAAGAAAACGGTAGAATGAGAAAGTGGAGAGAATCAGAAAGCGACTATGTACAAATGAGTTGAAAAAGAATGATTTGGAAGAGGTAGTGTTGGTGATTTAATTTACAGAAATAAAAGAAATGAAATAAAAACAATTACTTACCTTCTTTTCACCAAAAGCTTACCTTGAATCTTCAGCGACGACGTTAGCTTGAATTGGAGGCAATCAGCGCATAGCCCATAAGAGTTGATTATTGGTCTCTTCCACATTACATCATCAAGACAACTTTCAAGCATGAAATGATGCAGAGAGACTCACATCCATCGTCATGAGCTATCGGTGGCACTCGCAAAGGCAAGGCTCTTTCGATGCTTTTAGACTCACTTGGAAGACAATTTGTACCAAAAGAAGAGTAAAGTAGAAAAGAAGAAGAAGAAGAAAACTAAAAAGAAGTACATACAAAGAAAGAACATAGATTCGATTTCATAACAATCAAAGAAAAGAAAGAAACCTTACACCGGTGTCACTCTCAGCTCAAGCTTCATTCTTGTTCTTCGATGAAAGTCTGATCTCCTCTAATTTACATAAATGAAAACTAAAATTACATGAAAAGAAAAACAAAAACCTAAACTAAAAAATGAAAAACTAGTCTAAATCCTATCTCTGCATGGTCGTCCATTTTTAGTGCAAATATTGGCTTTTTATAGGCAAAACCTACACGAGGAGAATCCCGAGAAGATTGGGGGAGCAAACGCTCCCCCAACAACCCCTAAACGGCTGCGGAAACACGGCTTTGGCCGCGTTTCCGCGGCCAGGGTGTGGCCAGGTGGCCACACCCTGTTGGTGGGTTTCCCTGCTTTCTTCTTCTGCTTTTATCTTCAGTTGGTTTTCTCGTTTGAGTCCAGTATTGTAACGAAATGGACTTTGATTCTTGGCTTTAACCGATCGATTCTGAGAGGATTCTTCTCAACCCGGTTTTTAACCTCTTGATTTACTGAGTGCGAATTTATTCTGATTTAATTCAGAATTTGGTGGGCTTTTGGGCTCATTTCTCTTCATCTCCTTAAGGAATGGGCCTGCAAATAAATTAAACAATTAATTAGGACAATGCAGATTTTATTCTATAATAAGTATGGAAATATGATACTAAATATGCAACATTAGCGACCAATCACACCCCCATACCTATCTTTTGCTCGTCCTCGAGCAAAACAACTAAACTATACTAAGGATTATTAGACCACTTTCGCAGGTCACGCGATTGCACTGAGCATGTGCAACAAGCCGTTAAACCTCTAGGTTTCCCCTAGAGGACGAGTTTTGTCTCGTGAGGGTTTTCAGAGGATTGCACCCACAAAATCCATAAAGAAATAGAAATAAAGAGTTAGTATTTTCGAAAAGCATTTTGAAAGAGAAAAATATTTGAAATATAATTATAAGATTTAAGTAATCTATAAGTTATAGGAAAACTTAATTTTTCATTCCTACACTTAGTCTCTATTCAAAAATTTGTTATCAATCAAAGTAAGGAGTCAAATTGTACTTCTTATCTAGTCTTTTACTTTACCCTAAGTCATATGCACCTTGTGACTGTGAAAATTTTGACTAAGGGTTCATTAACTCTAACTCTTATGCCTTATTTATTTATATATATATATTTTTTTGTGGTATTATTCCTTAGTTCTTTTAGGCTTTCTAATCTGTCCATGTAACGAGCCTTTAATCGATGGCTCCCAAACCAAACGGTCTTAGGGCACCGGGTGAGAAAACACCCCAAGGACTTAAGAACTCGAGCAAATAAGGCCACAAAACTAAGAATTTTATTATATGAACCTCTTTTAGGCGTGAATACTTATACTTTATTAGGCACAAATACCCAGCTTAATCAGAGGATACATATATATTTTTTTTTTTCAAACTTATCTAATCATCTTTCGCATAAATACTAAGGCTTTCTTAGGCCAAAGCACCTAGCTAATCAATAATTAGATTTGTTTATCTTTTATATTTTTTTTCTTTTTTTTTTAAGGTATAAGAATCTTTGTTTTTGAACTCTAAGTGTGTAAGTGTATGAAGTGTGTACATTTCATCAAGGTAAAGATCAAGACTAAATTACTTTGACAAATTATCTTCCTAACTCTAAAAATCAAACAAATAATCTTATTTTGACCAAGTATAAAAATCCTAATTTGGATTTTCCTATTCCTTAAAATTAACTTAATTTCTGACAAAAAATATGTCAAAATATTGTTTCTATTTTCAAAAAGTTTTTAAAAGTAAAGAAAATGTTAAAAAAAATTTTTAATAAAAAGAAAAAACTAAGTTATGTTAGAACCCTCCCCCACACCTATCTCATGCATTGTCCTCAATGTATGAATTAATGCATAGATGCATGAAAAAGACGAAAGGGAAGGAAAATGTTACCTTAAGGTGGTGGTTCCGGTGGTGGTCTGATTGGTCCACGAAATGCAGCCCAATCAACTTTTTGTGGAGTTCGGAGAAACCCACCAGAAATTTCTTTAATATAACCCATTAGAATGATGTATCCATAAAGGATTTTTATTAAATATTTGACCCCATCTAATTTTCAAATTCCATAATTAATTTTGGAGTCAAATTTGTCAACCACCTTGTCCCAAAATGGAGTATGAAATGATAGAATGATTGACTTGGACTCAGGAAGTATAGGAACTAGTACCGACTCAGGAAGGTGACTTAAGTCAAGTAAAGGCTCAGGAGTCGAGATTGGTTCAGGAAGTGGGTCCAAGTCAAGAAAGTGAAACTCAAGTCCACATTTATTTTCCAACAATGGAATGTGACTTAATATTGGTGATTCAAGTTCAGGAATGATAGGTGGGGGAATCAAAACTGACTCTAAAATATTACTCAAGTTTGGTAACAAAATAGGAGTCAATATTGATTTAGAAAGTTGAACTGGATTACAGATTTGAGAATCTAGGTCACATATCTCATTGAGTTTAATATCAAAAAAATGAGAACTTGCCAATTTGTCAATAGGATTTTTAAAAGTATAAAATTGGTCAAGTTCAATATGATCATCAAGGATGGGTGATTCAATTTCATGATGAATTGGCACAGGATTCAATGTTGACTCAGGAAAAAGATTGAAATTAGGTGAAGACACCGGAGTCATTATTGAATCAGGAAGTAAAATTGAAACACTAAGTTGAGATTCATGATCATATTCATTTTCAAGTTCGATTTCAGGAAAAGGATAACTTGCCAAACTGTCAATATTCTTTTCAAAATTTGGAGTTTGGGCAAGTTCAAATGATTGTTCTGAAATGGAACCTTGACTTCCAAAACAACCTGACTCATCGGCTCTAACAGGATGGTTAGTGACATCAGAACTGGTCAAACGGTGGGAACGTAGAGATTGGACCATCATATCTATGTCACGATTACGAATGTTTTGAGCCTGACTCATGGCTTCAAGCATCTTTTCATAGTTGATAGGTTCATTGTTTTGATGAAAAGATGAAGTATTGTTTTGGAATTGGTGGTGAAATTGTGAGTCCATCAGATTTTGGGATTTGGGTTTGGACTCACGCATACTCATTTCCAAAATTGATAGTTTTCTATTTTGGACTGGTGGAACTGAGTATTAATCTTGAAATATTGTGGACAAGGTGGAGAAGGAGGACAAGTTGGTTGAAAATTGGACTCGGGGGAGGTGAATCCCCACTGACTCTGTGAAGAGTTGAAATTATCATGAAAATTATAGTTATTAGATTGGGGGCATGGGTTATATTGATTCGGATAAGAGCAATCCGGCACACTAGGTTGGTTAAAGTTGTGATATGCCGGGTTGGTAATATCTGAAAATGAAGTCAATGTGTAATATGGATTATTATTGAAGTTGGAAAAATTATTATTATAAGCCATATCACACAATAGAATACAAACAAAAAGAGAAAAAAAAACAAATAAGCAAACAAATAAAAGGAAAAAATTCTAACTAAGTTAGGGTAGACCTATGACCTAGATGACTCCTAGCTGATTAGACTGTCCACGGGAGGTATAATGCAGACTTTGACCACAAGCTAATCAGCCAGGTCCGGGCAGGGTTGGTTGGAGGTTTTCCGTCAAAGATGTTCCTTAATTAAATAACCACCAACCTTAGGGCTTTCGGCCCTTAATCCCTTTCCTAGACACTGATTTGACAGGAGTTAAATTCCAACACCTTTTCCCCTTAGGATAATCTCATAATTGAGTCTGAGATGTCGCTAGGGCCAACGTCTACTCATTTTTGGTTAGGCTTGGGTTAGTAAGTGCTTGGAATCTGATTTTTGGGCCAAGGAAGGGTGATTAAATCCCCACCTTATCTTGTTATTAGGTTTTGCCCTTAAAATCAATTTGTGCAAGTGTACACGATATGTAAATAAGATTCACTCAAAGCTATGTAAATCAACCAAGAGATGAGTCCTATTCTACATGCAATGAGAACGTACCTTACTTCAGCACTCTTCAACAGTAAAAAATAAATGAATTGAAAAGACACGTGCCTAAAATGCAAACGTCTAATCAATTTTTTATCTTTTTCAACTAGTATTTTACTGTTGGTTTATTAGCAGGCTTATGTGATGGCATATAAAAAACTAAAGTTGTAGAAAACTAGAATTTTGCAAAGCAAGCAGCCCTACAAAAAAGATAGTTAGTAGTGAACTCCTTCCTTGCCGCGGAGACGCGACTAAAGCCGAGAAAACGCGGCAAATCAGAGGGTACTTGGTCTCTGTTTTCTGGAACAGAGGCCAAGACCACTTATATGTTTCTGCAATCCTTTATTCCTGCTTTGCTTGCCCTATAACCTGCAACAGAGAAGAAAATTCGTTTAGTTCTAAAAATTCAATAAAATTTGATTTTAATAAAAACCGTTACCCTCCCCGGCAACGGCGCCAAAAATTTGATTGATGCTTTACCTGCACAAAAAATACGAAATTTCAGAACTTAAAAATAGAGATGTGCAAGTGCTCAATTCTTACCGCTATAGCAAGTGGCTATGCGGGTCGTGATCCACAAGGAGGGTTTGCGATAGAAGCATTCAAAGTTTTGTATTGAAATCTTATTGAAGATAAAACGAAAGTTCTTCTTTGTTTTAAGAAAGAAAAATGAAAAACGAGTTATGTTAAAGTTAGAAAGAAAACGATAGAATGAGAAAGTGGAGAGAATCAGAAAGCGACTATGTACAAATGAGTTGAAAAAGAATGATTTGGAAGAGGTAGTGTTGGTGATTTAATTTACAGAAATAAAAGAAATGAAATAAAACAATTACTTACCTTCTTTTCACCAAAAGCTTACCTTGAATCTTCAGCGACGATGTTACCTTGAATTGGAGGCAATCAGCGCATCGCCCATAAAAGTTGATTATTGGTCTCTTCCACATTACATCATCAAGACAACTTCAAGCATGAAATGATACAGAGAGACTCACATCCATCGTCATGAGCTATCGGTGGCACTCGCAAAGGCAAGGCTCTTTCGATGCTTTTAGACTCACTTGGAAGACAATTTGTACCAAAAGAAGAGTAAAGTAGAAAAGAAGAAGAAGAAAAAAACTAAAAAGAAGTACATACAAAGAAAGAACATAGATTCGATTTCATAACAATCAAAGAAAAGAAAGAAACCTTACACCGGTGTCACTCTCAGCTCAAGCTTCATTCTTATTCTTCGATGAAAGTCGGATCTCCTCTGATTTACATAAATGAAAACTAAAATTACATGAAAAAGAAAAACAAAAACCTAAACTAAAAAATGGAAAACTAGTCTAAATCCTATCTCTGCATGGTCGTCCATTTTCAGTGCAAATATTGGCTTTTTATAGGCAAAGCCCACACGAGGAGAATCCCGGAAGATTGGGGAGCAAACGCTCCCCCAACAACCCCTAAACGGCCACGGAAACGCGGCTTTGGCCGCGTTTCGCGGCCAGGGTATGGCCAGTTGGTCACACCCTGTTGGTGGGTTTCCCTGCTTTCTTCTTCTGCTTTTATCTTCAGTTGGTTTTCTCGTTTGAGTCCAGTATTGTGACGAAATGGCCTCTGATTCTTGGCTTTAACCGATCGATTCTGAGAGGATTCTTCTCAACCGGTTTTTAACCTCTTGATTTTGCCCTGATTTACTGAGTGCGAATTTATTCTGATTTAATTCAAAATTTGGTGGGCTTTTGGGCTCATTTTTCTTCATCTCCTTAAGGAATGGGCCTGCAAATAATTAAACAATTAATTAGGACAATGCAGATTTTATTCTATAATAAGTATGGAAATATGATACTAAATATGTAACATTAGCGACCAATCACTTGTCCTTCGGGAAGGCCTTAGCATACCGAATCTCCTTTTGCTTCTCCACAGGTTGTTTCGTAGATTGCTTAGTCGGCTCAGGGGTGATTTTAGGTAGATTTGTCACCATTTCGTTGTATTTCTTCAAATACGAAATACGACTGACCCGGAGCTACGAGCGACACATTCAGCTCTACAGCAAGGATGTTGATCTCCTCCTCTGAGTTGGTTCGTAAGGGGACATCAGTCTCTGCTTCCTGAGAGGAAACACACACTATATTGCAAGGTGAAGCTTTTGCCTTACTTTTGGACTTTCTGTTGGTAACAGTTGTCCATTGTTTACTTTCCACCAGATCGGGATGAACCCACATAATTTCTCTTTGAGGAGTAAAAATATGCATGAGACCCTTCTCTTGTTGGTGTTATGGATCTATATTGAGCACCCTTAATTCCCCTTTCGGGATGGGAACTACTCTAGCTGGCGTTGGAGGCTGTATCCCGAACTGAAGTCATGTTAGTTGTTACTTTTTTCTTCTGCTTTGAGCAGAGTTTGAGCACTTTCGCATCAAATAAAGCTTAAAGGGTATCTGGTGTAACAGCTCTTGGTAGGGTGCCCCAGCATCCGGTGATACAAGCAGTAGTTGGGATTCACGGTCTTGCCGACCTCCTTGGGACGTCTAGCTTCAGAAAGCTTTAATCTGTTGCTATTGTTGAGTAACATGAAGAACGAATCGACATGCTCATCTTTGAAGGAGTATTGCCTGTTAGTGCGTAGCTGACTTGAAGAACTACCCCCTCTAGTCGACTGAGATTTAGTGGGAGACTTCCTCTCTGTCACCAACGTATCCTTCCTTTTTGATTGGAAAGATACTTATGGCGTGTGCCTTGTCGTCTTTTTGAGTTTGGGCTTGTTCTCTTCTGCTTTAACCCTGGTGATAATCTCTTCTGCATGTTCACCTTGCTGGACTAATTGTTTCTAGGTACGGCTTTCAACAACTCCTATTTGAGCTGGAGTGAGTTTTGCAAATTGTGGCGACATGTTTCCACCGGGTGGCCTGGGTCATATCGCTCGGACATCAGAGTGCCATGTTCTGAAATCTCTCCACAAATACTTTAACTGACTCTCCTTTTCATTGCCTTATTGCTAGGATTGTTGGCATGGTAACTTCTGAGTCGTCTTCAAAGAAGCGTGTAAGGAAAAGTTCTCCAAATCACTCCAGTTCTTGATGGAGCCTTCTGGAAGCTTCATGAATCATTCAAAGGTGAGTCTCTTCAGAGTGTCAATGAACAAGCGCACCAAGATGGCATCATTTTCTACTACGTTCCCTGTCTGAGACTTGAAGTAGTAGATGTGTTGGTTCTGTGACCCTTTACCATTGAAGGTCTGTGGGTTGGAGCTTTGAACTTTGGAGGGTACGGGATAAGATCCCACTCAGCTGGGTACGGCTGGACCACTCCTGCTTCTTAGAGGCATTTTCGATTGGTGAGGGCTTCAAGATGTTGTTCCAGTTTATTCATCTTTTTAGAATGAGTGCTCACATTCTCTGAATTGCCTCCCTTTTCGGACGAAGACTTGGACGATTCAGGGTTGGACTATTCCTCCTCCTCTGTATGAATAGAAGATGAGCTCTCCTCTTCCTTCCGTTTACCTTTAGACTTCTAAGAAGAAGTCTTGGTCTTTGGCTTCTTCCTGCCTTCAAGCAATTGTGAAAGCATCTGTTTAAGGGTATCGATAGATTCTTGTGGGGCGCAAATCATATCGAGTTATTCCCTCGTGGTCTGGGCTTGCTGTTTAAGGTGCCTGGCCGTCTCCTCAGGAGTGCTTGCCATGTATGCGAAGGCTTCCCTCTCTACAGAAGAGTTTGAGGCCTATGATTCCGTGATGGCAAAGTGTGATTCACTTACTTTAATGCCCCAGATTAGGGCACTGTAGTCAACCGGGGCTACCACGCCAGTTCGGGTGCGGGTATGCCGGTATACTCCTTTCGATTCAGTGTCAGATTCGTCAGAACTAACTATTGGCTAGTTTTTCTTACTTTGCTTGGCGTAATGCTTGGACCTTCCATGTTTACAGTGCCTTCGGGATACTTCGTATCAGAGAAAGTTCTCTTTGTGTGAGAAAGACGCCTTTTCGCTGATCAGAAGGTTGACGTTAATCATTTGAATACCAAGTGTTTGCTTACATGCGAGCTGCAGTGACATTCAGAGAGCATTGCTGTGATGAGCCGTTCACAGCAACATGATGAAGCAATTTGATGGGTACTCCTTTTCTTTGTCAGATAATCCCTTAGATCCGTCAGTGGAATCAAAGAGACTAGCCTCGAATTTTCGGGGACTTTTTAGCTTCTGGAAGCTATCCTTGCATCGTAAATCGAAAATGCAGGGTTCAGAAACGTGAAGCTCACGTTGTGTAGAACGAACGCGGCTCTCGCGTTTTGGCTTTGAAATGCGGGTCTTATGCCTTTGCTGAGAAGAGACGCAGACCTCGCGTTGCTGATTGTTGCATCCAGCTAGTGACACTTGGGAAATGCGGAATCCCTGAGTCCCGCATTCTATGGTAAAGACACAGGTCTCCTGTCTCTGAGAAGAGACGCAGACCACACATTGCTGAATGTCGCATTTGAGAGGTGAAGCTTTAGAAATGCAAGCCTCTTGAGCTTCGCGTTTTGGTCTCCAAACACGGACTTCGCGCGTCTGAAGTAACTCAAAAAGACGCAGACATGAGCCTCGTATTTTGTATCTGCTCGATAGATAGTTGTTCCAGTTTCTTTCATCTGTAGTTGACGCTCGCATCGCCTTTGTCGACATTCAGCATTCCGGTTATGCCGTACAGGTTATTGGGACCCCCCGGTAACCTGGAGCTGAGGAAGAGGAAGGGCGTAGCCAAATTGGCCTTCGACGATGTTCGCCTCGCGGGTCTCATGGGAGACATTGACGCGGGCCTTACATGTGATGTGACCAGCCATGACGCTCTTTGTACTGGCCACCTCCAGAGAAGTCTCTGAAAAGACTTTAGAGCGGATCTCTGAGGAGACTTTGCTGTACTGCCGCGCCCTAGGGCTCTTAGAGCCAGAAGAGAAGAACTATTCATACTTTGTCTGGTCAAATTCCACGATAAGTGATTCGACCGTTCTTACCATAAAGGGAACGTCACCTTGCGCCACAACTTGCTCATCAATGGAGAAAGTAGTCCCCAGCGGAGTCGCCATCTCTTGTTTGGCTCGGGAAAAATTTGGAGAATCATAATAAAATTTCCTTGAATAAATGAAAGATTACAACAATTTCAAAATTCTGATTACAAGAGAGAGATATTCAAGCTCAAATCTTCTCTTTGTTTAATGATGGGTTCTTGATGTAGTAGTGGAAAGTGAATCTTGTTTTTTGTTAATCAGGTGAACATCACTATCTTCTGGGAATATTCTATTTGGAATATGGACAGAGTAGCGCAGCTCCTGTCCAAGAAAATCTCAAAGAGACATGAGGCAAAAAAACAAACTTGTACTCAGTAACTTGTTAGAAAAGTTGAACTCTTTATCACTATTCTTAGCTTCTGATAAAGACTCAGTCCAAAATTTGGTCAGACTTCCCATGATTGACCAAAATTCTCCGACCAAAATCCTACCCCTCTTTAATAGCGAACTGAGCTATTTATAGTGGTTTTAGGAGTAAAATTGTCCCCTAAGAACCCTCCACGATAGGGGTTAAATCCCCTCATTATGTGGGTGATAACTGACCCGATAATGAGGGCAGTTACGACCACAACGCAGGGCCTTTTTGTAGCTAAAACGCGGGTTTCGAGCCTCACGTGTTGGCATTATGGTGTTGTTGGGCGCCAGCTTCGAACCTTACTAGTCTCGGGCTTCGAGCTCTGTTAGACGCGGGCTTTGAGCTTTGTGTCTTGAGATTGCAGTGATGTCAAGATGCAGGCTTCGAACCTTGCATTTTGTTATTACAGTGAAGCTGAGATGCGGCCTTCAAGTCCTGCATCTTGGCAATTGTAATGAAGCTGAGATGCAGATTCGCTCCACGCATCTTGGCGCCTATAATGAAGCGGAGATGCTGGTTTTGAGCTCTGCGTTTTGGCTATTGCACAAATGGCTCTGATTAGCCTCACGTCTGGAGCATAGACTTTGCTCTCTGATGGCTTATTCTCAGTGATTTTTAGACGGCCTACAGCGTTGCATGTTTTCATATCATATGTGTCACACTTCTGTATTTTTATTTAAATAAAACTCTACTATTAATGTATTTTCATGTTTAATGACGTGTAAGGTAATTGAGGAAGAAAAAAAGAGAGATAAACAGATTTAAGCAATTAAATCTAAAAGTTCAAAAGAAGAGGATTTGATTCAAATCTAGAGGTTCTAAAGGCCATCTTATCTGAAGACCGGGTATATCAGATGAGATAATATCATTCAAATTCAAAAGAAAAATGGATTAAAGGAAGGCCCTATCAGTTTCACTGAGGATAAAGAGATAGATCCTCAAATCTAAAGCTAAATAAAAAATTTAAAGTGATAAATGGATTGAGAGAAGATTAATGAATGAGATGAAACAATTTAGACTGGATATATTTTAGTATTTAAATCATACCTTTCGCTACCGAAACTCAAATCTGATGACTTCAGATAATCTAGAAAGAAGACTTAAAGGTTTACAACTCTTATGTTGATCACTACTTTTAATTTTATCATTTGATAAGTGATATTCAGTAATCAACATGCTAGCAAGTTACAAATCAGATTTAATATCTACATCAAATCAACTTTGGAGATGAGGGCAGGATTTAAATTCAGAAATAGCTAACTCTCTCTATCTTTTGACTCGTTTCCTTATCCATTTCTATCCTATAAATACCCCACACATTAGAGGCAAAAAAGAGGAAGAAGAGATAGATTTTTAGGCCAATTTTTCATTCATTTTAGTGTAGGTTTTTATTTTGATTTTATGTAATTTTTATTTCTTGGTAACCATAGGTTATAGGATTCATATAAGTAAGAGAGAGAGATTTATGTTAAGAGTGACACTGATGTAACCTCCTCCTTTCTTCCATCATTTTTGCAAACAATGAAAAGGTAAATTTTTATGCTCTTCTTAATTTTCGCTTTTTTCTTCTTCTTTCTACTCTTCCTCTTTCGTTTTGATGATAGTCCAAGTGAGTCAAATAGCATCAGTATTGCCTTGTCTTGGCGAGTGCCATCGATAGCTCATGATAATGGATTCTTCCTTATGTTTGTATTATTTCATACTTGCTCGAAGAAGCCTTGATGATGTAATGTGAATTGGGACTGAATTAATTATATGAGTTATACGCTGATCGCCTCCAGATCAAGGTAAACATGCAAGGATTCCAGGTAAGTCATCAACCGAAAAAAGTAAGTATTTCTTTTAGGTGTTCTTTCTTTTATTATAATCTTTAGTTTAGATCACCTCTATCACTAAATCTCTACTATTTTTTTCACTTTCTTTGTACAACATCACCATCTCCTTATATCTATCACTTACACAATTTAATATAACTTATGTTCTTTTGCTTTTTAAGAACTAAAAGGAGAACTTTAATCATTCTTTGTAACTTAAAAGAGAACTTGCAAAAAGCTTCCATCTCTAGTCCCACCTTGAGGATCACGACCCATATAGCCACTTGCTATAGCGATAGCATTAAGTACTTGCACAACTGTTATAAAGTTATGAAATTTTGCACTTTTTTTGTGCAGGTTCTAACTCAATCAAATTTTCGCGCCATTGCGGGGGAGGGACGGTAAGTAATTCTCTTTTTAAATTTATATTTTTGATTAACTTTCTTCTTTGTTCTTAGTGTACAGTGATAGATATTAAATAAACTTTTGCTGCAGTGGACATATAAGTGGCCTTAGACTCGGCTCAAGAAAGCAGAGCATAGAAGCCTCAGATTTGTTACATTCAAGTGGCAATCTGAGTGAACTACTAACCTGTATTTTTTGCAGGTTGGCTAAATTGTAAAGCTTAAATATCTGCAACTATTTATTTTCTTATTTGACTCACTGTACATACATTTCTAATTCAACAGTAAAAGGTTGATTGTAAATGCTAAAAATGGCTTAGACTTTACATTTAGGCGCGTGTCTATTTTGTTACATTTTCTATTTACTGTTGAAGAGTATTGGAACTAGGGTATGTGTGCACAAAATTTAGTATAAGGTTCATTCTTATATGAAATATTGCTTGAGTGTTACTTTTTCTATATACTTGTACACTGTGCTAAACTGAATTAAGGGCTTGTCCTATAAACACGATAAGGTGGGAAAGTCATTACTCTCCCTTAGCCTATAAACAATCATTAGCCTAGAGGCCTTTCACCTTAGTTTTGAAGAAGACTAACTTATGAAGGTTAGTTTACTAATGATCTTGTATATATATAGTTTCAGTTATTGATCAAGATATTAGTAGGTATCTAGCTTCAACAAAAGAGTTTTGGAGCTAACACATGTAGATTCAAGAACTCACGCATCAAAATCGCATCTAGCACTCGAATGGAGTCAAGTTCTTTGGATCGTGTTTGGATCGAGTCGACTTAGAGAAGGAGTTCTATAAGAAGAGTTCGGATTTCCATTTCAAAGTTTGGTTTTCGAAAAACACCGATTTTGTGTTAAAGCTTAATTTCTATATCACAAAAATAATTCAAATAGTTTGTATTATGTGTTTATTTTTAGTCACACATATTTATTCTTCAAATATTTATAAGAACCTATTTTTGTGAAATTTATGAGATTTTATGGGATTTTATAGGTGTTAAAAAGACCAAGTTTCATAACCTTTTATCCCTGTCTAAGCTTTCTGGCAATTGACCAGACCAGAGGTCGGTCGACCAGTCCGTCACTGATGTGCACAAGAACGCCACAAGGCCAGCCTACAAGGGCAGTCAACCGACTGTAACTACCTAACTCTCGGGTAGTGCCGGTCAATCGGGCGGTCGACCGACAGGCTAGGCAACGACTATTTTTTGAGCAATATGACCGTTGGCCAGTCGACCGTCAAAAATGACCTTTCTGGCTGCGAACGACTATTTTTTTGAGAGGCTATAAATAGAGCTTCTCTCAAGCTATTTTCAACAAGATTTCTAAGAACCATTCTTCTCATCTTTTCAAATGTTTAGCAGCAAGTTTTTAAAGAGTTTTTGTACCAAAAAGTTTTATTTTTATTTGTTTTTAAAGTGTTGGAAAATTAAAGAAAAGAGAGTCTTTGGAAATGGGTTTTGAGCTTTCTTTACAAAACTATTAGGTGTTTTTCCCAAGTGTTTTTCTTTGTTATTTTCTTTTCAAACACTTTATTTTCTCACACTTGAGCTATTATATCTAATCCTATCTATAGGATCTTATTTTTGTAAGAAAAATTGTATGTGGCCTATTGTGATCACCAACTTTTATTTGTGGATTATTATGATCACTATGATTGTAATCTTTTCTTTACTTTGGCTTTGTACCTTGTCCCTCTTGTGTAGAGGTGATTATGGTTTGGCTTTGTGCCTATCCCTCTTGTGTAAAGGTGATTGTATTTTGGATTTGTGCCTATCCCTCTTGTGTAGAGGTGGTTGAGATTGAGAGAGGAGTAGTGGATTCCAAGTTGCAAAGTTGCAATTCCTCAGTGGAGGTCCCTTTGTTGAAGGTCATGTGTGGACATAGTGAAAATCCTTCTGTGTGAAGGCGGAGACGTAGAGTAGTGGCTCGAACCTTGAAGCATAACTTGTTGTTTGCATAGATCCACTATCTCTTAACTCTATCTCTCTTATATCTTTCATTACTTTATATTACGCATATTCATATGCTAGATATAGTTGTGTGCCAATACTTGTGTTGAACCAAGAGAACCTCATATAGCACCTTAACTCTTAATTTAGAGGATTCTCGAGGAGTAGTTCCAAAGCCCTTCACGGAGAATTCGGACTTACTCTTGGTTACATATAGTGTGTTGTATTTAAGTTTAAATTCAGCATCAATTGTCTTTAGATTAGCTAGTACACCTATTCACCCCGCTCTAGGTGTATTTCATAATCTCCTTACTCACTAAGCCAAGCCTAACTAAAACTGAGTAGACGTTGGTCCTAGGGACATCTCGAACTCAATAGGAGACTGACCTAAGGGGGAAGTTGATAAGAATTTGACTCTTGCCAAATCGGTGTCAAAGGTTGGGGATTGAGGGGCGAAAACCTGAAGGCTAGTGGTTTGGCTTAATTAGGCCCGTTGCTTTTAAGTATGGATACCTCCCACCAATTTTGCCCCTATCTGCTCGATTAACTTGTGGTCAGATTCAGCAATATACCCCCCGTAGGCAGTCTAACCAGTTAGGAGTCATCTAGGTCTAAGGTCTACCCTAACTTAGGTAAGATTTTTTCTTTTATTTGTTTTTTTGTTTGTTTTTCTTTGTTTGTTTTTGACATTTCTTGTGTAATATCGCTTATAACAACAATTTTTAAATTTCAATGGTAATCCATTTTACTCCCCGACCTCTTTTTCGGATGTTACCAACCCGGCATATCATAACTTTAACCTACCTACTGCGCCATTTTGGTCTTATACGAATCAATACGTGCCCCAATCCCAATACTATGAACAAGATTGGAATAATTATCACAACTCTTCACAGAGTCAATGGGGATACAACTCCCCTGAGTCATATTGTCAACCACCTTACCAATACCCAGCTTCATATACTCCTTCTCCTGAGCAATCATTAGAAGAATCAATTGACTGGGAAAAGAGGATGGAAGCCTTAGAAGAGCTTGAGCGACGAATTCAAAACCTAGAAGGCTCAAAATTCCATCAAAATTTTTAAAGCACAGATTCTTACTCTATTTTTCAAGAAGAACATAACGACTTAGAAAAGAGTATAAAATCCATGATTCAATTCCAAAGTGATCCACTCGATATGATAGAAGCAAAACTTAGTAGATTAGAAAATATGTGTAGGAATAAGGAAATTCTCCCTACCCAATCTTTGAATATTCCTGGCACTTCTAGCCATATTGATGAAAACCAAGAATCATGGTATCTTAAAGGCTTTGACCAATATTCAATTTCACCACAAAACCTTAAACTTGACCAATATCAACCCATTGATGAATTGACAAGTTTTCATTTTAATGAGATTAAACTTGATTATGAAGGGAAACTTGATCCCCAACTTTGTGATTCAGTTCCCATCTTTGAATCTATATTGACTCCAGTAATCTTACCCAATTTGGACCAATTTTTCGAACCAACATTTATTCCCGTATCCATAGATCTAGAAATTGAATCGCCAATTTTAGATAGTCACATTCCATTGATGAAAAAAGAATGTGAATTTCAATTCTTGGATTTGGACTCAACTCTTGAACCAAAACTGACTCTCGAACCCAAAGTCAACCATTCCACCAAATCACATTCTTTTGTTAGACATAGGTATAGACCATGATGACTCCGTGATAATTTTTCAAGACTTATCATGTAAAGGGAATAAGTTTCATGATAGGATCTTTCATGATCCTATTCATATTGGGGATTATAAATATGTAAATAGAAAAGAGGTCAATAAAGGTGGGTTTCGTGAACCACCATATTATCTTGATTGGATTGCAACAGTCGGCCCAATTCGACCACACCGGAACAACCACCTTAAGGTAATATTTTTCTTCCCTTTCTTCATTTTCATGCATTTATGCATTCATTCATACATTGAGGACAATGCATGAGATAGATGTGGGGGAGGGTTCAAACATAGCATAAGTTTTCTTTTATTTAAAATAAAAAATTAACATTTTCCTTTCTTTAAAAAAAACTTCTTGAAAAGAGAGCAATATTTAGACATATTGTTTTGTAAAAAATTAAGTTAATTTTAAGGAATAGGAAAATCATAATTAGGATTTCGTATACTTGGTCAAAATAAGATTATTTGTTTGATTTCTAGGGTTAGAAAGAAAATTTGAAAAAGTAATTTAGTCTTGATTTTTACCTTGATTAAATATGTATGCTTTATACACTTACACACTTAGGGTTAAAAAAAAGATTCTTATGCCTTATTAAAAAAATAAAAAGAAATATATATATATAATATATCAAAAAATCCTCTGATTAAGCTGGGTATTTGTGCCTCATAAAGCATAAGTATTCAAGCCTAAAAGCGGTTCATATAATAAAATTCTTAGTTTTGTGGCCTTATTTGCTCGAGTCCTTAAGTGCTTGGGATGTTTTCTCACCCGGTGCCCTGAGACTGTTTGGTTTGGGAGTCACCGATTAAAGGCTCGTTACATGAGCAGATTAGAAAGACTAACAAAACAAAGGAATAATATCACCAAAAATTAAAAAAAATGAAGCATAAGAGTTAGAGTTAAAATAGCCCCGAGTCAAAATTTCACGGTCATAAAAGTGCATATAACTTAGGGTAAAATAATAGACTATATAAGAAATACAGTTTGAGCCCTTGCCTTGATTGATAACAAGATTTTGAATTAAGACTACGCTTAACAATGAAAAGTTCAATTTTCTTATAACCTATAGATTACTTAATTCTTAAAATAATACTTAAAATATTTTCTCTTTCAAATGTGTTTTCAAAATACTAATACTTTGTTTATCTTTCTTTATGAATTTTGTGGGTGTAATCTACTGAAAATTCTCACGAGAAAAGATTCGTCCTCTAGGGGTAACATAGAGATTTAACGGCTTGTTGCACATGCTCAATGCAATCGCGTGACCTGCAAAAGTGGTCTAATAAATTTTAGGTTTTGTTTGATGTTTTACTCGATGACGAGCAAAAGATAGGTGGGGGGTGTGATCACACACGTTTGTTGCTTGTTTTCATATCATATGTGTCATACTTTGGCATTTTTATTTAAATAAAACTCTGTTATTAATGTATTTTCATGTTTAATGGCATGTAGGGTAATTAAGAAGAAAAAAAGAGAGATAGACAAATTTATCCAATTAAATCCAAAAGTTCAGAAGAAAGGGGATCGATTCAAATCCCAGAGGTTCTAAAGGTCATCTTATCTGAAGACCAGGTATATCAGATAAGATAATATCATTCAAATTCAAAGAAAAAATAGATTAGAAGAACACTCTATCAGTTTCACTAAGGATAAAGAGATAAATCGTCAAATCTAAAGCTGAAATAAATGGATAGAGAAAGATCAGTGAATGAGATGAAGCAATTTAGACTCGGATTCAGACTAAATACATTTTAGTATTTAAATCATAAGTTTCGCTATTGAAACTCAAATATGATAATTTAAAATGTTCCAGAAAGAAGACTGAAAGGCCTATAACTCTTATGTTGATTATTAATTTTAGTTCTATAATTTGATAAGTGATATTCAGCAATCAACATGCCAACAAGTTGCAAATCATAATTGAATATCCACATCAAATCAAGTTTGGAGATGAGGGAAGGATTCAAATTCAGAATAGATAGCTCCTCCTATCTTTTGACTCATTTTCTTATCCATTTCTACCCTATAAATACCCCATACATTAGAGGGAGAGAAGAGGAAGGAGATAGATTCTTAGGCCAGTTTTTCATTCTTTTTAGTGCAGGTTTTTATTTTCATTTTAAGTAATTTTTATTTCTTTGTAAGCGTAGGTTAGACTAAGATTCATGCAAGTAAGAGAGAGATTTATGTTGAGAGTGACACCAATGTAACCTCCTCCTTTCTTCCATCATTTCTGCAAGCAATAAAAAGTAACTTTTTTATGTTCTTCTTTATTTTTGTTTTCTTCTTCTTCTTTCTACTCTTCCTCTTTCGATTTTGATGATAGTCCAAGTGAGTCAAATAGCATCAGTATTGCCTTGCCTTAGAGAGTGTCATCGATAGCTCATGACGATGGATTCTTCCCTATGTTTGTATCATTTCATACTTGCTCGAAGAAGCCTTGATAATGTAATGTGAACTGAGACTGAGTTAATCTTATGAGTTATATGCTGATCGACTCCAGATTAAGGTAAAAATTCAAGGATTCCAGGTAAGTCATCAACCGAAAAAAGGTAAGTATTTCTTTTAGGCTTTCTTTCTTTTATTTTAATCCTTAATTTAGATCACCTCCATCACCAAATCTCTACTATTTTTCACTTTCTTTGTACAAAATCACCATCTCCTTATATCTACGATTTTCACAATTTAACATAACTTATTTTCTTTTTCTTTCCAAGAACTAAAAAAAAGAACTTTAACCATTCTTTGTAACTTAAAAGAGAACTTGTAAAAAGCTTCCATCGCTGGTCCCTCCTTGAGGATCGCGACCCATATAGCCACTTGCTATATTGGTAGCATTGAGTACTTGAGCTACTGTTATAAAGTTATGAAATTTTGTATTTTCTGTGTGCACGAGTCTACTCAATCAATCATTACGTCCATGATTGGAGGGGAGAATTCATCTTTAGGACACGCCTCATTTAGATCACGGAAGTCAATGCAAACTCGGATCTTCTCGTTCTTCTTGTTAACAGGGACGATATTGGCTACCTAAACAGGATGTTTTTCTCCCTGATAAAATCAGAATCTATAAGCTTCTTAACTTCTGATTGGATTTCTTGTATTATCTCTGGGCAGAACCGTCGTTGTTATTGCTTGACTGGCTTCGTATCCAGATTGATGTTTAGGCAATGCATAGCCACTTGAGAATCAAGCCCAGGTATATCCTCATAGTTCCAAGCGAAAAAATCTATATACTTCCGCACAAGATAATAGATTTTCCTTCTCGGAGGGTGATAAACTTTCGCTTATAAAGATGGCTTAGGGTTAGCCTCATCTCCCAGATTGATCTGGGTAACCTTATCCTCTGTGGTGGTTCGCGTTGATCGAAGCAAATATCTCAGAGAGCATTTAGGTGTTTGATCTAAGGATCTGTATCCGACTGACATCTGACCCCACGATGACGTGCCTGACGAGTGATTATAGTATAATGACTCTTCAGACTCGGAGGTTGACGGGACTGGACTTGACACATAGTCCAACCCCCTACGAGTTTGATGATAATAATCATGGGCTTTCCCTTTAGGAACGAAATATCGAAGCAGTGTTCTTCTTCCTTTTCCAAAGTTCAAGCCAGGATCACTGGTTAGGTCATACCCCATATTCTCCATCATTCTGAGTACATTTAGCTCATAATGAGAGAATTGAGGCGGTTCATTCTCGCTTTTTGATTCTTCCCGAGTTATTGATTTGGACTCGACTCTTTCAAAAAGGATCAGTCTTTGGCCTTTTTATCTTACTGAGACCTTAAATAAAGATCCTTGTGTATCATTGACACCCTTATATACCGTGAGGGATGACCTCACCGGTACATGCCATGATTTCAGCGCATCTATTGCTGACCATAGGTCATCACCTATATCGGTACTAGTATCTGACGACACAGAATCAGATGCAAACAAAGAAAAGTAAGCCAAATCTAATTCTTCATTAATATACCACTCGCCTACATCATTGGCGGTGTTGTTGACATCGAGCTTATTAATGCTCGTTACAAGTGGATTCAGCTCCCAAAGACATTCTTCTTTTGCCTTTGGTTCAACATCAGCTTCATTACCAGAGTCTGGTTTATCTGGCGAGGGATTCTTATTCATCTCAAGAGAATCTTGATATAGGAGGGAGTCCTGAAGTAGTTTTCTACACCCTTGAACGGATGGCTTTCGGCGATCAACATTTGAACTGTCCCATCTCTGTCAATATACTTCATGACTTGATGGAGAGTAGAGGGGACGATGGAGTTGCGATGAATCCACAGTCATCCCAGCAGCAAATTGTACGAAATGTCAGCGTCAATCACATAGCACGTCATTTCAGATCTTAGGTCCCTAATCTGACATTTGAGTTTAATCTTTCCCATTAGGCGTGTATCATTGGCGTTGAAACTATAAATGATCGTTTTGGTGGCGTTCAATCGGTGAGTGAGGATGCCTAAGTGCTGCATGACCCGGCGGGATATGATGCTCAACGCGGATCCTGAATCTACATGAATACGGCTCACTTCAGACGATCCAATATACCCTGTGAAGTATAAGGGCCTATCATATTTTCCCTTAATCTGCGTGTCGTCTGGCGTGAAAGTGATGCAGGGGACATGTTGAGAACCATGGAGGCAGTCTTTTTCATCTTCATACTGTCATTTAGCCAGAATCCGGGCCACAAAGACCTCAGCATCAGCTAAAGCTTCTCTTGTTGACTTTGATAATCTCAGGAGCTTGTAAAGGGTGATCCTGGCTGGGATATTAGCCAGTTGAACCAAGACATCAAGTGGTACGATGCTGACGATCCTTCTACTTTATCCTTTGGGAGGGCCTTAGCATACCTAATCATCTTTTTCTTCTCCACGGGTTGCTTTGTGGATTGCTTGGTTAGTTCAGCGGTAGATTTAGGTGGATTTGCCACCATCTCGTCGTATTTCTTCAAATATGATTGACCCGAACAAGTTTCGGCCACGAGCGGTGCATTCAACACTGTAGTAAGAACGATTATCTCCTCCTCTGAGTTAGTAAGGGGACATCAGTCTCTGCTTCCCGAGAGGAAGTGCACACCACATTGCAAGGTGAAACTTTTGCTTTACCTTTGGGCTTTCTGTTGGCAACAGTAGTCCATTGTTAGCTTTCCACAAGGTCAGGATGAACCCACATGATTTCTCCATGAAGAGTAGAAACAGGCAAGAGACCTTTCTCCTATTGGTGACGTGGGTCTATATTGAGTACCCTTAGTTCCCGTTTCGGGATGGGAACTACTCCTGCTGGTGTTGAAGGTTATACCCCGAACTGAAAAAAATGACGTCATGTTGGCTGTCACTTTCTTCTGCTCTGGGCGGAGCTTGAGCACCTCTGCATCAATCAAAGCTTGAAGGATGTCTTTGAAGATGTATAGCTCTTAGTAGGGTGCCCCAGCATCCTCTGATATAAGCAGTATTTGGGGTTGTCAATCTTACCGACCTCCTCAGGATGTCTAGCTACAAAAAGTTTTAATCTGTTGCTCTTATTGACTAACTTGAATAACAAATCAACATACATGTCCTTGAAGGAGTATTGCCTGTTGGTGCACGGCTGACTTGAAGAAAAACTACCCCCTCTAGCCGACTGAGGCTTAACGGGAGACTTCGCCTCTGTTGCCAATGTGTCCTTCCTTTTCGATTGAAAATATACTTCCGGCGTACGCCTTGTCGACTTTTCGAGTCTGGGCTTCTCTTCTATTTTCACCCTGGTAATAATCGCTTATTCCTGTTCGCCCTGCTGGATTAACTGTTTTCAGCTATGACTTTCAGCAACTCCTATTTTAGGTAGGAGTGAGGTTTGCAAATTGTGATGGCATGTTTCCACTAGGGTGTCTTGGGTCATACCGCTAGGACATTATAGTGTCATATTCTGAAATCTCTCCATAAATGCTTTAACTGACTCCCCTTTTTGCTGCCTCGTCGCCAGGAGGGTTGACATGGTAATCTATAAGTCGTCTTCAAAGAAGAATGTAAGAAAAAGCTTCTCTAGACCACTCCAGTTCTTGATGGAGCCTTTTGGGTGCTTCATGAACCATTCGAAGGCAAGTCCCTTCAGAGTGCCGATGAACAAGTGTGCCAAGATGGCACCATTTCCTACTATTTTCCTGTCAGAGACTTGAAGTAGTAGACAAGTTGGTTCGGTGACCTTTTGCAGTCGAAGGCCAGCCGGTCAGAGCTTTGAACTTAGGAGGGTACGGGACAAGATCCTACTCAGCCGGGTACGATCGGACCACTCCTGCTTCTTGGAGGCCTTTCCGATTAGTTAGGGCTTCAATATGTTGTTCCATTTTATTCATCCTTTAAGAATGAGTGCTCCAATTCTCTGAATTGCCTCCCTCTTCGGACGGAGACTTGGATGACTCAGAGTTAGATGTTTCTCCTCCTCTATATGCACAGAAGACGAGCTCTCCCCTTCCTTCCATTTGCCCTCAGACTTCTTAGAAGGAGTCCTAGCCTTCAGTTTCTTCCTGCTCTAAAGTAATTGTTAAAGCATATGCTTGATCGATAGATTCTTGTTGGCGCGAATCATATTGAGTTGTTCCCTCTAGGCCTGGGCTTGCTATTCAAAGCGTCTAGCCATCTCCTCAGGAGCGCTTGCTATATACGCGAAGACTTCCTTCTCTACCGAAGAGTTCAAGGCCTGTGATTCCGCAATGGCAGAGTGCGATTCACTTACTTCAATGCCCCGGGGTAGGGCACTGTAGTCAACTGGGGCTACGACGCCAGTTAAAGGGCGGGCATGTCAATACACTCCTTCCAGTTCAGCGTCAGACTCGTCAGAGCTGGCTATTGGCTATTTTTACTTACTTCTGCTTGGCGTAGTACTTGGACCCGCCATATTTGCAGTGACTCTGGGATACACCGTATCAGAGAAGGTTCTCCTTATGCGGGAACGTCGCCTTTTGGCTGATCGGGAGGCTGACGCTAATCGTCTGAATACTGACTGCTTGCTTATATGCGAGCTGCAGTGACATTCAGAGAGCATTGCTGTGATTTAGCACTCCTCTTCTTTGGCAGATAATCCCTTAGATCCATTGGAGGGGGATCAAAGAGACTAGCCTCGAATTTTTGAGGGCTTTTCAGCTTCTAAAAGCTATCCTTGTGTCGCAAATTTGAAACACATGGTTCAGAAATGAGGAGCTCACGTTCTATAGAATGGGCACAGCTCTCGCGTTTTGGCTTTGAAACGTGGATCTCGTGCCTCTGCTGAGAAGAGACGCAAACTCACGTTGCTGATTGTCACGTTTATTTAGCGACACTTGAGAAACGCAGACCTTCTGAGTCCCGCATTCTATTCTAGAGGCGCGGGTCTCATGCCTCTGAGAAGAGACACGGACCTCGCGTTGTTGAACGTCGCGTTGGAGAGGTGAAGCCTCAGAAACGCAAACCTCATGAGCTTCGCGTTTTGGTCTCCAAACACAGACTTCGCGCGTCTGATGTAACTCAGAAGAGACCATGAGCCATGCATTCTATATCTGCTAGACAGATAGTTGTTCCAATTTCTTGTGTCTGTTGTCGATGTGCGTGTCACCTCTGTCGATGTTCGGACTTTCGGTTACGCTTCACGGGTTGTTAGGAACCTCCGGTAACCATGAGCTGAGGAAGAGAGAGGGCGTAGCTAAATCGGCCTTCAACAATGTTGGCCTCGCGGGTCTAATGGGAGACGTTGACGCGGGCCTTACGTGTGATGCTGCCAGCGATGATGCTCTTTGCGTAGGCCATCTTCAGAGAAGTCTCTTAAGGGACTTAAGAGCAGATCTCGGAGGAAACCTTGTAGTACTGCCGTGCCGTAGGGCATTTGGAGCCAGAGGAGAGAAACTCTTCATACTTTGCCTGATCGAATTCCATGATAAGTGACTCAACCGTTTTTCCCATGAAGGTGACATCACCTTGCGCCACAACTTGCTCATCAGAGAAAGTTATCCCCAGCGAAGTCGCCAACTCTTATTTGCCGGAAAAAATTTATAGAATGTGAATTGTAAAATTTTCTTGAATAAATGAAAGATTATAATAATCTCAGAAAATCCAATTATAAGAGAGAGAAGATATTCAAGCTCAAATCTTCTCTTTATTCAATGTTGGGTTCTTAAAGTCGAGATATTTTCCTGTATAATGTGTAGGAACAAGATATATATATCCTTATACAACTTTGATTCGGCTACTTTAATATAAACAAATTAAACAAAACTACTGGCTACAAGTTTTTGCCCACTTCAATTGGCAAAGATCTTTTGCAAAATGATTTTCAAGTTAAACTTTCAGAGTATGTTTTATTTCATTTCTCCAAGCAGGCCTACTACGCTTCGTGCCTGCAGCGTTTTGTGTAGGTACATGTTACACTTCTATATGTTACAATTCTATACCAAGAAGAAACTATTATGACAGTTCACAGCATTTTCAGCATCATCACTCGCCATAAAGACCTCAGCAATGTCGTTCGCAGTGTGTTCAGCATCCATGGCGATCCCGAACAGCCCCCTTCTGCCCAGTCCCACGCAATACAGACCATTCTTCCCCTTCCAGTGATTCGGGAATCTTTCTTTAGGGAATCCATCTTGGTTCAGCAGCCAGCATTCCTCATCCTGCATTGCTATCAAAATATTAGAAAAGCACATATCATCGGTGTTGTAAATTGAGTGAAACTGGATCAAAGACTGTCCATACCCTCAAACAATTCCTCGCAGTGCTTTTATACCCAGTCGCGAACACAATTGCATCAAATTGATGATTCTTGCCATCTTTGAAGGTGATCTCGTTGCCACTCACCTTCACTAGTTCGGCCACGACCTTTTGATCCCGAAAACAAGAAAATTAGTACATATGTCCCCCAACTGAAATCCTAATCCAGAAAATTAGGTATTGTGTGTCAATTAGCTGACTACCTGAATCTCACCGGTCTTGATCTTTCTAACTATGCCAACATCGATGACTGCAGACTTGCTGGTCGCGGCCTTGCGAGCGAGCGGGCTCGTGCTCGGCTGGACAATCCCATACTTGGACAGGTCCCCGTAGGTGAACCAACAGAGCGTGAGAACAAGGCTATCGACCATCATGACTGGCAGGTACCGAGCCAGGGACATGCCCAAGCGTACCAAGCCCTTGGTCATTACATGAAACTGCATACAAGTTGTATAGTAAGAGAGAAACTTTGTTTTGTTTTATTTTTTAAAAAATGACTTACTTTGTTTCATTACCCTTGTAATGTCCGTTGGCTGCTTGTTTGGATTCAATGTCTCTCTACTGATTGATCAAAACCATATGTTTATATAATCTAAAAGAAAAAAAATCTTTAATCCCCAAAACTTAAGAAAAGATAAATAATATTAGACTACTTACCGGGCTTCGGATACTAATGGAAGTGTTGTCACCGAAGTTAGAGAGACCATAAGCAATCTCCATGCCGGAATTCCCACTTCCCACCATAAGAACACTCTTCCCCTTGTAAGCGTCTCCAGACTTGTACTGCGAAGAGTATACCACATCCCTGTCGAAGCTCTTCAGATCGGGCACGTCCGGTATGAGCCCCTCCGCGTTCTCCCCCGTGGCCACCACCAGGAACCGCGCCATGCGCTCCACTTCCTCGCCCGTTGCCACATTGCGGGTTCTTACGCTCCAAGTCTTGGAGCCCTCGTTGTAAGCCGCTGATTCAACGGGTGTGTTGCAAATGGGGTTGACATTGAACTTTACCACGTACCCGTCCAGGTACTGGATGAACTCGTCCCTAGGGATGTATGTTGGGGCCGAGGTGGAGTGAGGCATGTGAGGCAGCGAACAGAATTCCTTGGCCAGGTGAAGCTTCAGATGGTTGTAGGCCTTCTTCTTCCATAGGTGAGCGTACCTGTCCACCCCCTTGAGCACGACGTTGGGTACGCTAAGTACGTTGAGGCAGGCCGTAGTGGCCAGTCCCGCAGGCCCAGCTCCAACGATGATAACCACCTCCTTCATTGTGATCAAAATAGGAGGAGAAAAGATTTATGTTAAGAGTCTAGGATCCTATCCAATCGATCTATATCGACACTTGGAAAAGACACAGTTTAATTACTTTCCATACTTTCCATACGAGAGAAAATATGATTTCACGGTTAGATTCACGTTCATATTGAATTCACGCACAAGAGTGATCCTTTTACTTACTTGGCTATTTAGACATTTAGTATATGCCTTTCTATTTGAAGAGAATAATAATCAATCTAATCCTATGAATTTTTTTTTATTAGATATGCAGTACAACAAATATGTCAAAAAAAAAAAAATTGGCATCGGGAGAGAATTATCATGACTTTTGCTAATTACTGAGCAAAAAATCTGAGTCAAATTCTGTCTCCCAGAATGAACCAAGTCTACTGCAGAATTTTGTACTTATAGACATCGAAGTGACACTTTCAAAAGGTTCGAGCTCAATGGTCACGTCTCATCGAATCAAAGAGTTGTGACTGTAATTTTGTGAAGAGATGCGAGCCAAATCTAATTCATTTTGGCTGGTTGCATCAGACCCGAGTCCATAGTTGGGAACCATTTGCGAGGGGACACACCCCAAATTCGGTTTGGCCTGAGCCCCTATTCGCATTTGACTTTTGGAATAGAATGTTTGGAAATAAATTTATTTGGTTATTTCAACGTGGATTAAGATTATTTTCTTTTCTAGATGAAGGGTTCCATCTTGTTTCATTAAAGAAATAGTAATGAAGAGGTGCCCAAGATCCAGGGGATCGTCATTTCCAAACATCTAAAGAAAGAGTTTCATATATCATAGAAAGCCGGGAAAAAACAAGGAGGGTACTTTAAGCAATATTCCGTGTGGAAAAGTGAGTTTGTAAATTGAATTCTGATTGAAATCATTTAACTTGGAAGCTCTTTTATTTATTTATTTATTTATTTAAGTATTTTGCTCAGGTGAGTATGACATGTAATTTTAATTTTTTATTGTGAAAAACTTGATTTTAGAAAAGTCTGGATTTACATATTAATCGCTTGGCATGTGGGGCTTCACACCATATTTTGTTTGCACGAGTGTCCCTCATCTTCCAATAAAGGATATGAAAAATACGTAGATTGACCTATGAGTAGGCAAATACCTTTTTCGATCGTTATATCAATCAAATAGTATAATATAAGTAGACAGATGCCTGAGAGGTAATGTACTTTTTTTCCTCCCTTTAATATAGACATAGAAAAGGAACCCAAATATAGCATTGATTTATTGATGTCAAGCATAGTCACTAATTAGTACTTACCCAACAAAATACAATTAGTGAGCGTAACATTCTAACACTCGGTTTATCAATATTCTAAATACGTTATCAGTATTATAAAATTATCAATACCTAACATGTTATAATAGTGTTACTTCTATGATACTGTATAATACATGATTATAAACTATAACAATGTCAATTGGGAAGAGTTATATATATGTATCAACTAACTTTATGTTATTATACCATTAACATGTTATTATTATGAATATTAGTAATAAGATTCATTATTTAATTATACACTGACGATATCAATTTATTTAATTAACATGTATCAAGTTTTAATTATTTCTTATTTATTTATATTAATAGAAATAGTAGCATGACGGTATAATGATTAATATGAACATGTATGCATGAAGTACGCAGAACAATCATGCTATAGCATTGTGATTATACAGAACAATGTGTTTAAAGGGAATATATGGAATGCAGAGTATACGTATACATTAATAGTGTACCCCACGTGAAGTGCAAGATATACATGTGGCATAGCGGTGTGTAATCTATCAAGAAGTGTAACAAGTATAACTGAATAATAATACACATGTATCGAACAAGTCATATGATTTATAAAATAATAACAATCAGTATCACCTGGTCTTCAATCAACTCTTTCAGTGTCTCATACCACTGACAGTTCATACTGAAATCCGTATTCCAGCCGAACCCATCCGGACATGGCATACGAGTACCATTATCCGAACGAGTGAGTGACCAAATAACAAGCGCTCCTGACGTCACTATTGTTTATACTATTTTATTATGTTAATTGAAAATCCAATGGTCAAGGAGCTCTGCTCAGGTGGGTATACCCCGTTCATACCCGGGATCACGACCTTAAAAAGACCCCTGACTGCTGAGACCAGAGCCAGCCCGCTAGGGCTGTAACAAGTAACGAAAAATGAGAGCTCAATAAATTATAACAGACGGTAGCCAGAACTACCGCGTCCCCTGCAATGGAACAATAATGGATCCAGACATCTACCCGACAAGATCTAGTCAACCGTCAAGTCTCCCTCATACCCATGTTATATTTATTTTATTTGAGTTAGTGTATCATGAATAAAAACAGTGCATGGTACATGTGACATGATAAAAGGACATCAACTCTGTTGATAGCATATAAAAAGATAACGAGAAACGGGAAATGGGAGATGTGGGACTCTAAAAGTGGCCCCGTGGCTTGGATCCATGTGGCACTTAGTTCCACACATCGCATATCAACAACACTCATGTCCAGTAATAGGAATATCAATATCAGTAACGAGAAACAATCATGTAATGGGAATACATAAATATACATAAAGCAATTACCTATGTAATATAAAAAATGATCTATGCGACAGGAATATAGAAGCAATTAACGAATGTATACCGATGAATCTATGTAACAGTGGTATAAGAATATGAAATAACTGTGTATAGAGTATTCACGTAGCGATGATGCGACTATATGAAATAACAGTCTCAAGTGGAGTAGCTTATTCGCATATCAGTAGTACAATAATATAAAAAATAGTGTCATTTAATGGTATTTATGTGACGGTAATATATGTACATGAAATGACTGTGTCTGATGTGCTACTATATCAATGTTACGATGCTATAAGTACATGAATAATAGTGTTTAGTATAATTGAGTATCCCTATAACAGGTGTACATGAATATACAAATAAATGTAATCAATGTAAAGTGATTATCAAGATATATAAATAATTGCATCAAGTGTAAGTTAGGTAACATTGGCCATACCAGGGTAATATCAGAGATAATCGTGTGTCAGATATTCATATTTGTAATAACAATTACAATATTATTAAGATGATCAATATCACAAAATTATAATGTATAATTATCTATTTTACTTATCCATTTTTAATTAATTTACTTATATAAATTATTAACTTATTAATCTCAATATTTAGATAACTCATTTACATTTATAGAAATCAAGAAACAAAATAAATAATTATTTTATCAATTATGTTTGAAGAATAATCAAGCATATTTTAATGATGATGATTTCTCGATAATTACAATTTACTAAATAACATTTACAGTGATTTACCGATTATCACTATTTAGTAAATAAAATAATCAATCAATTTTATTAAACCTAATAAATATAATTTGTAAACGAAAGACACTCACTTAGCTATTACCAGAATGTAGCTCATTTTCTTATGATCACAAGGGCTCAAAAGTTGCCCAAATCGGACTCCGGATGTTTCAGATATCGCCATAACACTAAGGTCATTGAAATGGGTCAAATATGTAATAAAAAGGTCCAAAATGCAATTATTATAAATTACAAGGGTTTTTATCTAAAATTATCTTTATAATTTTTAGATGCGGCTTTGGGTTGATAATTGGTCAGGTTAAAATCCCATAACTCTACCAAAAAATTTAAGTAATGGGTTAAAGAGTTTTGGGTTAATGGGTAAAGAAATCTTTGAAATGGGTTCACACCCATTATAAGTTATGAACCCAAAACGGCGACAGTAGCAATAATTGCTGCTGCTGTGAGAGTGGCCGGGATTGGCCTCGCCGACGACGATGAGGCCACCAGGGCGGCAGCGGCTTCGCCTAGTCGGCAGACAAGACGCAAAGATAGAGAGAAAGAGAAAGAGAGACTAAGAGAAAAGAGAAAGAAAAAAGGTAAGAGAGGAGAGTTGCTGGCCTGGGGTAGGGCACCTGGTGTTTCTCGGGAAAAATTAAGGAGATGAATCGTAAAATTTCCTGAATTAATAAAAGATTACAACAATCTCAAAAGTTCTAATTACAAGAGATAGAAGGTATTCAAACTCAAATCTTCTCTTTGTTTAAGGCTGGGTTCTTTGCGTAGCGATGGAGAGTGAATCTTATTTGTTGTTGATCGGGTGAACGTCAATGCTCCTTGGGAAATCTTCTCCTAGGATCACGGACGGAGTAGTGTAGCTCCTATGGAATCTCAAAGAGATTTTGGCAAAAACTTATGCTCAATAAGTTAGTAGAAGAATTTGACTCTTTTTTAGGGCTCCTCAGCTGAAAATCTTGATCAAGTTCAATCTAAAATTCTCTTTAGCCCAATTTGCACCAAAATTTTGACTGCTCTTCAATAACAAACTGAGCTATTGATAGGGGTTTTAGGAGTAAAACTGTCCCCTAACAACCCTCCACGATAGGGATTAACTGTCCTCATTATGTGGGCAGTAATTGACCGGGTAATGAGCGCAGTTATAACTGCAACGCAGGGCCTTCCACAGTTGAAACTCGCAGGCATCGAGCTTAGCGTCTTGGCATTGCAGTGATGCTGAGATGCGGGCTTCAAGCCTCGCGTTTTGACACTGGGTAATGTTGAGATGCAGGCCTCTCCGCGTCTTGGCATTGCGGTGATACTGGGACGCGGGCTTCGAGCTTCGCGATTTGACATAACGGTGATGCTGGGACACGGGCTTCGAACTCTGCGTCTTTGCATCACAGTGAAGCTGGGACGCGGGGTTCGGGCCTAGTGTTTCGACACTGTGGTGTCATTGAGACGCGGCTTCGACCTCTGCATTTTGGCATTGCAGTGAAGTTAGGGACATGGGCTTAGAGCCCCGCCTTTTGGCTTTGCACTAGTGGCTCTAATTAGCCTCGCGACTGGAGTATAGACTCTGCTCTCTAATGATTTGTCCCAGTAATTTTTAGACAGTCTACAAAACCCCCTCCAATGTTTTCAAAACTCCGCGGTTGACTAGGGCGGGTTTTGAAATACTTTAGATTTTTCTTTTGGTAGCAAGCTCTTAAGACTGGACTGGCAATCTACTGAGATACCTTACGCTTGATCTCGTCTGGATCTTGGTCTTCGTGAGTGTACTGTTAAACTCTTTGAAGCCACCAGAAATGATCATCGTGAGTGTCTGGATATGCAGTCCAGACCTCCTCGGTGCTCTGAGCTTGTTGTTGGTGTATTGTTGACCCAGGAGGACTAGTCATCCGCTTTCGTCTGTGTACTATTGAACTGATTGCAAAAGCAAAGACTGAACAGAGGTCTTGTAGATGCAAATGTCATATTGCCTTAGAGATGCGGACCTCGTCTGAAGTAGAAACGCGACTCTTACTCATCGGAGAGACGCGAACATCGAAGTGAAGACACAACTCTCACTTGGTTGAAGTGACGCAGACTTCATGGTTGAGACGCGAACTTTTCATCATTGAAGAAATGCAGCTCTGCTATTTTGCCAAGATGCAACCCAAAGAATACTCGAAAGGAATCATCTTTAAAGTGGAGACACAACTCTCACTTTGTTGAACTAATGCAGACTTCAAGGTGGAGACGCGGACCACCTTTTGCTGGAGAGATGCGGCTCTATTAAACGCGAGACTCGCATTCTAAGTGCATTGTCACGTGTCTGGCGGGGTTTGAAGAAACGTCATTCTCTTAATACATAAGGCTCACGTTAGAAGCACGTTGCCACGCATCGAAAGGGGCTTGAAGAGATGCCATTCTCTTAGTATGCGAGGTTCGCGTTCGAGCCACGTTGCCACACGTCGGAGGGAGCTTGAAGAGACGCCATTCTCTTAATATATGAGGTTCGCATTTGACGCTCGTTGCCACATGTCGGGAGGAGCTTGAAGAGATACCGTTCACTTAATATGCGAGGTTCACATTTGAGGTGCATCATCGGGTGACGATTGGTCTCGAGATACATGCCGCGTATCTCGGTGGATTACTGTATCTATACAAGAGATCAGTCTTTTAAGAGTCATCATTAGACTCTTTTTCTTCTTCCGCCGAGCCTTGCATCGAGAATTTTCAAAACTTCAAGAAAAGCTCTAAACTTATTCTTCTTTCCTTCGTCTTTTATGCAGAATTCACGATCGAAATGGCCCCAAAGACCAAACCTGTGGCTTCATCCTCGAGCGCTATCGCTCCAAAGGCTCAAATGGGCGGTTCTTCCATGAAGGAGGCCCCCATTTCAGGTAAAAATACCATTTGGATTGGTTTTCACCATTAAGGGACTTGAAGAGTTATCTTAACTCTTAAGTCTCTTCTAAGTTTAACCACCAATCTGAGGCTTCAGACGCTTGCACTGGTAGGCAAGATGCGGGTTTGACAACCTCCGCATTTTTGCATTTTTGCTTCAACAACTTATGTCTGTGTCTGTTTGTTGAACGCAGGCTTCATTGAGCCTTGCGTTTGATTCCAGCACTTAGAGAATTTTTCTAAGTGGGGAACTCAGACGCGGATTTCATGTAAACCTCACGTCTCTTATGTTTGACACGGGTTTCACTGAGTCTCGTGTTTGAGTTCAACACTTAGAGAAATTTATAAGTTGTGAAATTTCAAATGTAGCCATCATGTGAGCCTCGCATCTTTGAGTTTAGATGTGGGTTTCACCGAGCTCCACGTCTTAGCCATTAGACACGGTTCTAAGGTGAACCTTGCATCTGAGCTTCAACACTTAGACACTTTTTTTTTAGATTCTGAATGCCTTGTTGTCTTTTTTTGCAGTGCGATACTCCTCAAATCCTTTATCCAAGAAGTGCCACATTGGACATGTAGGTGGTGCTGATCCAAACATGATCTTCGTTATCCAAAGGACTGCTCCTGTTACCACTTGTAAATCAAAGGAGCGACGGAATCAGATCAGCAATGCTAGCATCCTGACTCTTCAGGAGATCATTCCTGATGGTCGGTTCGAGTCGGACTCCCGTGCTCTACTGAGAAAGCCTGACTTCTTCTTTGAGACTCAATTGAAGAGGATGAGCTTGCCCTTTATGACGGAGACTACAAATGGCTTCGTCAGGTTGGCAACAGAAAGTTCTTCCTCCCGAACATGGAGGGAATGTATCCTCTGGCCTATCTGCAACATATGTCCGTGTGTCAGACAATGGATTGGGAGTTGGTCAGGCCATTCTCCGGAGTCACCCTAGGCAAGATAGGTGCCCGTGAAGCCTACACCATCGGACATGGGAGGGATGTGCTAGAGTTGCAGCCTAGCTTAGTCAGAGCAGAGTACCCGATGGGAAAGACCCCCCAGCTTGCAGTCACTTCATCAAACAATTCTTGAATGTAAGGGGTGACTTTCCTCCAGAATTTTATGCCACCAATTGGATCCGTTCTACCGATAAAAACTAGTGGGGCAGAATGGTAGGGCTTGCTCTGGTAGAATTTGAAGATCTCCTGCTATAGGCTGAGCTGTATGGGGCCATAAGAGCTGTTCAGTATGGCATCCTACATAGCACCCAACATTTTTACGCTATATTGGAACGTTATAATCCAGAAAGTTGCACATTTGATTGGTGTTTTATTTTGCATCATTTTATATCACATTGCCATGCATTTTATCAATAAAAATATGCTTTTTAATGGTTATCTCGCTTATTTTTTAGGTCCACTCTTTAATGGAGAAGAAGGCCCAAATCCAAGAGTGTTCAAGGATTTAAAAAAGTTTAAAAGACCCCAAATCAAAGAAGCCCAAACCTGTAATGAACCAGAGAATATTTTCATGGTTCCAGAAGCTCTAACTGGGCACCTGTGCAGTAACAGAATGTCAGAATGATCGCTGTCGCAACGGCCTAGATTCTGCCGCAGAAACACGACTTTGGCCGCATTTTCGCGAAAAATCTATGGCCGTTGATGGAGCAATTGATCCTACAGCTACGATTGACAGCGATTAGCTCTTGGTGCCTATATAAAGACCCCCAGGGCCTCTGCAGAAGGAGGGGAGGATAGCCATTATTTTAGGAGAAAGTTTAGGATTTTCTTTAGGTTTCACTTTAGTTTCCCTTTGTAATTGTCATTTCTCATTTTAGATCTAGAAAAGAGAGAGGGGTGAGTTAGGTCTCTGTAATTGAAGGGTGACATTCAAATACAAAAGCTCAAGTTCTCCTTCCTCTAATTTTCTTGCTCTGTTGCCATTTACTTTCAAGCTCTTTATTTCCTTGCACTTATTTTCTATGTCTTTTTTCTTGCTTTACTTTTCTATGGTAACTAATCTCCTAACATGATTAACTAACCTCTAACGCTACTAACTACTAACTTTTGAGTAATACTAACTCATATGACTCATTGGATGTTTACATTTCTGGTCTTGTATCTATCAACTCTCTTTATTTCCAATGAAGATGAGTATTGTTTCTAATCTTAGTGAAGGTTTTGTAATCGCCTCCATATGATTCATGTGTGCCTCATTTAGAGCATTGTTTCTTTAACAAAAGGCTTGATGGAATATAATGATGCGATCACTTTAGTATGCTAACACTTATTGTACTAACTTCTTATTTCATGCTAGCAAACTATAGCTTTAATGATTTAATGAACATTACATTCTTGTTATGCATATCTAAATTGTGAATTCTTAAGTTTCATACTTGTGAACCAATTAGGAGCCTATGATCTAAGGAGGTGATTAGTCTCTAAAACTGCATATTTCATACCACATCTTCACATTTATTTAATATTAAATTCTACTAATAATACCTCTCTTGTATGTTCTTGGTGCATGGTATGAAATGAAGAAGAAGACCCAAAATCACAATTTAAATGATGATTAAAGGCCTACAAAGGTAGCCATTGACTTTGGAGAGTGGTTTCGTCAAAACCAGGGACCCAAATCCGGAAACTAGGGACACGTGAATCAACCGGTAAAAGTTTCTATCGCCTCCCGTCCCTATGGATTCGACTCGTTTTAGCCTCTATACTTTAACGGAAGTATCGAGGAAGCCAAAGCACACACACTTTAAATATTAATTCCAAAACTTACACTTTTTGTGCGCGATTTTCCTCCGATCAGGAGCCCACCTAACCAAGCTAAGATGAGAATATCTCCACAATTTGGGACAACTTATTGACTTGACGAAGCGAGATGGTCAATTGCCAATAAATCAACATGAAGCACAAGTCACTTAAAGAGATTAGTAAGTTAGTAGTGCAGAGTGATAGTTACTCATTAGGTTTTTTCCATCGGATTAGAACTCTTTCCTAAAACTTTTTTTTCTCACAAGATCTATTATTCTGTTTTACTTATCTGAATTCACCGTTTTCATTCTACTTTCATCACTTCCATTTTTTCTTTTCTTAACACCACAAGATTCATCATTTTCTTTTCACTTTGTTTTCTTTTCATATTCTTGAACAAAGAAGAACCTTCATTTTCTTCCCAAAAACTACAACATAAAGAACTGTGAAATCTTTCATCGCAAGCCCTCCCCGCGGATACGACCCGTTACAGTTTTTGCTACAAACGTTAGCTCGAAGGAGCAAAGTAATTTTGCATACATATTCAAAGTTTGAAACATCACCACAAGGACATTAAATGGTTTACTCTAATTCTTGCTCCACTCTTTACTTTGCTTTACTCTTCTTCGAACAACATTCTTTACTCCCATCGGGGAAATGGGCCTCGCCCTTCATGAGATGTTTGAAGTCTCAGGGATAATGATTAGAGATGATCCTTATGAGGAATACGTCTCGTCAATAGAGGAGCTACATCTGCTGAAGAAGAGCGATCCTCAAGTGCACACGACTTATTTGGAAGTGCTGTGTCACATCCATATCTTTAGGCAGGTGACCAGATGGAGTAGCGGGGAATCAAGCAGATGTCATAGGCAACTTATCTGTTCCCCAGGGTGAATAAGGCTAACTTGATGTCTCGACTAGCTCCCAGAACTGATGAAGAAATTTTTGAAAGAATCCGCGCATACACCCAACTCCTACACCAACAAGTCTAATGATGATACCTTCAATCCAGGCACGGTCTTTGAGAGCTTTCATCATCAAGCCAAAGTCCCGAAGTCTGACTAGGCTCTGTTGGTGGGTTTCCTCATGCCGTGGCTAAAGCGATGTGTGGTGTCAACGCTACCGCATGAGGTGATCATTGCTGACGTGGTGCATCCGACTATCCTGCTTGCCCAGGGGAAGTCCATCGCCCTCCTTCCAGTGATGGTGGCCAGGATTCATAGTGGGTTGTGCGCGCTAGCGAAGAGCTTCTGTCATTTGAAAGAAATCGTGGACGCAGAGGGCCACCCAATCACGGATTCAAACGGTCATCCCCTGATTAAGACTCCAGTCCCAAGGTCCAGCTCCCATATATATACCTGATGGCCTAGTACTTCATGAATTGCTTCTCACTGATGACGGCGGCGTCTGCCTCCAAAGATTTATGCCTTTCGTGTAGCGATTGGAGAATTCAAGCTGGCTACAATACTATATTTTTTACATCTGGAAGAGGATTCTGAATGGAGGCAACTACTAGCTAGATAGGTGCTTCTCTGAGATTCATGACACGGCTCACGGAGACAAGTTTGCAGACCTCGTCGGCCTAGATGGCTTCACTCAGTTATCATCTAGCGTCTTCTGGTGGCTAATAAACATCCGGCGAGGTACTTAGTGTTTTGACAAGGGTCCTCCTGCACGGTGAAGCCTTATTTGCCTTGTCAATTTGCCTGACAGTTTGGTTATGATCAATTGTATGTCGGCAACTGATTAGTCTACAATTCTGCATTATTATTTCGCATTCTCCCACCGATTTATGAATAAATTGTCGGTCTAAATCGTGTTTTGGTCTTTATTGCAGGTAGATCTAAAGTTCAAGGGCAAAGGAGTAATAAGAGCTTAATTAAACCTCTTTTATGGTAATTAATCCCGCATTACTTGGAGGCCAAGCAAAGGATTATCTAGAAGATTCATTGAACCTAGACTCCTGCGCATGTCAGACGAATATTCGGGAGAAATTACCAGAAACAGAATATACCCTGAACATTCTCGCAGCCAGAGGAACAACCTGACAAAAACCAGGGACGTGGCTCCCTGGTATTGCCGTGGAAACGCGACAATAGCCGCGTTTCCGCGGCAAAGGAGTGGAGCCACGCGTCGATTTTCGACGCGTGGCCCCGTCTCGTCTTCTGGAAGCATCTTTCGCCTATAAATAGACCTGCATAGGCCCAGAGCGAGGGTAGTCTTCGTTTTTAGGAGTAGGTGCAGATTTTAGGAGTAGTGTAGGTAGATGCTCTTCATTTCTCTTGTATTTTCATTTCTTTTTAGATCATTGTAGTAGGGCTGAGTGATTCATAGAGAGAGAGATAGAGAGGGATTGATGTAATAGATTGTGACAGTCTATGTAAAGGTGCCTCCTTTCTCTTCCATTGTAATCTCCTTCATCTTCTACATGATGTGTTGCTGACTTTTCTTCTCATGGCAATCTAACTACTAACCACTAACCATCTAACCACTTACTTGATAATCCACATGAATCGGGTAGCCTCTATTAAGGCCTTGTTCTTGCAAGGGCCATTGATGGCCAATGATGATGGGTTCTAACATCTAACTTGCTAACTTGCTAACCAAGCTAACTGTCTTTTATTTCATGCTTTCTTTTAGTAGTCTAATGAGTTGATGCTTGTATTAGCTTGATCTTGATGCATGTTTGATTATGATGAACCATCTATGTGCCATGCTTTGTATCGTCTCTTGAAGCCAAGGATTATTGATGGCCGAGGATCAAAATGTGAGGCAACTATCATGAAGAGGTTAGCATGGTTAGTGGATCATTTAGTAGTTAGTAGCCATCAGTTTTCTTTTCTCTTGTTTTAGAAATCATTTTCAAGCTTCTTTTCTCATTTTTCATTCGATGTTTTCACCGCCTTCTTAGTTCATCCTTGTTTCATCTCCTTTTCTACTTTGTTTTCCAAACCACTCTTCTATTTGGTTTTTACATCGACGTTTTCATCGCTCTCCTTACCTACCACATTCTGGATTTCCTTTTCCTTTTCTTTTCACTTTCTTTTTCATTCTTTCAACAAAGAAGAACTGTTAACATACAACGTGAATAAAAACTGTCAATGCTTCTATCGCCTCCCTTCCCTGTGGATTCGACCCGTTGAGCCAATGCTATAACGGAAGTATCGAAGGTACATTAGCACATTCGAGCTTTTACATCGGTTTCATAAATACACACTTTTGAGTGCTAGTTCCGCCCCGATCAAAAAAATGGCGTCGTTGCCGGGGAAGGGAATGGTTTTGTTTTCACGTTTTGTTAACATTTGTCTTCTCTGTTTTGGTATGCTGGACAATCTTTACAGGTGCTTAACATTGCAGTACATAAACTAGCTTTGCATCTCCCTGCTCTTGAAAGCAGGGCCCCAGATTTTGAAGAACTGCCGCGCAAACGCGACATTTGCCGCGAAAACGCGGCCATTTTGTGATGATTGTAAATCTTGTTGTGCTGGGATGTGTTGATTGTAATAGCTAGTATATTTGTGCTGCTATTTTTTCTGCTTTGATTGCCTACACACCATAATAAAATAAAGAACTAAAATACGGTATTTGGACGCTTTTAAAACGGTTTAGACATTTGCATTTAGGCACGTGTCAATTCAATTCCAAAATACTATATTTTTGTTCTGTTATTGTGATTTGGATGGAGATGTAAATATGGCATTGCATATAGCATAGGACAAACACGTGGGTGATTTATCCCTTTGTGTTATATTCTTGTCTATATTGCACACTTGCACGAATTGAACTTAAGGGCAAACTCCAAACAAGATAAGGTGGGGATTTACTTACCCTTCCTTAGCCCAAAAATCATCTCCCCACTCACACAACCCAAGCCCTAATAAAATTTGATAGACGTTGGCCCCTAGGGACATCTCGGCTAGGTCTAGGTCAACCCTTCTATAGGCTTGGTTTTGATTTTTTGTTTTCTTTTTGTTTGTTGTTTGATTCTTTCTTTTTTTTTGTGATTTTTTGTGAAATGGAATTCAACAATAACAATTCTTTTAATCCAAATATGAATCCATATTTCACACCGACCCCATTCTATTCGGATAATTCCAACCCGGTGTTTTACAATATGCACCAACCAAATACACCGGGTTGGCCTTATCCGAATCAATACAACCCATACCCACATTCTTATGACTATAATTTCCAAAATAATTTCTATTCGTCACAGAGTCAATGGGAATTCACTTCCCCCGAGTTTAATTGTCAACCTCCTTGTCCCCCATGTCCACCTTGTCCACAATTTATACAATATTCATTCCCCGATTTCGCTTCCTATACTCCTTTTTCTGAATCTCCCATTGAAGAAAAATCTGAGTTCGAAAAGAGAGTAGAAGCCAATCTACAAGAGGCCGAGCAACAACTTAACAAAACATTGGCCTCTCTAAAACATCTTCAAGAGTCTTACTCAGTTCCACCTCCTCATAATGAACAACCATCTGTCATGGAAACGAGTAAAGAATTCTTGTGTGAGTCCAAGTTTCAATCTCAAAACATTTTTGACTCACATTCCTCACAAAATTTTCAAAACCAAGATTCTTATACTCCCATTCTAGAGCAACCACTTGGAGATACATCATATCTAGATAAGAGTATAGAAATCTTGCAGGAGTCTATATTACAATTCCAAAAATCATCTGCTGAGTCTATCAATAGGGTGGAAACACAATTGAGTCAATTGGTTAACATTTATAGGAATGAGGAAACTCTATCTTATCAACCTTTGACTAATTCAGCTATGCCTAACTCTATTGATCTGACCCAGGACTCTTGTCGTTTTGAACATCAAGATTCAATTTCAGCACACCCACCTGAACTTGTCCAAACTTCAAATCCCATTGATATTTTGGCAAGTTATACTTTTTCTGAAATTGAACTTGAACATGAATATGATCATGAACCTCAAATTAGTGATTCAATTCTACTTCCTGATTCAATTATGACTCCGGTGTCTTCACCTGATTTCAATCCTTTTCCCGAGTCAGTATTGGATCCTGTACCAATCCATTGTGCAATTGAATCACCAATATTTTATGATGATCATATTGAACTTGACCAATTTCATACTTTTGAAACTCCCATTGATAAATTGGCAAGTTCCTATTTTTGTGAAATTGAACTCCATAAGGAATGTGACTTTGATCCTCAAATTTGTGATTCAGTTTAAATTCCTGAATCATTATTGACTCCCGTTATATTACCCAATTTGAGTAACATTTTCGAGTCAGTTTTGATCCCCATACCTGTCATTTCTGAACTTGAATCACCAATCTTAGATAGTCACATTCCATCATGGGGAAATGATTGTGGACTAGATTTTCAATTTCTTGATTTGGACCCACTTCCTGAACCGATCTCGACTCCCGAACCTTCACTTGACTTCAGTCTTTTTCCTGAGTCGGTATTAGTTCATGTGCTTCCTGAGTCCAAATCAATCATTCCATCTTTTTATACTCCATTTTGGGACAAAGGTATTGATAAATTTGACTCTGAAATTATTTTGAAATTTGAAAATTAGATAGGGTAAAATTTGTAATAAAAATCATACATATAGACATCATTCTAGTGGGTTGTATTCTTGAGGTATCTGGTGGGTTCCTCCGAACTCCACGCAAGAATGACTGGGTCGCATTTCGTGGACCAATCAGATCGCCACCGGAACCACCACCTTGAGGTGATTTTTCCTTCCCTCTCTATTTGTTTCATGCATACATATATCACGATGCATTGAGGACAATGCATGAGATAAGTGTGGGGGAGGGTTTACTAACTTAGAGTTTTAGATTTTCGTTCTTTTACACTTCTTTTAGGATACTTTTAGAAATCTTCCCTTTTGTATAGGAATTTTCTCTTTCTTTAAAAACTTTTTGAAACAAGAGACAAAGTTTTAATCTATTTTTAAGAAAATTAAGATGATCTTAGAAATTAAGAAAGCCTTAATTATGACATCTTAAACCTAGTCGAAATAATGGATCTTGTTTAAAATTATAGGCTAAGTAAGATAAATTGGGGAGATAATTTTATCTTGAATTTTTTGCCATAGATAGTATGCACTTCACACTTACACAATTTTTGGGATGAAAACAAAGATCTAAAATGCCATAAAGCAAAAATAAATAAAAAAAATGATGAATAAAACATCACTTATTAAGCTGGATAATTATGCCTCAAGAAGCATGATTATTCACGCCTAACGGTGGTCAAAAGAAGCAAATAATCCCCCTTAGTTTTGTGGCCTTGTTTACTCGAGTCCTTAAACCCGAGGGATGTTTTCTCATCTGGTGCCCTAAAACTGTCTGGTCTGGGAGTCATCGGTTATAGGCTCAATACATGGGTGAACTAGAAAGCCTAAGAAAACTAAGGGAAGAAAAAAGAAAATAAATAAATATATGAATAAATGGCTTGATGGTTAGAGTTGAAATCCCAGAAATCTTCACTATCACAAAGTGCATATTGTCTAGGTTTTATGAAAGATAAAATATTCAATCCAATTTGAATACTTACCTTAATTGAAGACAAGATCTTGCATAGAGACTAAGTTTAAGGAAGAATGATTTTTGGTGGACTTATGACCTTAGATCACTTATATTTTTGCAAAAACATTTCATAAACATGTCTCTCTTTCAAAATGCGTTTTCAAAATACTAACATTTGTCTTCTTTCTTTATGGATTTTGTGGGTGCAATCCACTGAAAACCCTCAGGAGACAACACTCCTCCTCTAGGGTAACCTAGAGGTTTAACGGCTTGTTGCACACGCTCAGTGGAATCGCGTCACCTGCGAAAGTGGTGTAATAACATTTGTAGTATAGTTTTCTTTTCTTGTTTTGCTCGGGACGAGCAAAAGAATAAGTGTGAGGTGTGATTAGTCTACAATTCTGCATTATTATTTCGCATTCTCCCACCGATTTATGAATAAATTGTCGGTCTAAATCGTGTTTTGGTCTTTATTGCAGGTAGATCTAAAGTTCAAGGGCAAAGGAGTAATAAGAGCTTAATTAAACCTCTTTTATGGTAATTAATCCCATATTACTTGGAGGCCAAGCAAAGGATTATCAGAAGATTCATTGAACGTAGACTCCTGCGCATGTCAGACGAATATTCGAGAGAAATTACCAGAAACAGAATATAACCTGAACATTCTCGCAGCCAGAGGAATAACCTGACAAAAACCAGGGACGTGGCTCCCTGGTATTGCCGCGGAAACGCGGCAATAGCCGTGTTTCCGCGGCAAAAGAGTGGAGCCACACGTCGATTTTTGACGCGTGGCCCCGTCTCGTCTTCTGGAAGCATCTTTCGCCTATAAATAGACCTGCATAGGCCCAGAGTGAGGGCAGTCTTCATTTTTAGGAGTAGGTGCAGATTTTAGGAGTAGTGTAGGTAGATGCTCTGCATTTCTCTTGTATTTTCATTTCTTTTTAGATCATTGTAGTAGGGCTGAGTGATTCATAGAGAGAGAGAGAGATAGAGAGGGATTGATGTAATAGATAGTGACAGTCTATGTAAAGGTGCCTCTTTTCTCTTCCATTGTAATCTCCTTCATCTTCTACATGATGTGTTGCTAACTTTTCTTCTCATGGCAATCTAACTACTAACCACTAACCATCTAACCACTTACTTGATAATCCACATGAATGGGTAGCCTCTCTTAAGGCCTTGTTCTTGCAAGAGCCATTGATGGCCAATGATGATGGGTTCTAACATCTAACTTGCTAACTTGCTAATCAAGCTAACTCTCTTTTATTTCATGCTTTCTTTTAGTAGTCTAATGAGTTGATGCTTGTATTAGCTTGATCTTGATGCATGTTTGAATGTGATGAACCATCTATGTGCCATGCTTTTTATCGTCTCTTGAAGCCAAGGATTATTGATGGTCGAGGATCAAAATGTGAGGCAACTATCATGAAGAGGTTAGCATGGTTAGTGGATCATTTAGTAGTTAGTAGCCATGAGTTTTATTTTCTCTTGTTTTAGAAATCGTTTTCAAGCTTCTTTTCTCATTTTTCTATCGATGTTTTCACCGCCTTCTTAGTTCATCCTTGTTTCATCTCCTTTTCTACTTTGTTTTCCAAACCACTCTTCTATTTGGTTTTTACATCGACGTTTTCATCGCTCTCCTTACCTACCACATTCTAGATTTCCTTTTCCTTTTCTTTTACCTTTCTTTTTCATTCTTTCAACGAAGAAGAACTGTTAACATACAACGTGAATAAAAACTGTCAATGCTTCTATCGCCTTCCCTTCCCTGTGGATTCGACCCGTTGAGCCAATGCTATAACGGAAGTATCGAGGGTACATTAGCACATTCGAGTTTTTATATCGGTTTCATAAATACACACTTTTGAGTGCTAGTTCCGCCCCGATCAGCAACCCCATCAAAACCTTCGCTTCAGTGAAAATCTATTCGAAGGTGCCCGGGCATGGTATTACAACATAGCAAGAGGAACTGATGTTATCTTTACCCTCCCTCACAAGACGCCAATTCTTACGCCAGTTTTGAAGTTTGAAGAGAAAGAGAGAATTAACTTCTCTTAAAAATCAAATTTTGAAGTTTTAAAGAAACAGATCTCTTTTTCTTCCTTCTCCTTCGTTCAGATTTTCAGAACTTCTCTATTCTTCCATGGCTCCCAAAAGACGAGCAGGCAAAGAGGCAGCGACCTTTGCTACGGAGGTGCCCTTTCTTTCCCGATCATTGAACGCCCCATTGCGGGTAGGGAATTTTCCCTTTTATCTAGAGATTTCAGCTTTTTTTGAAGCAATTTATTGGCTATTTCATGGTGAATCCAGAGTGATTCACCATGATCCAGTGATCTCAGGGAGTCGCACTCCCTTAATTTAACTTTGCCGAACTTTTAGGGGACTTAATTCCCCTTAATTTCTCAATTTGAAATTCAGAAACCAATGGTTTCTTCTCTCAGCTTCTATGCGGAGCTAGCCCATAAGGCGGTTCACGTCTTGTCAAATTATAGTAATTGAAGTTAGCTTCGGAAGCATATCAGGGTTTTTTGAATAGTTTTAGGCACAAGAGCCTTTCCAACGAAGTTAGCCTTTGAGGCTGTTTCGCATTCTGTTCAGCGGCAGAACACGAAGCTAAGCTTTCGGAGTGAAGCTAACACTTAGAGATTTTCTGCACTCTGCCTTCGTGCAGAGTACGAAGTTAAGCTGCAGAGCGCGAAGCTAAGAGTCAGGGCGAAGCTAATGCTAGGCTAACTTCGCTCGGAGAGCGAAGCTATGTCTTAGCAATTTTCTTTTTGCTTTAGCTTTCCTTGTCATTGGCTAATGAACTAATATAGTTTCTTCTTGCTTTGCAGTGCATTATACTCTGGGTCCTTTGAGTAGTCTCTTTGGAATAGCCAGGAGACTGGATGGCAATATTAGCCTGCAATTCCAGGGGCAAGCCTCATTGACGATGCTCGCGCCTAGCGGTTCTTCCTCACTGGCTATACTGAGGCATGGTTGTGCATGCCATTGAGGACCCCAAATCTACTGACGACTTTAGGATTTTGTTAGTGGTATAGAACTTCAAACTCCACGCCAACTGAATTTTTGTTAACTCTTTTAGCGTGAAGCTGAGGCGGATAAAGAGGAAAGTCACAGAGAAGGGTGAGGGCAAAAGGGTCCGTATGCCAGGCCTTCTGGAGTTCGTCCCCACTGCTAATAGTGAGGCTTCTAACGTGGAAAGTTCCCACTTTTAAGGAGATACAGGTGCTGAGATTCCACCAGATGCTCTTAGAGGGGTAGGCACAGCCCCTATGGACGACATGGAGGTGGAAGAGGTGAAGGAAGAAGATCCCGATGTTCACTTCAAACGAAAGCAGCAAGGTGGATCCCGTAGGAAGAGGGTGGTGAAGAAGCCTCGTCGCTACACTCTCACCAATATTGCAGAGGCGAATCAGCTGCAGCGCCACCTCCTCCTGCCCCGTTAGTTATTAAACTATCGGCACAAAAGCAAACGACTGATAAAGCTACTCCCGGCCTAGTAAGACCAATTTCACTCATTTTGCTATCATGTACTTATATATTTCATATAGTTCATTTGTTTATCCTATTACTCAGGAACCAAGACTGCAAGAGAACTAGGAGTCGAGGTTGTAGGAAAACAGGAGGATTACTATGATCCGCTGTTTACTTATAAGGTGACAAGGCTAGCTACTTTGTCGTCTCAGAAGATTCCAGAGGTGATGCAGCTGATGTTGGTCCTTCGGGTGCTGGGACCTCGAAAGATAGTCCAATGGCCTCAAGCTCTATAGGATGGACCATAGAGGCTTCGGCGAGCGAAGGCGAGCCATACGTCCCTCCTTCATCTGCCAAAATCTTTTCTATGGAGCCCGACGGGATTAGCATTGCTGTCCAGGAAGTCCAGAGAGAGACTGTTGCTGAGGCAGTTAAGGCGGTATCGCCTCTTGATAATACTTTGAACTCTTGTAAGCAATTCTCTCCTGATATTCATTATGCCTTATTTCAACAAAGTCCTTTTGTAGGTGTTCCACCGTTGGGTGCATCAACTTCAAGGAACTAGCTGATCTTCCTGAGGGAATCTGGAGTGAGGCAAGTACTTCAGCCGCAATATACATTGTCAAGTTGGATGCCTTGTATCATGACTTGCCATCTTATCAACCTGAGCCTGCCATTAGAGTTAAAGAGGCAGAGAATACAGTGGCTACAAAACCAATCTCACTCCTGGCTGGATCAGTAGGTGAGATGCCGGTAGTTTCTTTGACGCTGCCTATCCTGACAACCATTGGGCTGAAGGTAATTACCAGCCTACGTCTCCGACACTGGTTATTGAGCCAGTTCTTTCTAAAATAGTCACCAGCCCTACTGCCATCGTGGCTAGTGTGCTAGTTTCAATGAGGACTCCTCCTAGATCACCGGTGATCCCTCGTCTTTCTTCGGCCAGTGCTTCGGTCACTTCCTCTAACATTATGACAGTGAAGCCGGTGGAAGCTTTGTCTTCAGATACTACTCACTCACCAGGAGTAGTTGAAGCTGAGAAAGAATTTGTGACCGAAATGGTTGATAGCTTTTATAAAAGCCTGAAGCGATCTGTTACTCTGGTCTTGAAGGGCTCCACTACCTCATTTTCTGCTTCAAAGGTGGTCCTCTCTCAAAATATTGAAAGCATTCGAGACTGTGGAGGGGATGACCAGACTGCTGCATTGGAGCTTCTGGTGGAGGACTTGAGAGGGATGCAGATGAATGGTATTGTCTCAGTAATTCAGATTTGGACTCCTCAATTAATGAACGGATTGAACATCTTACTGCTCAAATGCGTGAAGCTCATCTTGCAGCACAAGAAGCAGTTAAGACAATATCTTCAGATTGAAAATCCTTGGAGATAAGGAAAGTAGAAATTAGAGATGCCATAGGTGCTTCTAATAGTTCTCTTCTCAATGCTGAAGATAAGATTGAGAAGACCCAAGAGATGATCAAGAGAGCCAATCTTCTTCTATCCAATGCTGAACCGGTACGTCTTTAGGAGATCGCTCGGCTAGAGCAACTTAAGGCCCAGAATGATAAAGTCCTATAACAAGAGCTAGCACAGAGGGCAACTTTAACTGAAATTGAGGCTCGTCTATCCCAGATAGCAAACTTTAATGAGGCAGTTGAGATCGCAAGCATTCATCAGAGATGTTGAGTAGAGGAAGAAAAGGCTGGCCATCCTTGAAGAACATATCACTAGCTTGTAATCCATGTATCCCCCTTTTTGAATCAATAAAAAGTAATTTTATTTGACTCCTCTGTTGTGCTTCCAACTTGTTTTATCTTCTACAATTCTTACTTTCAAGTTGTAATACCATCGTCAAAAAGAAAGGAAATAATGGTATAATTAATCTAGTCAGAGGTGGTGAACTGATAGAATTAGTTATAAATTTGAAAAATTACTCGACTCAAATCATGTTAAGATGAGGATAGAAAAGAGTGAGCTTGATGATCTTTACTGTTCAGAGGTAAATATTAACATAACGGATTAAAGATCATCATATTTGTGAATACGTTATGGTAAATTAAATACCACAACCTATGATAGTTCCTACTGAACTAAGACAAATGAAGCCTAGGATTTGCCAATTAAAAGTGACAAACTAGCTATGAGAAATTTTTTCATTCAGAGGTGATGACCGGGACATGATGACAAAATGGAGGTGAACCCAATTTTAGGGACCCGTCTACTCAGAGGTGATAAACTGGACGTGATAGACTAAGACACACTAAACTTCAGATCCGCTGCTCGAGGTAGTCGTATTAACTTGGCAACTAGTCCATCAGGGACTACAGAGATAGATTGAATCTGGGCTCCTATTGGTTCAGAGGTGGTTGACTGGACATGACCAACTAAGGGAGCTCAGATTCACAATCTGTTGTTCAGAGGTTTAATGTTAACATGACAACAAGAGCTCCTGACCTTGATAGAGGGAAGGAGAACAAAATTATGGACTCATCTGTTCAGAGGTAGTGAACTAGATATGACAGTTGAAGTACCATAAGAGAGAGAGATCTAGGTATCCATCGTTTCAGAGGTAATATGGACATAACCGATTAGGAGTTGCTAGACTCAGAACCCTGCCATTCAGAGGTGGCAAACTGGACAAAACGACAAAGGGATAGTCCCTACTAGACTGAAAGATAAGACTTGGTCATCTGTCGGTTCAGAGGTAATATGGACATAACCGATGGAGAAATCACCATGCTCAAGATTTCTACCGTTTAGAGGTGACAAGCTGGATATAATGGTAAAAGAAATAATCCCATCGGGGGGAATAAGATTTGATCATAAATTTCATGAAAAATTGATATCTCCTTTGGATATTTTTTTTGTAAGAAATTGTCAGAGGTGTATTGTTAACGTAACACCCAAGATAGTCCATTGGGGAGAAATAATAGACTCAAAAGAGGGTTTATTAGAGACTCGCTGAGGAGCTAAGAATATGAATCTCATCATGACAAGGATGGAGTTTTAATTTGCCAGGGATATTGACCACTCATAGGGATGTTGGTTTTATCCACCGGGAAGTAGGTTAGAGACTTACTATCAGAGGTTTAATATTAACATGATAGGTTTAACTCATAATTCCACTAGAAAAATGAATACCTTCGTATGTGGTCCGACCATTCCATGGACGGGAATTGGTAAGTGATTTTGTAGAAGAATCAAATAGGAACAGGTCCCTTAGGATTTTTAGCAAATCCTCAGCTGTCTACGAATTTGATATGCCTTTACCCACTACCGATTGAGTTATACTAGCCATGTTATTCCCCTCAGCATGATGAGTTATTGAGGACTTATATTGGGCTTAAGAGCCAACATTTTCCTCTATCCTTAGCCGTTAGAGGCTTTGGATCATTTTGTTACTTCGAGTGACGTAATGCCTCCCTTGGGTTTTCACTCTCCAGGTGAGTTGGGAATGAATTCCGCGAGGTCTTTATCTAAAGATCCATCTTGTTTTCCATCAAAAAATTTGATTCAGGGAGAATTTACAAAAAAGGTGTCTTGGAGCGAAATTACAAGTACTTCTTTAAAAAAGAAAATTACAAGTAGATCTCCTTTGAGATTTCTGAGAAAATGTGCCGGTAGGAATCTAATTAGCGCGCGATCACTTTATTCCTTTGATGATGCAATCGATCAAGTGATCAAGACTGCCTCCTAATAAGACTCCCTTCTCGCTTGGTTCAGGAAATCGGAGAACAGAAATCAGTAGAGCACTTTTGATAGGAATTCTACTCTTTTCAAACTAATCTCCTCTCTATCCATCTGTCCGCCTTTGTGTGTTTTGTTGAATCAGCCAGGGACCTATTTATAGCTAAAGGTGGGGAGTAACCACCCCCTTGAATTTAGCAAGACTGAATCAGCCATTAACTTCGCACGAGGCTCGCAAATGACCTTGCCGCGAAGCTTTTTGAAAGCTTCTGGCGAAGTTAGAGAGTTCGTGCGAACGTCCTCATGACGTTATGGCTTAGTTGTCTCTGCTTAATGTGGGATGAAGTGGGCTGGTGTAACCGCCCACTTAATGTGGTGTTAATCCTACTAAATTAGTAGGGTTCACCCATTAATCCCTCGTGAGATTTTGAAATGGTCAATTTGATAACCTGGCAAAGCCCACTGTGGAGCAAGGTTATGCAGAGCTAGCTCATAGCTTCAAGCTAAGTTACTTTTTGAGCCTCATGCGAAGCTAAGACTCAACTCATAGCAGAGCTATGACTTAGCTAGGGATGGAGCCTCTAGTGCGAAGCTCTTGGATCAGCCTCCGGCGGGGCTAAATGGGAAGCTTCATGCGAAGCTGATAGTTTAACTTCAAAGCAAGGCTACCAGGCTTAGGAGAATCTTTTAGTTTCAGCGGAGCTACAAAGCTTACCTTGGGGTTATGCCCAGGCTTTGTATTGAGCTAGCTTAACGTCTTAGGCCTGCTTGGGTCTCTCCAAAAGCAACTTTTGCTTATTATTTGCTTTACTGGATTAGTAATGTCCATGTTGCTGTCTCATCTCTGGTCATCAGCTTGTCTTCGACTTATCTTTGTAGATGTTAATAAGTTAGACGTCGTTCAGACCGGTTGAAGATGAATGCGGGAGTCCTGTCTTTTTCGAGTATCTACAAGCACGAATATTATTCTGGCGAAGAATATGACTTTGGCGATGAACCTACTCTTCCTAATACCAGCAAATTCTCACATATTTCAAAGGAAGTGATGCAGGTGTATGTCCCTACGATGGTTCTGCCATCAGGAGACGTTGCTACCGCTGAGAGAATTTCTTCTATCCTCCTTAATTGTTTCTCCATCAAGTAGGGAAGATGTTTTAACATTTCATTTGTATTTCTTCTACAGGGGTAGCTATCGGTAGCGACGAAAGCCACGACGTCCTCCCATATTTAGGAGATGATCCAAGAGCTGTCCCAGTAGTAGGGCCTTGAAATTCCTGCTACCAGGATACCTCGTGAGTGCGTAACCACCGTGACCGTGGAGCCCTCATCCCCAAGTGGCCTATCTAAAGACTTGTCATCTTCAGATCTTTTACTTGGTAAGAGAACAAAGATTTGCCATATATTCTCATTTTCATTATTATTGCTAATATTGATATTACGGTTGTAGAGAGTACCGGGCTAGCTCAAGTAGAGGGTCCGTGGCAGGTACAATGTAGAAGATAGCACAGTTCAGACTTCGACTGGTGAACCCAGTGCTGTGGAGTTTGTTATTCCCCTGTCGCTATGAAGGCTACCACGATAACAGTTCTGGAGGTGTCAGCATAACCACGTGTCGAAAGAACCTATTGTTAGCCTTATCCCTGAACAAACAGAGTGGGCTTTCATCTCCGTGGATACTACCTGGACCATCATAGAAAGGGGATCTGTGAGCGTACCAGCAAGGTTATCTCCAGCCATGGACATTATAGAAGAATTGGCGCATCAGACGGTACGATAACTCTTCACTTCCATGAAATCCTGCATTGAACTGGTTCTCTCTGGGAGAAGTTTCTTTGAGTTTGCCCGGATGCTTCTTGAAAAACAGATTGAGAATATCTGTCATACTTGAAGCTCAGAGCAAGGTAGGGCGTATCTGACGCTAGTCGAACAGCTGAGGATATGCCTGAAGGAATTAAGGACCCTGGAGAAGGCTAGTCCGATGGATGAGGCTCGGTCGACACTAAATAAGTTCCTCACCACTCAAGAACATGAGCGAAAAGAGATAGAGGAGCAGATGGCTGAAGAGGCCCGTCATCTCCATAACTTCCAAGCAAGCTACTAAAGATTGGTCGACGATTCCAGAGAATCCGAGGTCATCACCAAGAATGCAGAGCAAGTCATTACCACTACTCGGGCAGCTATTGCCAATGTGAAAACCTTGATTCAAGTCAATGAAGAGAAGCTTGTTGTTGCCAGAAAAAGGCTGAAAAAACTGGAAGTTGCTAAGATGCCAGTCTAAGAAGATCTGGTCGTCCATTCTTCTAGGTTGGAGTCACCTCAGCCACAGCTGGCTACGAAGAGATTCTTATCAGAGGAAGAATTGCGGGTTCACTTGGACAGAAGCGGAGAAGGCACACCAACACTAGATGATGCAGCGCCTCCAGGAAACGGATCTATTCTTTGGCGGAGCAGTCTTAGCCCTCTTCCCTTTTGCATCTTCCTATTTTTTGTAATACTCTGTTTGTCAAATAAGTGAGTGTTTGTATTACTTTTATCATTTTTGATTTAAATAATAAAAGTTATCGAATTTTGTCTTGTCTTTATTCTTTCTTGCCTTCGATAAGCAGACGAACTCTTTGTTCGTGGGTGAACGCAGCTCTCATAGTCGCAATCCCTTACATTGTGAAAATGCAGTCCTTAGTCATTTGTTGAGAAGCGGCTTTGAATGATAGAAAAGAAACTCAGGCAGCACTGAGTTTGTGATTGAGACGCAGCTCTGACTTGTAGGAAAGACGCGGCTCTGATTCTTTTTTAGAGACGGGGTTCTAATCGGTTGACAAAAACACGGCTCTGATCTATCAAGAGAAACACGACTCTGCTTCTTTTTGAGAGACGTGACCCTAATCGGTTGAGAGAAACGCGACTCTGATCGGTTGAGAGAAACGCGACCTGAACTATTGAGAGAAATGCGACTCTGAGCCATCGAGAAGACACAGCTCTGCTGATTCATTGAGAGGACGCGGCTCTAATTCGTTGAGAAGACGCGGCTCTGAATGTTAAGAGAAACATGGCTCTGAATCATTGAGAGAAACACTCTGAGCCTTCTAGAAATGCAGGCTTGCGCTCTTCAAGTTTATGGAGGGGATGCAGTCTTTAGACTTGTGAAGGGACGCGAACTTCAGATCACGGTCTTCGAAGCATTGCATACATTTTAACGTGAAGATCTCGCTGGATTTTTCAATGCTAAGTTGGTGTTGACGGTGGGGACGTGTGACTTTGGGATTTCTCGGAGCAAAAAATCTACGTGTCTCACCCAGACTAGATTTAATATTCGCGTAGAAATTAAGGCTGTTAATTTTGACATTTAAGAATGGATTTGATTTTTATGCCATTAATTACAAGCCATTTAGCGAGCCTATAAATAGGCCATACCCTCTTAACAGTCATTCATCTTGATTTGTTTTTTTTTTGTGGGCATATGCTCTGAAGAACTCGATCTTAATTGTTCTCCTTCCCTTCAAGGGCATGTGCTCTGAAGAACAAAAAGAACCTAAAGTTTCAATGCTTTCTTTAAATCTTCTTCGAAGATTACCACTATTAAGTAATTTTAAGATTAAAAAGCATTGCTTTAAGTGCTTTCATGGTCGTGCCTTGACGAATGAAGTCCAACTTCTAGGGAACTTTTTTCAGCTAGGAAATGGCTTTTATCATGATAAGGCTTGGTTTCTTGGAGTTCTACCATCACCAGCCATGAAGAGACTTGGTCTCATGATTACTTTGAGATTAATGCGTCCATGCTCTGCAAACGCGCCTTTTGTGTTACTTGATGAAACGCGGGCTTGTTGACTTCAAAGTCTAAGTCCAAAGTTCTTCAGGCGCGAGTGTGGTGAACTCCGCGTTTTGAGACTTGAAACGTGAGTTTTGTATATGAGCTTACATTTGGGGCTCTTGACCTAGAAAATTTTAAGTCTGCTCTTTTGAGATTTCTGGACGCGAATGTAACAAGCTTCGCGTCTCAGATGTGAGTATGGTAAACTCTGCGTCTTGAAATCCTAGACGCGGATCCACATTGCCTGCATCTAAAGTAACTTTAAAAAGTTTTTAAGACCCGCGTCTGCATCTCTAATATATGTCTTGCATCTGAATTGTCAGATGCGAGTCTAACATCGACTTGCATTCGAATCCATATTTGCTATCACCGCATCTGTGAGATTCCCGTCTGAATTTCCTGACTTCTACCCTGCGTTTGTGCTTCTGGCTTCCTGTTTTCTGTCTTTGCAGAATTTTAACCCTTCTTTTTTATTCTTGCAGATCTTGGCCATATCGAAGGTGCTGGTTCCAGCGTCTTTGCCGCATCCATTGGAGGATATTTGGAATAGCCAACATGTTTGGTTGGCGAGCACTTGTTAAGTCAGAGCTTCTGTTTAAGGGCGAGAAAGATCCGCGTAGTTTTCGATACATCTCAAGATATTATTGGACATGATGCACCAATAATATCTCAGATCCTTCCTGGTCGCAATGAGCATGGTGCATGTGAAGTCACAGGAAAGAGGATGTCACCAGTAAGATCTCGGATCCTCCTTCACCAATCTTATTCAAAGCAGTAATAGCAACAAAAAATCCATGCTCATTGGATGACTTTATGGTGGAGCTTCCTACTAAGCGAACAATTACGGCCTTTTGATGACCTTCGCACCAGCTGGTCGGCTGAAATCAGAATGCTCCCCTGCATTTTGACCTCAAAAAACACCATTGTTCTCAAGAGGAGAGAAAGTTGATCTGTTGTTCCTGGACATAGTCAAGAGGACGAGCTTCGTGTATCTTCAATATTTTGGGGTATGAGTGCAACCTTTTGCTGAGCTAGTGGGACTTCATTGTAATCCTTTGTTTGTAACACTCGATCTTATTGTATAAGAGAGCGCTTTATATCACTTTCACATTTTTTAATATTAATAAAAGTGAAACTTTTTTTGTCATTGTTTGGCTCGGGAAAAATTTGGAGAATCATAATAAAATTTTCTTGAATCAAAGAAAGATTACAACAATCTCAAAAATTTCAATTATAAGAGAGAGAAGATATTCAAGCTCAAATCTTCTCTTTGTTTAATGTTGGGTTCTTAATGTAGTGGTAGAAAGTGAATCTTGTTTTCGTTGATCGGGTGAATATCACAATCTTCTGGGAATATTCTCTTTGGAATATAGACGTGAAATCACCTAGAGGGGGGGTGAATAGGTGATGGCTATATGAATTATGGAAATAATGCAGAATTTAAAAATTAACTTAACAATTAGCACAATACACAAATTCTTGCAAGTAATAGACAATATAAAAGTGCAAGTAATAAAGAGATAGAGTTTAGAGAGATTTGATCAAACGCAAACACAAGGAGTTGTTTCCGAGGTTCGAGCCACGCTCTACGTCCCCGCCTTCACACTTGAAGGATCTCCACTATTGAGGATCCCACTGGATCAACAATACAAGGACACACTTGTCCGTCTCTCGTGATGCCGCAACACCACCTTGAGCACACTAGCTCGCCTTGAGGCCAATGCCTCTACAACTTCACTCAAGTAAGAAAAGAGTGATCAACACTTGATCACTTTACAAAAGCTCACTAAGCACAATCCTAGAACCAAATATGTAGATGTAGATATATGGGATTGTGTAGTGCTAAGCTAGAGAGAAGTAGAGATGTAGGCTTCAAGATGGGTGATTGGAATTTTGGCTTTTGAGAGAAAATCTTGTCTAAAAGGAAGAGCTTGGAAATCTTTAGAAATCTCTTGTAAAAATATTCTTGATGGCTCTAAATTGTTAGTCATATCAACTGAAGTGACCTCCTATTTATAGGGGTCAAAAACATCCTAAGAAATCCGTTGGAATCAAATCCCAAAAGAGAATCAGCCAGAAAAAATAGCTGTTGGATCTGTCAGAACTTTTGACAGAGCCCGGTCGACCGGGTCGGTCGACCGCCAACGGTCAAAAATGTGACCGTTGGGGCAGCCGGTCGACCGGGTCGGTCGACCAAAAATCCTGTGAACGCAATATTACCTCGGTCGACCGGGTCGGTCGACTGATATAGACGTGCACAGTTTGTGCACATCGGTCGACCGGGTCGGTCGACCGGCCACTGTAAGTTCTGAAAAATCAGAACTTCCAGAACCAGAAATTTGGGGTTTTGGTTTAAGGTCTTGGGTTAAATTTTGGAACTTGTAAAAACATAGAGTATGAGCATATGTCATACTTCTATCATGTTAAAATAGTTTGATAAAAATCCTTTTGAGAGAAACTTGTTTTTCCATAAAATTGTTTTTCCAAAACTATTGTTTTTCTAAAAACTTATTTCCAAACATGTTCACTTTAAAAACTAAGTTAGAAATGGAAATTGAAAATCTTTTTGAAGCCATGAACCTAACTAAGAGGTGTGTGTGTGATAATCCCATAGCTCTACTTCTAATATCTAGCTTTGACAAAATATCTAAAATAAAAATAAAAATACAAATCTTGTTTTCTTTGTCTTCTTGATCTTGTCTTGATCTTCACATCATCATCTTGATCCCGAAGCATTCTAGTTGTGCATAGCTTGGGAATCTTCATTTTTGCGACGAACTCCAAATGTGTGAGTCTTTTAGCGGAGCCGTCAAAACAACTTGTTAAATAACCTGAAATATTCTGAAACACAAATGTTAAATACATAACTAAATATGTTTTGTTATCATCAAAATAACTGGGATAATGGCCTTGGGCCAACAATCTCCCCCTTTTTGATAATGGCAAAACATATGTAGTTATCACAAAATATTTTGGGTAGAGACTTCAAATGAAGCTCCCCCTCAACACATGCATATATAGGAAAACATATGTAAATGATAAACACCATATTTTCATGCCAACAAATGATACCAAATACTCATGTCATAGAATAGATGAAGGAAATGAGTTCATACATGACATAAATAAGAGATACACACAAACAAAAGATAACTAAAAATACATGTCCAAAACACAAGTACTACATGTCCAAACACAAATACTACATGTCCAAATCCAAACACAAATAAAGTACACAAATAAAGTACTACAACACAAAATATCTCTCTCAAGATAACTCTCCCCAAATAACTCTCCCCCTTTTTGACATCATCAAAAGGGGAGGTCACTCCTCAGCACCATCATCACCGTCATCGCCGTCTCCGTCATCATCACCACCTTCCTCTGAAGAAGCAACCTCCTCTGGATCCATGCCATCTACTCTGGTGCGCGGTGGTGGAACAGAAGAGCGAGCTCTGGGAGGAAATGGAGGACCGGTGGCTGGGAGTCGACAAGCTGTCGGAGTCCGGTCAGGAACGACCATGTCAAATTTTGAGAAAAGAGCCTGAAACTGAACATCCACGATCTCATGGAGTCAGCAAAATATGACATGTCGTTTCGGACCTCCGCTCGAAAAGCAGCATCCTGAAAGGCACGAGCATCCAACTCCGCACGAATAGCTGCGTCGCGCTTCTCGACCCAGGCCTGGTGCACCTCGATCTGAGAGCGGACCTCCGAAGAGAGAAGTGCCAGAACCTCTGGAGAAAAGACAGGAGCTGAAGCAGAAGAAGATCCTGGTGCAGAAGATGAGCCAGGACCAGCAGGATGAAGAGGTGGTTGCACAGGAGCGTGTCTACGCAGCTGGGCTTCCATCATCTTCAGGACAACTCCATTGATGTTGGTCAGGGGATTTGAGGGACTTTCGGCAGAAAGATCAAAATCAAGAGCCCTAAGAAGATGGGTAATTAGCATGCCGTAGGGCAAGCTCCTACCCGCAGTACGTATCTGATCAGAGGCCATATGAGACGCTATGACTCTAGGAAAGTTTACCTTAATGCCTTTAAGAAGGCAATAGATAATCAAGGGTACACAACCCCTAGCGTGGCTATACTCACCATGCTTGGGGACAATGTTGAAGAAAATAATCTTAGCAAGGACCTGAGCAGTGAGAGTGTACCTACTCACAACTTCGTTCCTTACTAGACCGGGGTTGTCATCCCCGTGGATCAAGGTAGAGGCGGTGAGCGCAGACTCACCGTCCGGGAATTCAAAGTCATGTAGATCATGGGAATACACATCTGCTCCGCCAGTGGAGAGATGCAGAATCCTAGCAAATCGACCGATAGAAAGGTCGATGTCTCTACCTAAAACCCTAGATGTGATACGATTCCCATCGAATTCAAAATTAGCATAAAAGTAAGGAACAAGGGAGGTGTAAACCTGTTCCTTGATGGTCAAAAATTCCACTAAATTGTTGGACTGCAGGATATGTGGAATATTCAGGTGTTCAAAATCTTGGATGACAACGAATCTCCCCGAGTTAATGTTCCTCGTGGAGAGATGGGAATATCGATCAGCTGCAAGATCATTAAGGAAGGGTCGAACAGGTCTAGGAACTTGAGAAGAGGGTTGAGCAATACCCTTCCCTTTCTCAGTTCGAGATCTTTCGGCATGATGAATAAAAAATGGATTTTTAGGTAAAATCAGGTTTAAGGCACGATCTAGATGCTTAGAAACCTAGATTGATGACAATAGATAATAGATTCCAAAGCAAGAAATGAAAATTAGAGTCAAAATCAGATTTTTACCTTAACTGAGAAAATCCAAAACCCTAGACTGAAAATCTTGAAATTCTCCGAATCTGGTGGTTGGATGATCCTGAAATCGAAGATCTGGAAGTAGAATGAGGAAATTGAGATGGGTTTTTAATTGATTTGAGATTGGTTAAGAGTTTGGAGAGAAAAGAAAATTTTTTGGAGAGGAGATGGAGTGGGTTCGTCGGCTGAGTGAGAGAGAGAGAAAGAAAAAAAGTGAAGAGAAAAGACAGTTATAGGGCAAAATTCGACGATCGGTCGACCGGGTCGGTCGACCGAAACAACCCGAGAGCTCTGTAAATATGGAGCGGTCGACCGGCACGGTCGACCGATTTAACCCGAGAGCTCTGCAGGCAAGATCGGTCGACCGGGACATATAGTCGGTCGACCGATAACAGAAAAGAAATAAAAATTTCTTCTCAGGCAGAGTCGGTCGACCGGGGCTTTATAGGTCGGTCGACCGGCTTTGCCTGAAATCTGTTATCAGCAACTGGCCCAAAAAAAATTTAAATAAATTTGTAAAAATAGGTATGATATATTAAACATATAGGAATACACCAACAGGTTTTAAATCTTCATTAAGTTATTACAACATCAAAATTCATGCAATCCCTTTTTTTAATTTTAATTTTCATATTTAAACAAAGATTTTAAAGATGTTGAAGCCGAATACCCAGTGACGGGTTCTGAACTTCATCCTCTTGATTCCTCTTGAATGAGTTGAGGTGCGCAATTGCCATCTTTAAGGTGTTTGTTTAAATAGGAAATTTTACAAATGATTATTTTATTTATGAAAATAATGTGTATATGTATACATTTATATAATCACAAATTATAAACTATACATGTGGACATACAATAAACAAGGCATGAAACAAAAGATATAGAAGTTAACACAAGGCACATATACAACATGATAGAAAAGTAGTTCTATACAAGCATATATCAATAGAGTACAAAAGCAAACTATCAATTCTATACATATGTATACATGACTAAAAATCAAAAACTTTTAAATGGAGATGTTACCAATTGAAGGGCAATCTCCAAAATAGGTGCCTCTACGATAGTGATGCATGCACGATTTGTTCTTTAAGCTCCGATGCATCAACCACCCGGGCACCACCTCCTCCTAAGTCTTGGAGGGGATAGATCCACCTATACCTGTATCATTTAAATTCGGTGGCTCTTTTGGTACCCAAATCTTAGTGGGTCCTTTGGGGTTAGATCCGGGGCGAACCCAAACAAATTTATTCTTTACATTATTCTTAGCATAGCAAAATTTTTCTAAATGGCCTTTGCGGCCACAATGTGTGCAAATGTAAATTCTACCCTATTGTACATAAAAGCATGGTTATGTGTGTGTGCATGTTTATGTGTAGAGTGTTTATGATGAACATGTTTCCCTTGGGCTACTCCCTTAGGAAATTTAGATGCAAGCTTGTTAAAATCAAATTCACATTTCTTTAAAGTTTTATCTAAAGAATCAACACGTTTTTGAATTTCAACAAAAACATTTTTATCACTAGAAATCAGGGGGTTTTTCCTTTATTAGCTACCTTATACTTATCAAAATCATTTTTCAATTTTTCAAAAGAACTAGATAACTCATTTTTCTCTTTTAAACAAATTTCAAGTTTATTCTTCAAAGCATCATTTTCCTTTTTCAATTTCTTATTATGAGATTGTGAAATCTCATACCTATGTTGCAATTCTTCAAAAAATTGAGCAAGTTCATCCATTGTGAGATCATCATCATCAATGGAAGTTTCTAGACATACCTTAGATGATTCCTCACCTTGTGCCATAAAGCACATGTTAGCGGCGTCGTGCTCCTCTTCGGATTCTGACTCCGAGTCATCCCATGTAGCGGCCAAGGCTTTCTTCTTTCTTTGCCCATTCTTGGATGTGGTTGCTTGTAGAGCGGGGCAATCGGCAATTAGGTGACCGATCTTCTTGCAATGAAAGCAAGGACCGGGTTCTTCTCTTTTCTTCTCGTACCTTCCTGAGGCTTCCCTCTTCGGAAGTTACTTTGCCGTCCCTTCTTGTAAAACATCTTGCCCACCTTCCGGATGAGCATGGCGAAGTCCTCATCGCAATCTTCGGATGAGTCATCTTCCTCAATGGTAGTAGGAGTGGCTTTGAAGGCAATCGTCTTCTTCTTTGGTGCCTCCCTCTCTTCTCTAACTTTCATCTCCATCTCATGCGTCTTGAGATTTCCGATGAAGCCGGAGAAGTCCATCTCCTCTTTGTCGTTGAGCTCCTTGAGTGTGGTCGCCTTGACTTCCCAAGCTTTGGGAAGAGCTCTAATCACCTTCCTTATCTTTTGATCATTGTCAATCTTGTCGCCTAAGGAAGAAAGAGCATTAGTTATTTTTGTAAAACGGGTGAGCATGTCATCAATGCTCTCATTATCAAACATGTAAAAGTTCTCATATTGAGAACGTAGCAAGTCAACTTTGGCTCTCTTGACTTGAGACGTTCCCTCATGAGTCACAATGAGTATGTTCCAAACCTCAAATGCGGATTTACAATTAATTATGCGTGCAAGGTCATCTTCATTTAATGCTTGGGTTAATGCATATTGTGCCCTAGTATTAGCCTCATAGTCTTTGGAAGTATCCTCGGACCATGTGCTCCCATCACTAGTGGGTTCAATAAAATCTTTGGTTATAGCCCTAGCTACCCTAACTCCTAGGGATTTAAGGAAGAGATTCATTTTCACCTTCCAAATGGGGAAGTTTAAACCATCAAACTTGGGTGGGGATTTAATGCTAGAAAAGTCCATGGATGCCATGAATACACAAGCAAATGAAAATGCAACAAAAAATGTATATAGCCAAATATGGATCTCCCTAAGGTGGTTAGACCTAAGTTGTAGGGTTAGGCTCTGATACCAATTGAAATCACCTAGAGGGGGGGTGAATAGGTGATGGCTATATGAATTATGGCAATAATGCGGAATTTAAAATTACTTAACAATTAGCACAATACACAAATTCTTGCAAGTAATAGACAATATAAAAGTGCAAGTAATAAAGAGATAGAGTTTAGAGAGATTTGATCAAACGCAAACACAAGGAGTTGTTTCCGAGGTTCGAGCCACGCTCTACGTCCCCGCCTTCACACTTGAAGGATTTCCACTATTGAGGATCCCACTGGATCAACAATACAAGGACACACTTGTCCGTCTCTCGTGATGCCGCAACACCACCTTTAGCACACTAGCTCGCCTTGAGGCAATGCCTCTACAACTTCACTCAAGTAAGAAAAGAGTGATCAACACTTGATCACTTTACAAAAGCTCACTAAGCACAATCCTAGAACCAAATATGTAGATGTAGATATATGAGATTGTGTAGTGCTAAGCTAGAGAGAAGTAGAGATGTAGGCTTCAAGATGGGTGATTGGAATTTTGGCTTTTGAGAGAAAATCTTGTCTAAAAGGAAGAGCTTGGAAATCTTTAGAAATCTCTTGTAAAAATATTCTTGATGGCTCTAAATTGTTAGTCATATCAACTGAAGTGACCTCCTATTTATAGGGGTCAAAAACATCCTAAGAAATCCGTTGGAATCAAATCCCAAGAGAATCAGCCAGAAAAAATAGCTGTTGGATCTGTCAGAACTTTTGACAGAGCCCGGTCGACCGGGTCGGTCGACCGCCAACGGTCAAAAATGTGACCGTTGGGGCAGCCGGTCGACCGGGTCGGTCGACCGAAAAATCCTGTGAACGCAATATTACCTCGGTCGACCGGGTCGGTCGACTGATATAGACGTGCATAGTTTGTGCACATCGGTCGACCGGGTCGGTCGACCGGCCACTGTAAGTTCTGAAAAATCAGAACTTCCAAAACCAGAAATTTGGGGTTTTGGTTTAAGGTCTTGGGTTAAATTTTGGAACTTGTAAAAACATAGAGTATGAGCATATGTCATACTTCTATCATGTTAAAATAGTTTGATAAAAATCCTTTTGATAGAAACTTGTTTTTCCATAAAATGTTTTTCCAAAACTATTGTTTTTCTAAAAACTTATTTCCAAACATGTTCACTTTAAAAACTAAGTTAGAAATGGAAATTGAAAATCTTTTTGAAGCCATGAACCTAACTAAGAGGTGTGTGTGTGATAATCCCATAGCTCTACTTCTAATATCTAGCTTTGACAAAATATCTAAAATAAAAATAAAAATACAAATCTTGTTTTCTTTGTCTTCTTGATCTTGTCTTGATCTTCACATCATCATCTTGATCCCGAAGCATTCTAGTTGTGCATAGCTTGGGAATCTTCATTTTTGCGACGAACTCCAAATGTGTGAGTCTTTTAGCGGAGCCGTCAAAAACAACTTGTTAAATAACCTGAAATATTCTGAAACACAAATGTTAAATACATAACTAAATATGTTTTGTTATCATCAAAATAACTGGGATAATGGCCTTTGGGCCAACAAGACGGAGTAGCGCAGCTCCTGTCCAAGAAAATCTCAAAGAGACTTGAGGAAATAATAAACTTGTACTCAGCAAGTTATTAAAAGAGTTGAACTCTTTATCAGTATTCCTCAACTTTTGATCAAAGACTCAGTCCAAAATTTGTTCAGACTTCCCTTGATACCATGATTGACCAAAAAATCTCTGACCAAAATCCTACCCCTCTTTAATAGTGAACTAAGTTATTTATAGGGATTTTAGGGATAAAACTGTCCCCTAAAAATCCTCCACGAGGCAGGTTAACTCCCCTCATTATGTGGGTGATAACTGACCAATAATAAGGGCACTTACAACCACAACACAAGGCTTTTCTGTAGCTGAAACGCGAGTTTCGAGCCTTGCGTTTTGGCGTAATGGTGTTGTTGGGCGCCAGCTTTGAACCTTTCTAGACATGGGCTTCGAGCTCCGTTAGACGCAGGCTTCGAGTTCTGCGTCTTGAGATTGCAATGATGTCAAGACGCGGGCTTCGAACTCTACATTTTGTCACTGCAGTGAAGCTGAGATGTGACCTTCAAGTCTCACGTCTTGGCAATTGTAGTGAATCTGGGACGCAGACTTCGCTCCACGCATCTTGGCGCTTGTAGTGAAGCGGAGCCGCGGGCTTTGAGCCCTGCGTTTTGGCTAGTGTACAAATGGCTCTAATTAGCCTTCGCGTCTGGAGTATAGACTTTGCTCTATAGTGACTCTGGGGTTGACTAGGACAGGTTTCAAAACACTTTGGATTTTTCTTTTGGCAGCAAGTTCTCAAGACTGCACTAACAATCTTCTGAGATATCTTGAGCCAGATCTTGTTTGAATTTTGGTCTTCATTAGCATACTATTAAAACTCTTTGAAGCCACCAGAAATGATTATTATAAGTGTCTGGATACACATTGTGGACCTCCTCGGAGTTCTGAGCTAGAGGTTGGTATACTGTTAAACTAGAGGGACTAGTCGCTACTTGTGCTAGTGTACTATTGAACTGATTGCAGAAGTAAAGACTGAATGCAAGTCTTGTAGATGCAAAGGTCATGTTGCCTTGGAGGCACGGACCTCGCGAGTCTCGTTCATGAGTGTCGAAGTGGAGACGCAGCTCTCACTTTGTCGAAGTAACACGGACTTTTCATTGAGGAAACACAACCCTGCTGCTTTGCCAAGACGCGAGGTCTTTGAAGTGGAGACGCAGATTCCATTTTTGCTAAAGTAACACAGACCTTAAGGTGGTGACACGGCTCTGATTTATTAAGAAAAATGCGGCTCTAATTCATTGAGAGGATGCGGCTCTGAATCACTAAGGGATATAGCTTTGAATTGTTAAGGTAGACGCGGATTTGGCTCACTGAGAGTACATGGATCTGGCTCGCTTAGAGGACACGGCTTAGAATTATTGAGAGAGACGCAGACCTGCGTTGTTTAATTTGATAAAGGGGATGCAGCCTTCAGGCTTGAGCAAAGAATGCGGACTTCAGGACACGGCCTTTGTGAAAGGACGCGGACTTCAGGATGCGACTTTTGTGAAAAAACATGGACTTCAGGATGCAGCCTTTATAAAAGGATGCGGACTTCGAGACGTGGCCTTCAAAGCGTCGCATGCAATCCGTCTTGAAGATCTTGTTGGATCTTTCAATACTAAGTCGGCACTTGACGGTTGGGGACGCGCGTCTTTAGGATTTCCCGAAGCAAGAATCCACGTGTCTCATCCAGACTAGATTTGATACTCGCATCATAAATAAGGCTATGAGTTTCAGCCTTTAAGAATGACTTTGATTTTTATGCCATTAATTACAGGCCATTTTAGTGAGCCTATAAATAGGCCGTAGCCTCTTAATAGTCCTTCATCTTGACTGTTTTCCTTCGCTGGCATATGCTCTGAAGAACTCCATCTTGATTGCCCACCTTTCCTTCAAGGGCATGTGTTCTGAAGAACAAAGAGAATCTAAAGCTTTCATGATTTTTTCAATCTTTTTTGAAGATTACCACTGTTTAGTGATCTTAAGATTAAAAAGCATAGTTTTAGGTGCTTTCATGGCCGTGCCTTGACGAATGAAGTTCCTTTTCTAGAAAACTTCTCTTTAGATCGGAATTGGGTTCTGCCATGATAAAACTTGATTTCTTGGAGCTCTGACATTACCAGCCATGAAGAGACTTCATCTCTTGATCCTTTCTTGAAATCTCTTTCTTTGAGATTCATGCATCCTGCTCTGTAAACACGCCTTTCACGTTACTTGATGAAACACGAGCTTGTTGACTTCAAAATCTAAGTCTTAAGTTCTTTATACGCGAGTGTGGTGAACTCTGCGTTTGAGTCTTGAAACATGAGTTTGCATATGAAGCTCGCATTTTGGGTTCTTGAATTAGAGAATTTTAAGTCTGCACTTTTGAGCTCTCTGGACGCGAACAGACAAGCCCTGCGCCTCAGACGCGATCGTGGTGAACTCTGCATCTTGAAGTCACCTCAGGCACTTTTTAAGACCCGTGTCTGCATCTTTGATTTATGCCTCACGTCTCACATATCAGAAGATACGCGCGGTTGCAAGTGCAACCTTTCGGTGAGCAAGTGGGACTTCTTTGTATTCCTTTGTTGTAACACTCAATCTTATTCTATAAGAGAACGCTTTGTATCACTTTCATATTTTTGAATATCAATAAAAGTCACACTTTATCCTGTCTTCTTATATGTATTGACTTCCTCTTTATATTGAAAATCAGACAATTAGAAGTGGTAACTTTTGATTTGCTAGAAATGTAATATTTAACTTAGCTAGTCAAAGTTGAAAATTCCATTTAAGGATTTTAAGATTCTGTCAGTGGTGTGATATTAATTTGACAGGAGTGGGATGGTTTCTATGGACTTGCCAATCTATGAATGACATTGACAAGTGAAACTAGACCTACTGGGGATCTAGAAGAACTTTTACCGTTAGAGGTGTAATATTAACTTAACGGGTTGAATAAAATCTCATCAGGGGTGTGATATTAACTTGACAAGGATGTGAGCTAGAAGTGTGATGTTAACTTAGCTCCACAAGAATTTTAGTTTTGTTTAGAGAAACAGAAAATACCACTGTCATAGGTGTAGTATTAAACTTGACAGTAGAGGTAATGTAGAGGTGTAATTTTGAACTTAAAATTAAACATCTCGACTTCGATATGAAAGTTCGAGGAAAAGTCATTGTCATAGGTGTATTATTGAACTTAACAATGAATTGGATGCTAGAGGTGTGATGTTAAACTTAGTATCGTTCATCTCAGCTTTGATATAGAAGCTTAAGAAAAAGTCATTGACATAGGTGTATTGTTGAACTTAACAACGAACTGGATGATAGAGGTGTGATGTTAAACTTGGCATCACTCATCTCAGCTTCAATATGGAGCCTGAGGAAAAGTCATTGACATAGGCATATTGTTGAACTTAACAATGAACTTGATGCTAGAGGTGTAATGTTAAACTTAGCATCGCTCATCTCAGCTTCGATATGGAAGCTTGAAGAAAAGTCATTGTCATAGGTGTATTGTTGAACTTAATAATGAACGCGATGCTGGAAGTATGATGTTAAACTTGGTATCGCCCATCTCAGCTTCGATATGGAAGCTTGAGGAAAAGTGGCCATCAGATTTAATGTTGAACTTGGCAGTAACGTATATTAGAGGTGTAGTATTAAACTTAACAGTAATTTGTCAGAGGTGTGATGTTAAACTGACAAAAATTGATTTGCTATATGAGCAATTTTGAGGACCTATTATTCTATTGATAAGAATTGATAAGGAAAGTTTAGAATGTCAGAAGTGTAGTGTTAACTTGACAAAAATTAATTTGTGATATGAGCAATTTGAGGACTTATTATTCTATTAATGAGAATTGACAAGGGAAGTTTGGAATAACAGAGATGTAGTGTTAACTTGACAAAAATTAATTTGCGGTATGTGCAATTTTGAGGACTTGTCATTCTATTGATGAGAATTGACAGGGAAAGTTTAGAATGTCAGAGATGTAGTGCTAACGTGACAAATTAATTTACGATATGAGCAATTTTGAGGACTTGTCATTTGATTGATGAGAATTGACAAGAAAAGTTTGTATTCACTGGGGAGTATCGAAATTTTTCACTGTTAGAGGTATAGTATTAAGATAACAGCGATTGAGCTTGTGGACCTACCACTCCATGGGGAAGGATTTGCTATGACTTTGGTGCAGAACAGAACGAATTGTCAGAGGTGTAGTATTAACGTGACAAACGTTAATATTCTAGGAGTAGGAGAGGTTTGCTGTTAGAGGTGTAATATTAATATAACAATGGAGATTTTGAGTGAGTTTGGTTGCCAGATGTTTACTATTAATGTGACAAGTCTCTGTTCATTTTGTCGGGGCAACATATTCAGGTATTTATGTGGTCCTACCATGCTGTGGGTGAGAATTGGTTAGAGATTTTAGAGGAGAGGATGGGACCAGGTCCTATAGGATTTTAGCAAATCCTTAGCTATCAACAGCTTTGGTATGCCTTTACCCACTACCGTTTGATTGGGCTAGCCATGTTATTCCCCTCAGCAAGATAAGTTGTCAAGGACTTATGTTGGACTTAAAAGCCAACATTTTCCTCTATCCTTAACCGTCAGAGGCGTCGATTGTCCATAGATAAATTAGAGAAGAGTAACAAGGATAAAACTAAAGTTTTGCACTTTGTTTCTTCTTCAATGTTTATGTCATGCATCATAATGTAACCAGCGTTTTATCTGCTTGACACTGATCAACTACACTGTGATCCAATGAAGGAAGAAAGAAGCTTTTCTTTGGCACCCTTCCAAACATCTTGGATTTTTAAAATTTTGATCGGAGGTGTAATATTAACTTGATTATAGGAAGAATCCTATCAAGGATAGTACTTCTTCAAGAATCTGCTATTAATTGGCATCATGAGCGCATCACCATATGGAGTTATAAGGCGGTATGCTCCATTTGAGTAGACAACTCCACTACAAATGGTATATCCCATTTGGACTGAAATTTTCCTTTGGTCTTATGCGTCATCACCATGGGTTTTCTGATTGCTAGAACAAGGTCACCCTTCTTGAAAGCTCGCTCCTTGAATTTCTTTTTGAAGGCTCTGAAAATTCAAACTTCATAGAGCTTGATTTGTAGTTGAGCTTGCAGACGTTTATCGTCCAAAGCTTCTAGCTCCTGGAGTCACAATCAACGCTTTTCCTCATTCATCTTCTCTGTTGTCAAGGCAACGCGCAGAGATGGGATCTAAATTTCTAGTGGAAGTACAGCTTCGCAACCATACACCAAAGAGAACGGTGTAGCTTTCGTTAGGGTTCTCAGTATTGTGCGATAAGCCCATAAGCATTTACCTAGCTTATCATCCCAGTCGTGTTGGCTTTTTGAAACAAATTTCTTGAGAAGTTTCCTAATGGTCTTGCTGAAAGCTTCTACAAGGCCGTTAGTGGCGTGATAGTTGTCATTGAAGACACATTTTGGATTCTAAACTTGTTGCAAAATCTCTGCAAGGCTTGACTGACGAACTGAGGCTCATTATCATGGACAATCCATCATGGCACACTGAAGTGGTAGACTATGTGATGTTTAATGAACTTGATCACGTCAGATGTCTTTATCTCTCTGAGAAAAATAGCTTTAGCCCATTTAGAGAAGTAATTGGTTATGGCTAAGATAAACTGATGTCCTTTGGATGATGGTGGGCTGATAGGACCAATTATGTCCATTCCTTACACTTCGAACGGCCAGAAAGAAGTTGTAGGACGAATATGTCCCGTGCCTGGCAAATAAAGTCACCGTGGACCTGATAAGCGTGGATCACTTGGCGCAAGCAATGGCGTCCGGGATCATCTTTGGCCAAAAATATCCGAGTCTTCGGAGTCGATCTCCAAGCTTTGAACCAGGTTGATGCGCTTCACACATGTGGTCATGCACTTCTTTGAGTATTTCTTGTGCCTCTTTTGTGACAGGCAGCGGAGGAGGATTCCGTCATGCGATCGGTGATACAATGCTCTTGTTAGCACATTGTAGTAGAATTTAAGGGCTTTCCTTCTAATGGCAGCTGCCTCTTTGAGGTCATTAGGTAGAAAGCCGTACAGTGCATAGTCGATGAACGGGAATCGCCATTCCCTAAGCTTTGGTCCTATTGAAGTCTCTAGAGCTTCAAGAGCTTCTTTGACTTGGAGGTCTTCTATCGGCTTTTGGTGGTCTTCAAAAGGGAATCTTGGACAATATAAGTCATGGATGTAGACGAGTATTTTCTCTGCTGCTCCGACTGGAACAGCCAAGAAGGTAGCGAGAGATGCCAGTATATCTGCATGCACATTTTGCTGGCAAGGCACATGGTCGATATAAAAGTTTCTGAACCTCTCAGCCATGCATATAGTTGCGTTATGATAGGGTACCAAGTCTTCAAGTCTGACTTCGTACTCCCTGTAAACTTGGTTAACGATGAGCTTTAAGTCACCGTATGCTTCGAGATTTTTAATGCCAATCTCATCGGCGATTTATGATTGGTAGTGAAAAGTGCATATTTATCATTACATTTACCATCACATTTTCATGTTTATATCTATAACACTGCATATTTACTAATATTTTATGATTTATTGTGTGCAGGCCTTGAGAAATAAAAATAAAGCAATAAAGCCTCAAAGAAGCCCAAAAAGCCCATGTTTAAAGCCCAATGCAAAAGTTGCAATTATTAAATGTCAAAATTGCAATTACTAAGGGCAAGAGTTGCAAATACCAAAAGAAGAGGGAAGGATAGACTTCTATTCAACCCTAAACACTTGCAAGATGAGGATAAAAGCCAAAGAAGGATAGCAAATTCATTGATAAAAGATTTGGGATCTAGGTAACTTGCTTCCCAAGTTATCCCGAGAATTCAAAATCAAGAGTCAGGATGCAACTTCCAGAAGAAAACGCCCAGATGGACGGACCAGGGGAGGCCACGCGCCAAAGTTCGTGGCCAGCCGCCACAACTTGGCCGCGGAAACGCGGCCCAAGCCGCGTTTCCACGGCAGGATAGTCGAGTCAGGCGATAAGGTTTTTTGGGAGAGTCGTTCTGGGACTCTACTTCCTTCTGCACCTATAAATATCCCTGCAGAGCAACCGAGAAGGGTGTACAGAATTTAACAGAGAATCCAGTGTAAAGTTAGGGTTTCTTTTAGGCTAGTTTAGGTTTTTCTTTTTCCTTTTGTAATTTTTATGTAACTGAGAGGAGAGGATATTTTCATGGAGGAAGGAGATCAGCTTGTATTGAGGTGACATCGATGTAAGTAGTCCTTCATTGTTAATAAAGTCAATTCGAAGTTTGTTTCTTTTTATTTATTATTCTTCTATTGTTGTTTTCTTCTTGTTCTTCTATTTTGGTTTATTTTCTCTGATGACTTGCAAACCCGTGAGATCCGATTGCTTCGAGACTGCCTAACCAAAGAAGTGCCCTTGATGGCCTATGGAGATGAACAAGCCTTCTCTTTAGTTTGTCTTTTCTTTTCGTAGTGTAGATCGCGAAGGTGGACGATCCTATACGCCATACTTGAACACCTTCCAAGACAAGGTAAGTCGTTGCAACAGATCAAAGGTAAGCAGGTTGAAGAGGTATGTATGTGTTATAGTTTTCTTTTATTTTTGTAGAATAAATCACCATCTTTCCAAATTCTTTTCTTCCACTTCATTGTAAATAGCATTGTAAATAACAAAATAAATAAAAAAAGAGATAACTTGCTTCACAAGCTTCTATCGCTAGTCCCTCCCTGAGGATCACGACCCGCATAGCCACTGCTACCGCGGATTAGAATTGAGCACCTTGCACATCTTGTTCTAAATCTAATATTCCATATTTTGTGTGCAGGAAAAACTCAATCAACATTTTGGCGCCGTTGCCGGGGAGGGACGGTAAGTATTCTCTATAAAAAAAAATTAACTAATTCCATTATTCTTTCTGTTTGCAGGTTTGGAGAACAGGAAACAGCAGAAGTGGACATATAGCAACTCTGTGCCTCTACCTCGAAGGCAGAGCATCAGAGCCTACTAAAGTGCCGCGGATCCGCGGCAATAGCCGCGTTTCCACGGCCTTAGTAGTTCATTACTGACAGATCTTTCTGCAGGTTGCTACAAATTACAAGATTTGTTTTCTGCTCTGTTAAATTTTGTTCTGTGATAAACCTGTATACTGCTAATTAATCAACAGTAAAATATTTGTTGAAATGATAAAAATTGATTAGACGTTTGCATCCTAGGCACGTGTCTTTTCAATTCCTTTATTTTACTGTTGAAGAGTGCTGGAGCAAGGTACGTTCGCATTTCATGTAGAATAGGACTCATCTCTTGGTTGATTTTCATGCTTTGAGTGAATCTTATTTACATATTTTGTACACTTGCACAAATTTATTCTAAGGGCATAACCCATTAACAAGATAAGGTGGGGATTTCATCACCCTTTCTTGGCCCAAAAATCAGATTCCAAGCACTCACTAACCCAAGCCTAATTAAAATTAAGTAGACGTTGGCCCTAGGGACATCTCGGACTCAATTAGGAGATTATCCTAAGGGGGAATGGTGCTGGAAGTTGACTCTTGCCAAATCAGTGTCTAGGAAGGGGATTGAGGGCTGAAAGCCCGAAGATTGGTGGTTATTTAATTAAGGAACGTCTTTGACGGAAAACCTCCCACCAATCTTGCCCGACCTGGCTGATTAACTTGTGGTCAAAGTCTACACCCTACCTCCCGTGGACAGTCTAACCTGTTAGGAATCGTCTAGGTCATAAGTCTACCCTAACGTAGGATAAAATTTTTTCTTTTTTGTTTGCTTATTTGTTTGTTTTCTTTTTCTTTGTTTGTGTTTGTGTGATATGGCCTATAATAATAATTTTTCCAATTTTAATCCATATTACACACCAACCTCTTATTCGGATATTGCCAACCCGGCATATCATAACTTTGACCAACCTAGTGTGCCAGATTGGTCTTATCCGAATCATTACATACCCCAGTCCCAATACTATGAACAAGATTGGAATAATCATCACTACTCTTCACAGAGTCAATGGGGATTCAATACCCCTGAGCCATATGGTCAACCACCTGTTCAACCATTATCTTCATATACGTCTTTTCCCACATCACCAAGGTTTCAGTCCACCATTGATCTATTCGATGGGTTAGAAGAAAAAGTGGATCGGTTGCAAGACATAATGAATGATCAAATTTCTAGACTTTCAAACATTCTTGAGCAAGTTGATAGGAACCAAGAATCATTCTGTCTAGAAGACCTTGATCAAAATTCAATTTCATCACATCAATATGAACTTGCTCAACCTCAATCCTTGGACAAATTGGCTAGTTTTAATTTCAATGAGATTGAATTAGATTGTGAATGTGAATCCGATCCCCAACTCTTCGATTCAGTTTCCATTTTTGAATCTATGTTGACTCCGGTATCCTTACCCAATTTGGACCAATTTTCTGAGCCAACATTTATTCCGGTACCCATAAATCATGAAATTGAATCACCCATTTTTGATGATCATCATATTGAACTTGACCAATTTTATAATTTTGAAAGTCCCATTGACAAATTGGCAAGTTCTCATTTTTATGAGATTGAACCGAATGAGATATGTGACTTTGATTCTCAAATCTGTGATCAAGTTCAAATTCCCGAATCAATATTGACTCCTGTTTTGTTACCCGACTTAGGTAATCTTTTAGAGTCAGATTTGATTCCCACACCTATCATTTCTGAACTTGAATCACCAATATTGAGTCACATTCCATTGCGGGAAGATGATTGTGAACTTGAGTTTCAACTTTTTGACTTGGACACACTTCTTGAAACAAGCTCGACTCCTGAACCCTTACTTGATTTAAGTTTGTTTCCTGAGTCGGTATTCGTTCCTGAACCTATCATTCTTGAGTCCAAGTCAACCATTCTACCAAGTCACATTCTTTTGTTGGACATAGGTATAGACCATGACTCTGTGATGATTTTCCAGGACTGGTCATGTAAAGGGAGTAAGTTTCATGAGAGGATCTTCCATGATCCTATTCATTCTGGGGACTGTAAATATGTAAATAAAAAAGAGGTCAATAAAGGTAGGTCCCGTGAACTACCACATTATCTTGATTGGGCCGCCTTTCGTGGACCAATTAGACCACCACCGGAACCACCACCTAGAGGTAACTTCTGCCTTCCCTTTTCCTTTTTCATGCATACATGCTTACATTCATACATTGAGGACAATGCATGAGATAAGTGTAGGGGTAGGCTTTACTAACATACTAACATGGGTAGAAACTAACAAAAATTTGCTAAAAAAAAAAAGAAAAACAATTTTAACAAAAAAAAGAAAGGACAATATTTTGACTTATCTTTTGAAAGAAATCTAAGTTAGTCTTAAGAATTAGGAAAATCATGATTAGGATTTCTAAAAACTTGGTCAAAATAAATAAATTGTTGAAATTTTAGGTATAGGAGGAGGAATTGAATAAGTAATAAGTCTTGATTTTTACCTTAATGAAATGTGCATACCTAATGCATATCTAGGATTCTAAGACAAAGACCCTTGTGCCTGCCTTATAAAAAACAAAAAATTAATTTAAAAAAAAAACATCACCAATTAAGCTGGATACATGTGCCTCAAGAAGCATAAGTATTCACGCCTAAAGGTGAGTTATAAATAAAATAGTCCTTAGTTTTGTGGCCTAGTTCACTCGAACTTGAGTCTGCAGGGTATTTTCTCACCTGGTGCCCTAAAGCCGACCGGTTTGGGAGCCACCGACTATAAGTTCACTAAATGGGTGGATTAGAAAGCCTAAGAAAACTAAGGAATATTACTCATTTATGTATTAACACATCTAATAGTCAATTAGTTAGGTATGAGAGCCTCAAGAAGCCTTCATGCTTACACGAAAGAAAATTAGATGAGTTATACATATTTAAAAAAAAGAGAAAAATAATATAATAATAATAATAAAGAGGCATTAGAGTCCAAGTTAAGGAATTCCTAGTAAAAATTCACAAGGATGCATATGACTTAGGGTAACGAAAAAGACTATACAACATTCAATTTTGACCCTTACCTAAAAAGGAAAACAATTTACTATATAAAGACTAAGTTTAAGAATGAATAAAAATGATAATCCTAAAACTTATAGATTACTTAGTCTTTTCAAAAGTATTTCAAATATTTTCCTTTTCATGGATTTTGTGGGTGTAATCCGCTGAAAACCCTCACGAGACAACACTCGTCCTCTAGGGTAACCTAGGGGTTTAAAGGCTTGTTGCACATGCTAAGTACAACCGTGATTCCTACGAAAGTGAGTTAGGATAGATTAATTTTTCTTTTCTTTTCCTCTTTCTTTTTGATTTTTACTCGAGGACGAGCAAAAAGATAAGTGTGGGGGTGTGATTGGTAGTGAAAAGTGCATATTTATCATTACATTTACCATCACATTTTCATATTTATATCTATAATTCTGCACATTTACTAATATTTTATGATTTATTGTGTGCAGGCCTTGAGAAATAAAATAAAGCAATAAAGCCTCAAAAGAAGCCCAAAAAGCCCATGTTTAAAGCCCAATGCAAAAGTTGCAATTATTAAATGTCAAAATTGCAATTACTAAGGGCAATAGTTGCAAATACCAAAAGAAGAGGGAAGGATAGACTTCTATTCAACCCTAACACTTGCAGGATGAGAATAAAACCAAAGAAGGATAGCAAATTTGTTGATAAAAGATTTGGGATCTAGGTAACTTGCTTCCCATGTTATCCCGAGAATTCAAAATCAAGAGTCAGGATGCAACTTCCAGAAGAAAACGCCCAGATGGACGGACCAGGGAGGCCACGCGCCAAAGCGCGTGGCCAGCCGCCACAACTTGGCCGCGAAAACGCGGCCCAAGCCGCGTTTCCGCGACAGGATAGTCGAGTCAGGCGATAAGTTTTTTGGGAGAGTCGTTCTGGGACTCTACTTCCTTCTGCACCTATAAATACCCCTGCAGAGCAACCGAGAAGGGTGTACATAATTTAATAGAGAATCTAGTGCAAAGTTAGGGTTTCTTTTAGGCTAGTTTAGGTTTTTCTTTTCTAATTTTTATGTAACTGAGAGGAGAGGATATTTTCATGGAGGAAGGAGATCAGCTTGTATTGAGGTGACATCGATGTAAGTAGTCCTTTCCTTCATTGTTAATAAAATCAATTCGAAGTTTGTTTCTTTTTATTTATTATTCTTCTATTGTTGTTTTCTTCTTGTTCTTCTATTTTGGTTTATTTTCTCTGATGACTTGCAAACCCTGAGATCTGATTGCTTCGAGACTGCCTAACCGAAGAAGTACCCTTGATGGTCTATGGAGATGAACAAGCCTTCTCTTTAGTTTGTCTTTTCTTTTCGTAGTGTAGATCGCGAAGGTGGACAATCCTATACGCCATACTTGAACGCCTTCCAAGACAAGGTAAGTCGTTGCAACAGATCAAAGGAAAGCAGGTTGAAGAGGTATGTATGTGTTATAGTTTTCTTTTATTTTTGTAGAATAAATCACCATCTTTCCAAATTCTTTTCTTCCACTTCATTGTAATAGCATTGTAAATAACAAAATAAATAAAAAAAGAGATAACTTGCTTCACAAGCTTCTATCGCTAGTCCCTCCCTGAGGATCACGACCCGCATAGCCACTGCTACCGCGGATTAGAATTGAGCACCTTGCACATCTTGTTCTAAATCTAATATTCCATATTTTGTGTGCAGGAAAAACTCAATCAATTTACATCCTGATCAAGAGAGCATTATATTCCTCTACATTCTTGGAACACGGCACAGTTAATGAGAATGCACGAGTGATTACATAGTTCTGTGCGGAGATAAGTACTACCCACACTCCTGCTATGATATTTCCTCGAGGGATTATTCTCAATGCGCTGTCGAAGAAGAGTTACCATACCTTTTCTTCAAAAGACGTCTGGGTCAAGCAAACTTCAGCGACCTCATCAGAGAGTTCTTTATAAAATTTTGTCATCCCTGGGTCTGGATGCTCAATTAAAAATTCTGCCACAGCCTGTCCCTTCACAGCTTTTTGTGGCAAGAATTGCATCTCATATTGGGAGAGCAACATGGCCTATTTTGCCAATCGACCATTTAGTGATGATAGCTTCATCATTGGCAATCTTAAAAGATTAACTTTTGATATGACGTTTATGGTTGGGCCCACCAAGTAGTCTAATATTTTCTGGACGACGAATGCCATCGCCAAACTTTCTTTTTTCGGTCAGATTGTACCTATGTTTGGCTCCGATCATAGTTCTACTCAGATAGTGAATTGCCTACTTATGTCCTTGATCATTATTCTGGGCTAGTAAAGCTTCTAAAGAATGATTCATTACTCGCACATATATCAGGAAAGGTTTCCTTACACTAGAGCTGAAAGAACAGGTGGTTGCGTATGGTACCGCTTGATCTCCTCGAAGGCAAACAAATGAAACAACCAATGAAGTTAAGAATGTACCGTGTAGCTTGTGGCTAACGGGTCGAGTCCACGAGGAGGGATGCGATAGAAGCGTTTCGGTGAAGTAAATAGAAACAAAGAAGTGTGTTAGTTTTTTAAGAAAAAGAGAATGGAAGGAAAGAGATGAAAAAGAGAATTTCAACTTTTAGAAAAGGATTTGGAGAAAGTGATTTGTAAAAAGCTTTAAGAGTTGTGATGTTGTTTTATAATATGAAATCAAATCTGGGCTTACTATCTTCCTACTCACTTGTTCATTCTTCTCTTAAAATATTAAGTCCCTCGGGTTCATTTGCAAGACTTAAAGTTGATTCTTTTTAGAGAGCTTTGAGTAAAGCACATAAGATGTAGAGGGGTTGAGTTCTTTATCTTCAAGAAAGAGTTGGAATCAGATATTAAAACATAAAGCGCGAAGAAGCAAGAATGAATTAAAAATGATTCACAAGAAGATCAAGAGAGAATAGTGAATTCAACTATCTATGCCCATCCTCATGTGCCTTCAAGAACACTTTCAAAAAGAAAGGCTTGTAAGGGAGGCATGCATATGAGTCATCGGGACTTTTTCTTTAAAAAACAAAGGAGAAGAAAACAAGAGAAAGGAGATAGCTAGCCCAGAAAACCCTTTAGTTATTCATGGAAAACGACAAAGCAAAAATAAACATGCGCAACATACCGAAACACGAGTGGAGAAAAGATGGCTTGCTCTTGAATTGCTGTCACTTCAATCTTTGATTACAAGCTCTCAGTCCTCTCTCTCACAAGCTTTTTAAACTGAACTACAAAGTAAACAACAGAGTTACAACTTGTGTTCTAACTAACAATGAACCTAGATCCTAAGAAAATAAAAGCCAAGTTTAATCCTAGTCTTCGCTGCCTTTTTCTCTGCTGAAGGAGGTATTTATAGCCAAAAACCCAACAACCAAGATCCCGGGGAGGTCGGGGGAGAAAACGCTCCCCCTAACTCCCCAAGATTGCCGCAAAAACGCGGCTTTTGCCGCGTTTTTGCGGCATTGGTGTGGCCAGGTGGCCACACCAAAAGGGGGGAGCTTCCTGGGGTGAAGGGATTCTCGCATATATTGTTGATTTTCTTGTTTCTTCTTCAACCACTGACTGAATCAACATTTGATTTTCTTGGCTCCGATTCCTCGATTCAAGGAGGGATTTTCTCAACTCCTTGATAGCCTAGATTTCTTCACTTCGAGTTTAATCTGAATTATTTCAGAATAAAGTGGGCTTTTGGGATTGTTCCTTATTTATTTCTTTGAGCATTTGGGCCTACATTTAGCAAAGAAAAAGACAATTATTAATATCATTTATTAGCAAACAAGTATGGTAAAGTGACAACATAAATACAATGTATGTGACAAATCACACCCCCACACTTATCTTTTGCTCGCCCTCGAGGAAAACATTAGACTAACTTGAATCAATTATTAGACCACTTTCGCAGGTCACTCGATTGCACTGAGCATGTGCAACAAGCCGTTGAACCTCTAGGTCACCCCTAGAGGACGAGTTTTGTCTCGTGAGGGTTTTCAGCGGATTACACCCACAAAATCCAAAAAGGAAAAAGGTTAGTATTTTCGAAAAGCATTTTTTTTTCTTTTTTTTTTCTTTTTTTTCTTTTTCTTTTTCTTTTTTTTTTTTTTTGGAAGGCGAAAATATTTGAAGTATATTTGTGAGAGTTTAAGTAATCTATAAGTTATAGGAATATCAAAATTTTCATTCCTAAACTTAGTTTCCATTCAAAAACATGTTGTTAATTAAAGTAAGGAGTCAAACTGTACTTCTCATCTAGTCTATTAATTTACCCTGAGTCGTATGCACCATCGTGACTGTGAAGTTTACTAAGGGTTCTTCAACATTAACTCTTATGCCTCATATTTATTTATTTTATTGTGAACTTTTATTCCTCCATTTCATTAGGCTTTCTAATCTGCTCATGCAACGAGCTTTCAGTCGGTGACACCCAAACCAGACGGTTTTAGGGCACCAGGTGAGAAAACACCCCTAAGGACCTAAACACCCGAGCAGATAAGGCCACGAAACCAAGGTTTTTATTTACACTATGTAACCCTTTTAGGCGTGAATACTTATGCTTCATGAGGCACAAGTATCCAGCTTAATCAGAGGATACACATTATTTATACGAGGTACCCCTTTTAGGCGTGAATACTTATGCTTCATGAGGCATAAGTACCCAGCTTAATCAGAGAATACCTTTTTTTTTTTTTTTTCAAACTTGTCTAATTATCTTTTGCATAAATACTAAGGCTTGCTTAGGCCAAAGTACCTAGCTACTCAATAATTAGACTCTTTTTTTTTTTTTATAAGGCATAAGAGTCTCTGTTTTCAAACCCTAAGTGTGTGAGTGTATTTTGTGTGCATATGTCATCAAGGTAAATATCAAGACTAAATTACTTTCCCAGATTTTCTTCCTAACCCTAAAAATCAAACAAGTTATCTTATTTTGACCAAGTGAAAGAAATCCTAATTATGATTCTCCTATTCCTTAAAATTGACTTAAATACTTACAAAAAATATATCAAAATATTGTCTACCCTTTTTCAAAAAATTTTTTTTTTTTATATATCCATTTTTTTCTCTTTTTTTTCTTTTTTTTCTTTTTTTTTTATCAGCTATGTTAGAACCCTCCCCCACACTTATCTCATGCAGTGTCCCCAATGTATGAAAGAAATGTATAATTGCATGAAATAAAATGGAAAGGAGGAAAGTTACTGATACACTCGGTCAAAAAGACCCATTACCGTTACCGTTTCATCTACCGGCACCGATTCCAAGAAAGGTTTAAGGCGTTGACCATTTACCTTAAAGTCATTTCCATGCTTGGGGTCACTGATCTCAACTGCGCCGTGTGGAAACACGGTCTTTACAACGAATGGCCCAGTCCATCGTGATTTCAATTTTCCTGGGAAAAGATGAAGCCTAGAATTGTAGAGTAAGACTTTTTGACCAGGGACAAAGGATTTTCTTATGATGTGCTTGTCATGGAAAATCTTCACTCTATCTTTAGTGATCCTAGCATTTTCATAGGCCTCATTTCTCAATTCCTCCAATTCGGAAATTTGTAATTTCCGAAGGTCACCGGCCTTAGTCAAATTGAAATTCAACTGCTTGATTGCCCATAAGGCTCGGTGTTCTAACTCAATGGGCAAGTGACAAGGTTTGCCATAGACTAACCTATAGGGAGACATTCCTAAAATCGTCTTGAAAGCGGTCCTGTAGGCCCATAGAGCATCTACAAGTTTTAAGGACCAATCTTTCCGGTTTTGGTTCACAGTTTTCTCCAATATAAGTTTGACTTGTCTATTTGAAACCTCAACTTGCCCACTGGTTTGAGGATGATATGGTGTGGACAACTTGTGAGTTATGGCATACTTTCGCATAAGGGCTTCAAAAGATCTATTGCAAAAGTGGGTGCCATTATCACTGATGATAGCACGAGGGGTTCCGAAGCGGGAAAAAATGTTCTCCCTCAAAACTTTATGACAACCTTGTTATCATTAGTTTTGCATGAAATGGCTTCTACCCACTTGGACACGTAATCCACAGCAACCAATATGTACTGGTTCCCAAATGAGTTAGGAAATGGACCATAAAGTCGATGCCCCAAACATCAAAGAGTTCTATTTCTAGAATTGGGTTGAGGGGCATCATATTTCGATGTGAGATCCTACCTACCATTTGGAATCTAGGGCACGTCTTGCAAAAATCATAGGCATCCTTGAACAGAGTGGGCCAATAAAACCCGCTTTGTAGCACCTTTTCAGCAGTCTTGCGGGGACCAAAGTATCCACCGCATGCAAGTTCGTGACAAAAGGACAGAACACTCCTAACCTCCTCATCGGGAATGCATCTCCTAATAATTTGGTCGGAACAGTACTTGAAAAGATACGGTTCCTCCCAAAGAAATACCGGACTTGGGATAAGAACCGGTAAACATCATTTTTGGACCAATGAGACGGAGTTTGGTTTGTGACTAAGTAGTTCACTATATCAGCAAACCAAGGTTCCCTAGAGATAGCTAAGAGATGTTCATCAGGAAAATCCTCATTGATGGGTAATTCGTTGCATGGAGAATTGGGAATCCGTGAGAGATGGTCAGCAATGACATTTTCTACACCTTTCTTGTCTCGAATTTCGAGATCAAATTCTTGAAGAAGGAGGATCCAACGAATGAGTCGGGCCTTGGCATCCTTCTTCATCATGAGATACCTAAGTGCAGAATGATCGGTGAATATGGTAGTTTTGGACCCTAGTAGGTAGGGACGAAACTTCTCTAAGGCAAACACTACTGCCAAGAATTCCTTCTCGGTCGTAGTGTAGTTCAGTTGAGCGTCATTGAGAGTCCTACTAGAGTAGTAGATCACATGCTGCTTGCTATCAGTGCGTTGTCCTAGGACAGCGCCTATGGCAAAATCAGAAGCGTCGCACATAATCTCAAATGGCTTAGACCAATCCGGGGCAGATATGATTGGTGCAGAAATCAGCTCTCTCTTAAGCTTCTCCCAAGAAGTGATGTAGTCAGCATCGAAAGTGAAGGACACATCCTTAGCTAACAGATTAGTCAAGGGCCTAGCAATTTTGCTAAAATCCTTGATAAATCTTCGGTAGAATCCAGCGTGTCCTAAGAAGGATCTAATGTCCTTAACGCATTTGGGCATGGGGAGCTTAGCAATAACCTCGATTTTGGCTCTATCCACTTCTATTCCTTTCTTGGATATTTCATGACCCAAGACAATTCCATGTTTCACCATGAAGTGGCATTTCTCCCAGTTTAGTGTCAAATGTTTTTTAGCACAACGTTGGAGGACGAGTTCAAGATGGTGGAGACATTGAGTGAATGAATCTCCGTAGATGGAGAAATCATCCATGAAGATTTCTAAGAAGCGCTCTACCATGTCAGAGAAAAGACTCAACATGCAACGTTGAAACGTTGCTGGGGCATTGCATAAGCCGAATGGCATCCGACGATAAGCAAATGTCCCAAATGGACAGGTAAACGTGGTCTTTTCTTGGTCCTCAGGAGCGATAGGGATCTGGTTATAGCCCGAGTAACCGTCCAAGAAGCAGTAGTACTCGTGACCTGCTAAACGTTCAAGCATCTGATCAATGAAGGGAAGTGGAAAATGGTCCTTACGAGTTGCAGCATTCAGTTTCCTATAGTCAATGCAAACTCGAATCTTCGTGGGAAGTCGAGTTTGAACCAACTCTTTGTTCTCGTTTTCCACTACGGTGAAACCAGATTTCTTTGGGACCGCGTGGACAGGACTGACCCATTGGCTATCCGAAATGGGATAAATTATCCCATTGTCTAAGAGTTTTATGATTTCAGCATGAACAGCCTCTTGCATTATAGGGTTTAACCTACGCTGCGGGTCTCTCTTGGGTGTGGCATCTTCATTGAGATGGATGCGGTGTTGAACGATGGTTGGACTTAATCCCTTTATATCAGTCATAGTCCACCCGATGGCTTCCTTATGTTTTCTTAGAATATCTTTCAAATCTTTTCTTCCCCGTCATTTAAATAGGAGGCAATGATGACGGGAAAGGTCTCTTGTTCGCCTAGATAGGCGTACTTGAGATGCGCAGGAAGGGCTTTCAATTCTAAGGAAGAGGAAGGCTCACTAGAAGGACTAGTCAAATCTGTTGGCTCCATAGTTGGTAAAATCGGGTTTGAAGCCCAATTCACGGCAGAATCTACCACCTGATCGAGATTAAAGTCATCAGACTCTACTCGAAGTCAATCTCCATTTCTGATTCCAATTCTTCCCCGTGTTCACTTGTCAAGTTCTCAATTTGGTTTACTTCAAAAGTTTGGTCCTCGATGTCACGGGGTTGTTTTCCTAGATGGAAGACATTGACTTCTCTAGTCATGTCTCCAAAGGTTAACCTCATAGACCCATTCCTGCAATTGATGATGGCATTAGCAGTGGCAAGGAATGGTCGACCTAGGATGACCGGAGTTTGAGCCCTACGATTGGAGTTGGACACAAAACTATGAAATCGACAGGGTATATGAACTCCCCTACCCGAATCAGGACATCGTTAATTTCCTTTTTGGAACTTTAACAGAACGGTCAGCCAGTTGGATGGTGACTCGAGTTGGACTAAGGTCACCCAACCCGAGTTGTTGATAAACAGAGAATGGAAGCAAGTTGATACTTGCTCCCAAGTCAAGAAGTGCACGACTAATCTCGGCTTGTCCTATTGTGCAGGCAATGGTAGGGCTACCTGGATCTTTGTACTTGACAGGGATAGGACCCGAAAATAGCTCAATAATATTAGTGGCTAGGAGACTTTCTTAGGAACATTAGTCTTTCTCTTCTTGGTGCACATGTCCTTAAGAAACTTAGCATAGGAAGGAACTTGTTGGATGGCATCAAGAAGTGGCACATTTATTTTCACTTGATTAAACATCTCTATTATCTTGTCCATGTGCGGATTTTGCTTATTGTTTTTCAGTCTATTCGGAAATGGTACTATAGGCTGGTGCACCTGGCTGGCTGACTTGTCTTTTTCAGACTCGTCAGATTTGGAAGAGCTTGGATTGGATGAGGTGGAAGCTTGATTGTGGTTGTGCTGATAGGATTGGTGGGTGTTGACACTTGGTTATCAACTTTCTTTCCTGACCTCAATGTATGCACAGCATTACATTGATTGAATGAAGGATCCTCAGCCAAATGAGCTTGTTGGGAATTCCTCGGATTGGTGACTGGCTGACTAGGCAGGGTACCCTTTTGTCTCTCATTCTGTAGGTTGGCTAGTTGGCTCATTTGAACCTCTAACCTCTGAATGGTTTGCATGAGAGTGTCTTGATTTTTCATATATCTCTCCATGTTCCTTTCAAAGTCAGTCATTCTCCTTTCCAATTGAGGATTCTGGAAGGAGGATTGTGGAGATTGGTTAGGAAAGTTCTGTTGATAATTTGGAAAGCTTGGTGGATGGTTGGGAGAATTATGATGGAAATTGGAGAAGTTGGGTTGATGATTGGAAGAATTGTTACCTTGATGGAAGTGGTTAGCATGATTGGATCGTGAATGGTCATTATTGTTCTGGCTCCATGAGAATTTGGGTGATTTTCTCCAGCCGGGATTGTACGTTGGGGCGTAAGGGTTATTGTTCGGCCTTGAAAAGGCCGCATTCATCGGTTCGTGGTAGGATTGCTGAGCTTGAAACACTGGGCATTCCTCAAACACATGGTTCATGGCTTGACAATCAGTGCAGCCCGGGGGTGGAAATTGGTTCGGGCTGACTTGATTGACTGGACTTGGTTCTTTTATCTCTAGAGCTTCCAGTCTTCTAGCTAAATTAGCTAACTTAGCCTCATTAGCGATGGACGATTCTATGGAATGGAGACCTCCTTTCGAAGAGATGGAGTTAGGATTCTTAGGGTCTCACTCGCAGATTCCCATTGGATGGTTTTCTCAGCTAAATTTTCATACAAATCCCATCCCTCATCTTCATCTTTCTGCAAGAAACCCCCTTGGCACATACTTTCTAGGAGGGTTTTGGTAGAATAGTCTAAACCGTCATAGAGAATTTGGCATTGTTGTCATTTCTCTATTCCATGATGTGGACATTGGACAAGGAGGTCCTTAAAGCGTTCAAAGTACCTCCAGAACGGTTCACTAGGCTCTTGCTTAAATTGCATGATCGTCTTCCTAATGAGAGCGGTTTTATGGATAGGATAGAATTTCTTCAAGAAGACTTTGATGAAACCATCCCAAGATGTGATGGAACCGGCTGCTAAGCTATAGAGCCACTTTTTTGCTAGGTCCTTAAGTGCAAACGGGATAAATCTCAACCTAATAGCATCGTCTACAAGGTGTGGGATTTTCATCATAAGACATACTTCCTCAAATTCTCTTATGAAGAAGTAGGCATCTTCGGACTCTAGACCATGAAATTTGGGGAGTGTGTTGATGAATTGAGGCTTGAGCTCAAAATTGTATTCACCAACCGATGGAAGTGAGATGCATGATGGAAGTGAGGTCCTAATGGGGTAGAACCTATCCTGCAGTGATGTGGATTGAGCCATTACCGGATCTGGTCTTGGTTCAAACTTAGGTGGTGATGTGTGTCTAGTCAACCTAGATGAATTAGGGTCTCTCGACCACACTTGCATACACAATCACAGTCACAATCACAACAAGTTCAAACAGCGGTCAACAATAGAAATCAACCAAGCCTAGTCTAAGGTATCCTTGACCTAGACAACTCCTAACTGGTTGATTGTCCACAAGAGGTAGAATGTAGACCTTGACTACAGGCGAATCAGCCAGGTCAGGGCAAGTTTGGTGGGAGGTTTTCCGTCAAAAGACGTTCCTTAATTAAATAACCACCGCACTTCGGGCTTTCGGCCCTCAATCCCTTTCCTTGACACTGATTTTACAGGAGTCAATTTCCAACACTTTCCCTCTTTAGGATAATCTCCTATTGAGTTCGAGATGTCCCTAAGGCCAACGTCTATCAAATTTTAATTAGGCTTAGGTTGTGCGTTCTTGGAGATGGTTTGTGGGCTAAGGAAGGGTAATGACTTCCCCACCTTATCTTGATTTGGGTTTTGCCCTTAGAATTGATTCGTGCAAGTGTGCAAGATATAGGAAAGTAGCATTCAAAAGCAAAAGCACCCAAGAATGTTTCCTAAACTATATGCTATGCATACAAACCTTGTCTCCAGCTCTCTTCAACAGTAAAGTAAAAGAATTGAAAAGACTTGTGCCTAGAATGCAAATGTCTAATCAATTTTTAACTTTCAACGAATCTTTTACTGTTGACTTAAAAACAGGGATGTTGGATAGAAACACTAGCACAAATATGACATATAAAAACTAAAGTTTTTGCGAGCAATATGTCCTGTAAAACAAAGTTTTTAGTAGTCCCAAAAAATTTCAGATTTGCAAAGCAATTTCTTGAAATTCTGTTTCCTACTTTCAAGAGTAGGGGCACAGAATTTTCAAGTCTTCTTGGCAAAGCTTGAATGCTAGATCTTGATCTTCGAGTCCCTGAAGCAAACACACAAAAGTTGTTAAAACAACTACACCGTTCCCTCCCCGGCAACGGCGCCAAAATTGATTGCTAAAATAAATGAAACAACCGATGAAGTTAAGAATGTACCGTGTAGCTTGTGGCTAACGGGTCGAGTCCACGAGGAGGGATGCGATAGAAGCGTTTCGGTGAAGTAAATAGAAACAAAGAAGTGTGTTAGTTTTTTAAGAAAAAGAGAATGGAAGGAAAAGAGATGAAAAAGAGAAATTTCAACTTTCAGAAAAGGATTTGGAGAAAGTGATTTGTAAAAAGCTTTAAGAGTTGTGATGTTGTTTTATAATATGAAATCAAATCTGGGCTTACTATCTTCCTACTCACTTGTTCATTCTTCTATTAAAATATTAAGTCCCTCGGGTTCATTTGCAAGACTTAAAGTTGATTCTTTTTAGAGAGCTTTGAGGAAAGCACATAAGATGTAGAGGGGTTGAGTTCTTTATCTTCAAGAAAGAGTTGGAATCAGATATTAAAACATAAAGCGCGAAGAAGCAAGAATGAATAAAAATGATTCACAAGAAGATCAAGAGAGAATAGTGAATTCAACTATCTATGCCCATCCTCATGTGCCTTCAAGAACACTTTCAAAAGAAAGGCTTGTAAGGGAGGCATGAATATGAGTCATCGGGACTTTTTCTTTAAAAAACAAAGGAGAAGAAAACAAGAGAAAGGAGATAGCTAGCCCAGAAAACCCTTTAGTTATTCATGGAAAACGACAAAGCAAAAATAAACATGCGCAACATACCGAAACACGAGTGGAGAAAAGATGGCTTGCTCTTGAATTGCTGTCACTTCAATCTTTGATTACAAGCTCTCAGTCCTCTCTCTCACAAGCTTTTTAAACTGAACTACAAAGTAAACAACAGAGTTACAACTTGTGTTCTAACTAACAATGAACCTAGATCCTAAGAAAATAAAAGCCAAGTTTAATCCTAGTCTTCGCTGCCTTTTTCTCTGCTGAAGGAGGTATTTATAGCCAAAAACCCCACAACCAAGATCCCGGGAGGTCGGGGGAGCAAACGCTCCCCTAACTCCCCAAGATTGCCGCAAAAACGCGGCTTTTGCCGCGTTTTTGCGGCATTGGTGTGGCCAGGTTGCCACACCAAAAGGGGGAGCTTCCTGGGGTGAAGGGATTCTCGCATATATTGTTGATTTTCTTGTTTCTTCTTCTTCAACCACTGACTGAATCAACATTTGATTTTCTTGGCTCCGATTCCTCGATTCAAGGAGGGATTTTCTCAACTCCTTGATAGCCTAGATTTCTTCACTTCGAGTTTAATCTGAATTATTTCAGAATAAAGTGGGCTTTTGGGCTTGTTCCTTATTTATTTCTTTGAGCATTTGGGCCTACATTTAGCAAAGAAAAAGACAATTATTAATATCATTTATTAGCAAACAAGTATGGTAAAGTGACAACATAAATGCAATGTATGTGACAAATCACTTACACTAGAGCTGAAAGAACAGGTGGTTGCGTAAGGTACCGCTTGATCTCCTCGAAGGCTTGTTGGCAAGCATCGTCCCAAATGAATGAAGCACCCTCCTTTATCAATTTGGTGAAAGGTTGGAATCATCCTGAGAGATTCAAATAAACCTCCGGATATATGCCAACCACCCTTACAATCCTCTAAGCTCCCTAAGACTCTTTGGAGGTTGCATCTCCTAGATAGTGCGAACTTTCTCTTGGTCGAGGTGGATTCCTTTAGATATGACGACAAATATTAGGAATTTACCGCTGGCTATTGATTGGAGTCATTTATGCATCATTTTCTACCACCATGCTATGCTTTATCTGAATAAATATTTGATTTTTACTGCTTTTTTTCTCTTTTTCATGTCCAATGTTTAATGGAGAAGGACGCCCAACAATTGTGATTTTTGAGGAATTAAAGAAACATTTAGAAGCCCGCAAGAGAAAAGCCCAAGTCTGAAGAGATCCAAAGTGTATTCTTTTTTTTTTTTTTTTTTGGAGAAAGTAAATTTTATATAATCAAAAAGTATTTACAAAACACTTGTCCCTATGTCTGATCCAGGATTACATATAATCAGTCACAAAAGGACTGTCACACAATCTATCCAATATCAGTGCAATTCACCCAAAAAACTGGCAGCACCATTGCCCCAATTGAGGCACAGCGCTGCCAGAACAGCCTAGTTCTGGCAGCAAATCTGCTGCCAGAACCAGGGAGTTCTGGCAGTCCAAAACAGCCCCCAGCTCTGCCAATCCGCCAAGAACCTGGCAGCAAAAACCTGCCCACTATTTGGCAGCATAGGCAGTCCCCCATTCACGGCCAACAAACCCCAACCACCATCATCCATATCCACTCGGCCAAGTCCTTGCTGTGAAAAACAGCCCCAACAGACCTCCCTTCATCTGGCAGGCACAGCCGAATCCACCAAATGTGTATGTGCAGGTGTGTCAGTGTATGCTCACAAAACTATACAATGAGCAACCCTCAAAAAAGGTCTAAACAGGTAGACCAAACCAGAATCAAAATCCACATCAGAGTGTGGAAGTAAGTAGTATAAAGTCCTATACACATGAAATTTTATCTTAAATACTATCGCCTCGACCTCCTGCACCTGATCTTCAAATATTCTCCGATTTCGGGCATTCCAGATAAGGTATACCGTGCACGCAAGGGCCAGACATCTAGCTTTGGCATTACGACCCGTCCCTCTGGATTCCTTCCTAATCCATTTCAAAGCACTATCAACAGTCGACATCTCCCGAGATATGCCCAACCACCCCCTAATACTTGCCCAAACTCGAGAAGAGAAGGCACACGAAAAGAATAAATGTGCCACAGATTCACTACAAGCCCCACATAGGACACAGGATTCCTCCATCTGAAGAAACAACAATCTATCCCTTGTAGGCAATCTCTTTCGCATCGCAAGCCATAGGGTGAATGAATGCTTCGGCTCCACAAAAGGTGTCCATACCTTTCCCGGCCAAAGGAGCTTCGGTCCCTTATCTCGAAAGAAGTCATACCCTCTCGAGACACAGACCCTCCCCCCATCGATCCAAAGTGTATTCTTAGTTTCTATAAGATACAACTGGGGATACGAGATACAACAGAAAGGAATAAAAATCTGCTAGCGCAGCGGCCAAGAAATGACCGTGGAAACGTGGCACTTGCCGCGGAACCACGACAATCTTTAGGTTGTTACTGCAGCATTTGATCTGGAGCTGAGGTGGGATGGCCTCCTCTCATGAATACTATAAATAAACCCTAGGGCCTCTGTAATCGGGGAGGAGAAAAGAGCATTGTTTATAGGAAAATTGTTAGGGTTTTTCTAGGTTTTCTTTTAGTCTCTTATGTAATTTTCTTTTTCTCCTTCTAGAATCCAAAAAAGAGAAAGTGAGAGTGACCAATCTTTGTAATTGGAGACGGTGACAACGTAATACAAGGATCAAGTTTTCAATCTTTCATCTTCTCTTGTTCTAGTGCATTATTTTCTTTAAACTTTTACTTTCTTCTATTTCACTTCTACAATGAACTGTTTCTTCTTCTTTATTTCCATGTCTAGCTAATTTATTAACATGACCAACTAACTTTTAATTTTACTAACTACTAACTTTTAGGTGATTGCTAACATATATGATTCATTGGATACTTTCTTCCTTTTAGTCTTGCAAACTACAAGTCTATTTTACCTCCAGTGAAGATGAGTTGCATTTTATTCTTTGTAAATGCTATATTATCCCTCCATATGATTCATGTGAGCCTCACTTAGAGCCTTGTCTTTAGAACAAGTGCCTTGATGGAACATGAAGATGGAGCACTTTACTATGCCAATGACTACATTACAAGTTTCTTATTTCATGCTCGCTTTATTATAGCTTTGATGGACTAATGAATCTTGTATGTTTCTTAGCATCGTTAAAGTAACTATCCTTGTTCCACTGTTTAAAATCTATTTAGGGAGCTAATGATTCATTGAGGTAACTAGCCTAGATGAGATACACCTTCGATATGGGACAACACAAGGACTTGGCATAGCAAGAATGCCATTGCCGATGAATCAATATGAGGCATGCATCACCCAACGAGAGTAGTAAGTTAGTAAATTAGAATGTTAGTTAGTCATGCCTTCTCTTTATATCATACTTAAAAAAACTCTCTTCTGAAAACTTTCTCTTTTCAAATATCTCTGTTTTCCTTCCATCTTTATTCTCGTTTCTTCCTTTCTTTTTCAAACCTAGAATGCTTCTATCGCTAACCCTCCCTGCGGATACGACCCGTCCTAGCTTATGCTACGAACGGTGATTCAGAAGGAGCAAAGTAAACCTGCATATACATTCGAAGTTCTTGATCATCGGTACACGGCAACTAACGGTTTACTCTAAACCTCTTTTCAATACAATTAAACCTTTCAAACAAATTTTTGGCGCCGTTGCTGGGGAGGGTAATGGTTTTTATTGAATTTTTAGAACTGAAACGAATTTTTCTTCTCTGTTGCAGGTTACAGGTCAGGGAAAGCAGGAAAGTAGATTGCAGTAACATTTAAGTGGTCTTGGGCCTCTGTTCTAGAAAGCAGAGACCAAGCACCCTCTGGATTTTCGCGTTTCCTCAGCTCTGGTCATTCCGCGGCAAAAAGGAGTTCACTACTGACTGGATTTTTATAGGGCTACTTGCTTCGCAAAATTATAATTTTCTGCAAACTTTATTTCTTGTATGCCATCACCAGGAGCCTGCTAATAAACTAACAGTAAAACACTTGTTGAAAAGTTAAGAAATTGATTAGACGTTTGCATTTTAGGCACGTGTCTTTTCAATTCATTTACTTTACTGTTGAAGAGTGCTGGCGTAAGGTACGTACGCATTGCATTCAGAATAGGACTCATCTCTTGGTCGATTTTTATCACTTTGAGTGAATCTTGTTTATCTTGTATACTTGAACAAAATTGATTTTAAGGGCAACACCCAATAACAAGATAAGGTGGGAATTTAATCAGCCTTCCTTGGCCGAAAAATTTGATCCCGCACTCACAATCCCAAGCTTTTTAATAAATTTGATAGACGTTGGTCCCTAGGGACATCCGGACTCGTTAAGAGATCAGCTGAGGTTGAAAATTGTTTTTGATTCACACTCCAGTCAAATCAGTGACTACGGTTGGGGATTGAGGGGCGAAACTCCGAAGCTGGTGGTGTGGCTTAATTAGGCCCGTCGCTTCTGCACGGATATCTTCCACCAATCTTGCCCCCACCTGACTGATTAGCTGTGGTCTGACTCGAGCAATAACCTTCTTTGGTTCATCGAACTGTTAGAGTCATCTAGGTCCAGAAATCCTAGATAGCTTGTGATTGTTTTTCTTTTTTCTTGTTTGTTATTTTCTTTTTTTCGCTTGATTGCTTGGTGAACGTTGTCCGTGATTGTGCATGCAAGAGTGGTATCGGGACCCACTTCAGCAAGACTTGTTAGGACTTCTACACTTGCACAAACACCACTTCCTAACATAATTCCAATCATGGCTAACAATACTTCTCTCCAAGAAATGTTTTTACCCCATTCGCACTTCACTTCCTTCATGCATTCTTTTACCCGAAGCAACTGGGAACAATTTTGAGCTTAAACCACAATTCATAAATACACTCCCAAGATTTCATGGCCTCGAATTCGAGGACGCATGTTTCTTTATTCGCGAGTTTGAAGAAGTGTGCTTGATGATGAGAATTCCCCAACTAGGGGAAGATGTTGTTAGATTAAGGTTCATTCCCTTCGTGCTTAAGGACATAGCCAAGAAGTGGCTATACAATCTGCCTGCCAGTTCTATCTCGACATGGAATGAATTTGTCAAAATCTTTCTTAAGAAATTCTATCCCATTCACAAAAAGGCCCTCATCATAAAAAACATAATGCAATTTAAGAAGGAATCAAGTGAACCATTCTGGAAGTATTTTGAACGGTTTAAAGATTTTCTAGCCCAATGTCCTCATCACGGCATAGAGAAGTGGCGACAGTGCCAAATTCTCTATGACGGACTAGATTATCAAACCAAGACACTCCTCGAGACCATGTGTCAAGGGGAATTTTTAAAGAAAGATAAGAACCAGGGTTGGGATCTCTTTGAAGCTTTAGCAGAAAAAATCATTCAGTGGCAATCTTGCCCTGAGAAAAACAATCCCACCACTTCCAGAGCTGGTATGCATTCGATTGAATCCTCTATAGCTGTCGAGGCAAAGATAACTCAATTGATGAAAAGGCTAGAACTGCTCGAGGCTAGGGAACCAAATTCTGTGAATAAGGTCAACCCACCACCTGTGATCAACCCGGGTTGTACCTACTGCCATGCTCTTAACCACCTGTTTGAGGAGTGTCCCGTTTACCAAGCTCAAATGTACCCTGAGAATATGAATGCAGCATATACCAGACCTATTTACAATCCATACTCCAAAACATACAATCCGGGATAGAGGAACCATCCAAATCTTTCTTGGAGTCAGTCTGGTCATGAGCACCAAGACCATCACTTCCACACCAATACCCTGCTCAGTCTCATCAACCTAGTTTCCAACAGAGTCCACCAAATTTTCAAACAAGCTTCCATCACAACTTCCAGCCCGCATATCAGCAACAACAAACACAAAATCATCCTGATAAAAAATGCCAGATTGGGAAAGAATGATTGAAACCTTATCTAAAACTCAGGCCTCAATAATGAACACCCACAACCAGGTCATCAATAGTTTAGAGGTTCAGATAGGTCAACTGGCTAGCTCATTGAATGAAAGACAAAAGGGAACATTGCCAAGCCAAACAATGCCCAATCTTAAGAACCTCTTCCCTATTCATGAAGCTGAAGACATAGTGTCACGCCCCGCTTCCCAAAATACGCTGGAGCGGAGACGCGACACGAGTCGGCGACGCATATACGCAAGGAAAATCCCTCACGCATACGCGCTAAAGCTTAAGTAACCTGAAACAAGCTATAATAAATCCCACTGTAATGAATACTGAATACTGCAATACCACATATGAGCAACCACGCATGATATCATATGAATCAAGACTGGAATAACAACTGAACTGATATAACAAGAAACAGGAAATGATACGAAGGCTAGAAAGATAAAAGTACCAGAATAGAATAAGAAGAAGCTCCAGCTATTCGCGAAGCGCACAGTCTCAACATAAACCTGCACAATAGAAAAAGCGTCCAATATCTGGACGTGCAAATCCAGGGTCGTCAGAACGCGACCATGGTGAGTGTGCATGTAAAGGGAAATAGCTCGTGCATAAGAACATGTACATAAATAACAATAAGAGCAACTGCAAATATAGCACCACTGAATAACAGATAAACAACTGCAGATATAAGATAATTAAATATCATGACATGATAAACATCTGAACTGAAGCATATCTGATATCAATATCAACAAAGATATAAGACAACTATCACGTCTGTAAACTAACAACTGATATCAAGTCAACTATCATAACTGTAAACTAATAGCTGATGTCTAAATGTGTAACCTATATGTCACTAATCTGGTTGGTTGTTATTAACCTAACTAATGTAGTACTTAGCTGTGTCCCATACCACAGCCATTTTCCCACATATCAAACAATGTTATCGTTGTTGTAACTGCCTGCCAATGTAGTGCATGTGTTTTGGAAGAGTACCGTGCATGCCCGGTACCACGGTCTATCACCCCTGGCACTGAACCAGGACAAGCCGCTAGGCTCTGACAACTGAAGACCACAGCCCCACACGAAAAGACAACTAGTGTGGCGCCGTAATCCGGGCATAGCCCTGACAACTGACAACTGAATGGGTAGCCAGTACTACCCTGGTTCCCCATGGTTAGAACCCACAACTCGTACCATAAGAATCCTCCCAAAATACATGACATGCATTATCAGGCAATTACCCCTTGTTCCCCGGGTTATGGTGTCTTTTATTAATAAACAATCAATGTGATTTAATATGTACTAGTAACCAATATCTCCAATAACTGCTGATGTCAACACTAGCTGATAATCTGACAACTGGTAACTGATAACTGATATCTGACAACTGTGATATCTAACAACTGAGTAGCTGACAACTAATATCTGACATCTGAAATAAGATACTGGAGATATAGCCACTAACACAAGGTAATACAGACAACTAGTCTCACTGACAACTATAACTGACAACTATAACTAGTAACTGATCTCTGCCATCTCATATCAACAATGAAATACATGATCACTGATCCCTACCACAATGTATCACTGACAACTCATATAAACTCTAAACTTGAACATCTTATAATCACCAACAAGTATCTCACTATTAAGTAATAACTGATAATTAGTATTTGGTGACTCTGAAGTACAAGATTATTAATATCAACTTGGTCACTAACACATTAGCTCAACCTCTACTAACTGAAGTAATCCAGTCTCTAACATCTTAATAAGTCCACATCAATACTCAAATGAATCATAAGGTATATCTCCGAGAGCAATATGTCAACACACACCACAATCATATCTGAATAGGAAACATCCTCAAAGAACATCGTAACAAGTCAACATCAATATCTGAATGAATCATCAACTAAGTTATTATTAATGAAAGAATATCAAGTCAAGAGGTCCTCTACATAAAATATATCATCTGTCCTCTATAACTCAACTTCAGTCCAAATCACAGTCCAACTCTGAAATAGTCCAAGTACCATCCAATCATAAAGAACTCTAATCTTTAAGTAAAGTAAGATCATATCTTACATGTCCTCAATAGCTGCAACATAGAATAGTTACCTCTGATACTTAACATCAACGACATATCATCTGATAGTTCTTATATACTCAACTATAGATCCAAATCATCACAACCAATTCATAATCCCAATAGTTCTACAATCATCTTGTTCCAATACACATCGAGTAATCAGTTGCAATAGTTGTTGTTCTAACATATGTCCATAATCAGTACTAGTCTACTCACTCAAATATGCAACTCTGATTCATAAGTATTCACAATCACCACTTCTATTAATGATCAGTCATAATATCCCAACACTCGGCATCACAACATATTCATGCATATAAGATCTATTAGATCAAGTCATTACCACCAATATCTATCTCTTGAGATCACATACAATCCTTCAATAACCAATACATAATCCATGGGTGAAGTCCACCATCCATCAAGTAACCATACACAGCTGACAGACTCATATTAGTCGACTAAGGTTATATACAAGTCGACTAGAGGATAGTGTAGTCGACTAATCAAGTGGGCATAGTCGACTACACCAAGGTCAAGTCGACTGACAGGGTAACGCAAGTCGACTGATACAGATACAGAGAGCTACACACTTCCAGGTCAGTCTATAAGTCGACTAGGGCTATAGGGTAAGTCGACTACTCACACTGTTAGTCGACTATAAAGGTGATCAAGTCGACTAACAGTGGAAAATACAGAAAGTTCAATGGTTCCAGGAAGCTATACTAGTCGACTAGGCTCCTAGGTTAGTCGACTAACAGAGTGAATTAGTCGACTAATACATGTAATTAGTCGACTAACACCTCAACCTGGGCACAAAATCTGAGATACATCAACACTTATTCTCTCATGAGAATATATGGATCTAAGCCCCTCCCTCTCACACATCAACATACGCAATGTCCACATTATTCTATGTACACAATCGAATCAGAATAGAACCAATTACATATAAATAAAAGGAACCGAAAGGAGTAAACACTCACTTTGGGGAATCTGCACGTTACCGGGCGAGTCGCCATTACGGTCGCTTGGCGCCGCTCTTCACTGTCGGACTGCATAGGACGGTAGCCAGGGTCCTGGGGAAGACCTGGCCGCAAGCTGGAGGTCTCGCGCTCGCCGGAAGGGCCTGGAATCGCCGCTCGCCCGCTGCCTGCGCTGTTGGTCTGGTTCTGGATCTGCTGTGCGCGTCGCCGGGCGAGTCGCTGCCGTGGTCGGCCTGCTGCTCTGTTGGATCCGGGGCTGGTCTGCAAGGGGCGCGGCAAGGAGGGCTGCTGCTGCTAGGCTGCTGGTGCACGGCCTGGAGGAATTGGCCTGCTGGGCTGTGCACGGTAGGGGAGAAGGGGACGGCCAGGTGTGGGAGCTGCTGGATCTGTTGTTCCTTTGCTCGCTGCCCTGCTGGAGGATGCGCCAGAGCTTGCTGTGGCCTGCTGTTGCTCGTGGACGCTGCTGCAGTTCCGTCGCTGTTGCAGGAGGAGAGGAGGAAGAGGGGTCCTGCCATTGATGGGATCCGGGGGCGCTAGGTGCTGTAGCTAAGGGATAACTCGGCCATGGAGAGAGAGAGGTGCGGCCATCAAGAGAGGGGAGATGGGAAGTGTGGCTGGGTTGTTGGGATTGGGGAGAGGATTAAGGGAGAGATTAGTTATTAGGTTAGGGTTAGGTTAAGATAGGTTTATATAGGAGGGTAGGTTGTTGGGTATTGGGTCTAATGGGTATACTGAATTAGGATCCAATTGGGTTAAGATCCGACTAGGTAATAAGTGTTGGGTTTAGGCTAGCGGCATGCCAACGGGTTGGATCCAAATAGGTAATCGGGTATTGGATGTAAAGGAGGATAACGGGTAGGAACAAGGTTACAAGAGAATATGGCATGAATAGGAATCAAGGGTAAGGGAAATATACCACTACAAAATAATCCAACATTAGTAGCAACATTACCTAATCAAAGTAATAGTATTAATAATACCAATAACAACTCGTAATACAAAAATAATAGAACACTAATATTAATTACTGAGCACTAGTAATAAATAATGATACACTAAATAGAATAACAATAAATAATAATGGAAGAACCATATACTATCTGAAAATAATTTGAATATTCAACAATAATAATCACGAGAGAAATAAATTAACTTGAGTAATTAAAAATAATCAGTAAACCAAAATAAATACTTTTAGAAAATGAAAATACTGTATTACTAGCTAGGGATCTTACACTCTACCCACCTTATTAAAAATTTCGTCCACAAAATTCAAATAAAGTAGGAAATGGCAAAAATAATCCCAAAATCAAAGGAGAAAACAAACAAACTTCACATCACTTCTCGACACATCATAAATCCACCACGCTTCCGCTGCGCTACTCTGATTCTGCTACCAGCTTCAACATGAAGTAACCACCCCCAAGAGATAGAATGGAAAGAAATAGAATAGAAAGGAAGGATGAAATCAAGATGGAAATCCTAATCACTCTAAAAGAAGAGTAGAAATAAAGGATACCAAAAGATCAAAGATGAGAATTTCCAAAGGAAGGACGGCCAATTCCAAATGGACTGAATATCATAATGGATAATATATGTATATTGCAGTATAACTATAGCTTATTTTCAAGTCACCGGTAAGAGCTAGGTCTCTCTTGCGAAACAAAAGTCAAAATTTCACATCGCAAGTCGAAAACCTAGGCTCTGGTACCAAGAAAATCCTGTCACGCCCCGCTTCCCAAAATACGCTGGAGCGGAGACGCGACACGAGTCGGTGACGCATATACGCAAGGAAAATCCCTCACGCATACGCGCTAAGCCTTAAGTAACCTGAAACAAGCTATAATAAATCCCAACTGTAATGAATACTGAATACTGCAATACCACATATGAGCAACCACGCATGATATCATATGAATCAAGACTGGAATAACAACTGAACTGATATAACAAGAAACAGGAAATGATACGAAGGCTAGAAAGATAAAAGTACCAGAATAGAATAAGAAGAAGCTCCAGCTATTCGCGAAGCGCACAGTCTCAACATAAACCTACACAATAGAACAAAGCGTCCAATATCAGGACGTGCAAATCCAGGGTCGTCAGAACGCGACCATGGTGAGTGTGCGTGTAAAGGGGAAATAGCTCGTGCATAAGAACATGTACATAAATAACAATAAGAGCAACTGCAAATATAGCACCACTGAATAATAGATAAACAACTGCAGATATAAGATAATTAAATATCATGACATGATAAACATCTGAACTGAAGCATATCTGATATCAATATCAACAAAGATATAAGACAACTATCACGTCTGTAAACTAAGAACTGATATCAAGTCAACTATCACAACTGTAAACTAATAGCTGATGTCTGAATGTGTAACCTATATGTCACTAATCTGGTTGGTTGTTATTAACCTAACTAATGTAGTACTTAGTTGTGACTCATACCACATCCATTTTCCCACATATCAAACAATGTTATCATTGTTGTAACTGCCTGCCAATGTAGTGCATGTGTTTTGGAAGAGTACCGTGCATGCCCGGTACCACGGTCTATCACCCCTGGCACTGAACCAGGACAAGCCGCTAGGCTCTGACAACTGAAGACCACAGCCCCACACGAAAAGACAACTAGTGTGACGCCGTAATCCGGGCATAGCCCTGACAACTGACAACTGAATGGGTAGCCAGTACTACCCTGGTTCCCCATGGTTGGAACCCACAACTCGGTACCATAAGAATCCTCCCAAAATACATGACATGCATCATCAGGCAATTACCCCTTGTTCCCCGGGTTATGGTGTCTTTTATTAATAAACAATCAATGTGATTTAATATGTAGTAGTAACCAATATCTCCAATAACTGCTGATGTCAACACTAGCTGATAATCTGACAACTGGTAACTGATAACTGATATCTGACAACTGTGATATCTGATAACTGAGTAGCTGACAACTAATATCTGACATCTGAAATAAGATACTGGAGATATAGCCACTAACACAAAGGTAATACAGACAATTAGTCTCACTAACAACTATAACTGACAACTATAACTAGTAACTGATCTCTGCCATCTCATATCAATAATGAAAAACATGATCACTGATCCCTACCACAATGTATCACTGACAACTCATATAAACTCTGAACATGAACATCTTATAATCACCAACAAGTATCTCACTATTAAGTAACAACTGATAATTAGTATCTGGTGACTCTGAAGTACAAGATCATTAATATCAACTTGGTCACTAACACATTAGCTTAACCTCTACTAACTGAAGTAATCCAGTCTCTAACATCTTAATAAGTCCACATCAATACTCAAATGAATCATAAGGTATATCTCTGAGAGCAATATGTCAACACACACCACAATCATATCTGAATAGGAAACATCCTCAAAGAACATCGTAACAAGTCAACATCAATATCTGAATGAATCATCAACTAAGTTATTATTAATGAAAGAATATCAAGTCAAGAGGTCCTCTACATAAAATATATCATCTGCCCTCTATAACTCAAGTTCAGTCCAAATCACAGTCCAACTCTGAAATAGTCCAAGTACCATCCAGTCATAAAGAACTCTAATCTTTAAGTAAAGTAAGATCATATCTTACATGTCCTCAAATAGCTGCAACATAGAATAGTTACCTCTGCTACTTAACATCAACGACATATCATCTGATAGTTCTTATATACTCAACTATAGATCCAATCATCATAACCAATTCATAATCCCAATAGTTCTACAATCATCTTGTTCCAATACACATCGAGTAATCAGTTGCAATAGTTGTTGTTCTAACATATGTCCATAATCAGTACTAGTCTACTCACTCAAATATGCAACTCTGATTCATAAGTATTCACAATCACCACTTCTATTAATGATCAGTCATAATATCCCAACACTCGGTATCACAACATATTCATGCATATAAGATCTATTAGATCAAGTCATTACCACCAATATCTATCTCTTGAGATCACATACAATCCTTCAATAACCAATACATAATCCATGGGTGAAGTCCACCATCCATCAAGTAACCATACACAACTGACAGACTCATATTAGTCGACTAAGGTTACATACAAGTGGACTAAAGGATAGTGTAGTCGACTAATCAAGTGGGCATAGTCGACTACACCAAGGTCAAGTCGACTGACAGGGTAAGGCAAGTCGACTGATACAGATACAGAGAGCTACACACTTCCAGGTCAGTCTATAAGTCGGCTAGGGCTATAGGGTAAGTCGACTACTCACACTGTTAGTCGACTATAAAGGTGATCAAGTCGACTAACAGTGGAAAATACAGAAAGTTCAATGGTTCCAGGAAGCTATACTAGTCGACTAGGCTCCTGGGTTAGTCGACTAACAGAGTGCATTAGTCGACTAATACATGTTATTAGTCGACTAACACCTCTACCTGGGCACAAAATCTGAGATACATCAATACTTATTCTCTCATGAGAATATATGGATCTAAGCCCCTCCCTCTCACACATCAACATACGCAATGTCCACATTATTCAAGGTATACAATCGAATCAGAATAGAACCAATTACATATAAATAAAAGGAACCAAAAGGAGTAAACACTCACTTTGGGGAATCTGCACGTTACCGGGCGAGTCATCGTTACGGTCGCTGTGGCGCCGCTCTTCGCTGTCGGACTGCATAGGACGGTAGCCAGGGTCCTGGGGAAGACCTGGCCGCAAGATAGAGGTCTCCCGCTCGCCGGAAGGGCCTGGATTCGCCGCTCGCCCTCTGCCTGCGCTGCTGGTCTGGTTCTGGATCTGCTGTGCGCGTCGCTGCCGTGGTCGGCCTGCTGCTCTGTTGGATCCGGGGCTGGTCTGCAAGGGGCGCGGCAAGGAGGGGCTGCTGCTGCTAGGCTACTGGTGCGCGGCCTGGAGGAATTGGCCTGCTGGGCTGTGCACGGTAGGGGAGAAGGGGACGGCCAGGTGTGGGAGCTGCTGGATCTGTTGTGCCTTTGCTCGTTGCCCTGCTGGAGGATGCGCCAGACCTGGCTGCGGCCTGCTGTTGCTCGTGGACGCTGCTGCAGTTCCGTCGCTGTTGCAGGAGGAGAGGAGGAAGAGGGGTCCTTTCATTGATGGGATCCGGGGGCGCTAGGTGCTGCAGCCAAGGGGATAACTCGGCCATGGAGAGAGAGAGAGAGAGGTGCGGCTATCAAGAGAGGGGAGATGGGAAGTGTGGCTGGGGTTGTTGGGATTGGGGAGAGGATTAAGGGAGAGATTAGTTATTAGGTTAGGGTTAGGTTAAGATAGGTTTATATAGGAGGGTAGGTTATTGGGTATTGGGTCTAATGGGTATACTGAATTAGGATCCAATTGGGTTAAGATCCGACTAGGTAATAAGTGTTGGGTTTAGGCTAGCGGGCATGCCAACGGGTTGGATCCAAATAGGTAATCGGGTATTGGATGTAAAGGAGGATAACGGGTAGGAACAAGGTTACAAGAGAATATGGCATGAATAGGAATCAAGGGTAAGGGAAATATACCACTACAAAATAATCCAACATTAGTAGCAACATTACCTAATCAAAGTAATAGTATTAATAATACCAATAACAACTCGTAATACAAAAATAATAGAACACTAATATTAATTACTGAGCACTAGTAATAAATAATGATACACTAAATAGAATAACAATAAATAATAATGGAAGAACCATATACTATCTGAAAATAATTTGCATATTCAACAATAATAATCACGAGAGAAATAAATTAACTTGAGTAATTAAAAATAATCAGTAAACCAAAATAAATACTTTTAGAAAAATGAAAATACTGTATTACTAGTTAGGGATCTTACACATAGGTCCCAGTGTATCACTGTTCATATTTTGTGATCTGAAAAGCAGATAGACAATCAGGTTTCTAGTCATCCTATTCCTAATAAATCAGTATCAACATCTCCTGTTCCAGTACCACCAACTAAAAATGAACCATCTTCAAGTTCACAACCTTCAACCTCCAAATCGAATAAAGACAAAGCAGATGAGCAACCATACAAGTCTATTGTACCATTCCCTAATAGGCTAGCAAACCAAAGGACTAATGCTCAAATGGAGAAAATTAGAGAAATGTTCAATCAGGTCAAGATCAATGTACCCCTTCTTGATGCCATACAACAAGTCCCCTCATATGCCAAGTTCTTGAAAGATATGTGCACTAAGAAAAGGAAAACTAATGTCCCAAAGAAGGTCTTCCTTGCTTCTAATATAAGTGAGTTTCTAACTGGGCCAATTCTCGTGAAATATAAAGACCCAGGGAGTCCAACTATTTCTTGTATTATAGGACAGACCACGATAAATAGGGCATTACTGGATCTAGGAGCCAGCATCAATCTTCTTCCTTTCTCCGTGTATCAGCAACTCAGATTAGGCGACCTCTGTCCAACCAGAGTTACTATACAACCGGCTGATCAATCTGTGAAAATTCCAAAGGAGGAGATTACAGATGTTCTCATTCAGATCGGGGAATTCATTTACCCCGTGGATTTCATTGTTCTAGAAACGCAACCCGTACATAATCCGAAAGATCAGACACCTGTCATTCTAGGACGACCCTTCCTAGCCACTGCAAACGCAATCATCAACTGTAGGAATGGATCAATGCGTCTAACCTTTGGAGATATGACAAAAGGGGTAAATGTTTTCCACCTCAGAAAACAACATCGATATTTGGAAAATAAGTCATTTGAAGTGAACCTGATCGAGGGATTAGCAAGTGAACATGAAATGGAGATTGAATACGAATCTGATAGAGAATTTGAGTTAGAGGCTGATGACTTCAACCTTGATCAAATAATTGAATCCACAGTGGAGTGAGCAACAGATGCAGCCCCTATCTTCCCTTACACAAGGAACAACCATTGATAGATTAAGTGCCCTCTTCTGAGCTTAAGATTCTTCCTAGTCATCTCATGTATCAGTACTTGGGTGAAAAGGAAGCATTTCCCGTGATAATTGCGTCCCATCTGACGGAACAACAGGAAGAGGATCTTCTTGTAGTATTCAGAAAAAATCGAGAAGCCATTGGTTGGCCATGGCTGATATAAAGGGAATCAGTTCATCCATTGTGCAACACCGGATTCATTTGAAGGAAGATGCCAAACCTAAACATGACCCACAACGTAGACTAAACCCGATCATGCAAGAGGCTGTTAGAGCTGAAATTTTGAAGCTATTAGATAATGGGATCATCTATCCCATATCCGATAACCAGTGGGTTAGTCCAGTGCACGCTGTGCCAAAGAAAGTCGGGTTTACTGTGGTAGAAAATGATAAGAAAGAATTAGTACAAACTCGTCTTCCAACGAAGATTCGAGTCTGTATTAATTACTAAAAATTAAACGCTGCCACGTTTAAGGACCACTTTCCCCTTCCGTTCATAGATCAAATGCTCAAGAGACTAGCTGGACATGAGTATTACTGTTTCCTGAATGGATATTCAGGATACAATCAAATCCCTATCGCTCCTGAGGATCAAGACAAGACTACCTTCACCTGTCCCTTTGGAAAATTTTCATACTGAAGAATGCCCTTCGGCCTATGCAACGCTCCTGCAACGTTTCAATGTTGCATGCTTAGTCTTTTTTCCGAGATGGTAGAGAAATTTTTAGAGATTTTCATGGATGATTTTTCCATTTACGGTGATTCCTTTGAACAATGCTTGCACCATCTTAAGTTAGTTTTACAACGATACATGGAGAAAAACCTGACACTCAATTGGGAGAAGTGTCACTTTATGGTCAAGCAAGGAATTGTCCTAGGGCATGAAGTTTCACACAAAGGAATCGAGGTTGATAGATCAAAAGTGGACGTTATAACAAATCTCCCTGAGCCAAAATGCTTAAAAGACATCAGATCATTTTTAGGGCACGCTGACTTCTATAGAAGATTTATTCAGGGGTTTAGCAAAATTGCTAGACCTTTGACAAATCTCTTAGGAAAAGATGTACCCTTCAATTTAATAAAGAATGTCTACAAGCTTGGGAGGAGCTTAAACATAGACTTGTTTCGGCGCCAATAATCTCAGCGCCTGATTGGACTAGGCCTTTTGAAATCATGTGTGATGCCTCCGATTATGCCATAGGCACTGTTCTTGGACAACGTACTGATAACAGGCAACACGTGATTTACTATGCTAGTAGGATGCTTAACGAGGCCCAACTAAATTACACGATAACTGAAAAGGAATTTTTAGCAGTTGTGTTTGCGTTGGAAATTTTCGCCAATACCTACTAGGATCCAAGACAACGATTTTCATTGATCACTCCGCCCTTAGATACTCAATGCAAAAGAAGGATGCAAAGGCTAGACTGATTTGATGGATACTTCTTTTGCAAGAGTTTAATTTGGAAATTAAAGACAAAAAGGGCGTTGAAAATGTGGTGGCAGATCACCTTTCGAGAATTCCTAATGCACCAATTGAGACTTTACATATTAATGAAGACTTTCCTGACGAACACATCTTTACGATGTGTAAAGAGCCCTGGTATGCTGATATAGCAAACTATCTTACAACCGGGCAAACACCTTCAAATTGGTCAGGTCAGGACAAGTATCGCTTTATGAAACAAGTACGGTTTTTCTTTTGGGATGAACCGTGTTTATTCAAATATTGCCCTGACCAGATAATTAGAAGGTGTCTTTCTGAGGATGAACATCATAGCGTCTTGACATTTTGTCACGTGCTGGCTTGTGGTGGACATTTTTGTCCACGAAAGACTGCTGTGAAAGTCCTTCAGAGTGGGTTCTATTGGCCCACTCTCTTTAAGGAAGCTTATACTTTCTGCAAACTCTGTGCCAGATGTCAAATGACAGGTCGAATCATGCATAAAGACATGATGTCCCTTCCACCGATCCTTAAGGTAGAAATTTTTGATTTGTGGGGCATCGATTTCATGGGACCCTTCCCTCTATCTTATGGCAACCAATACATTTTGGTGGCCGTAGACTACGTTTCTAAGTGGGATGAAGCTATTCCAACTAGGACAAATAATAACCAAGTTGTCATCAAGTTCTTACGGGAAAACATCATTTCTCGCTTCGGGGCCCCCCGTGCAATAATGAGTGACAACGGGAGTCATTTCTGCAACCGGGCTTTTGAAGCCCTAATGCGAAAGTACTCCATCTCTCATAAATTATCCACGGCCTATCATCCTCAGACGAACGGGCAAGTGGAGGTCACCAACAGACAAATTAAACTGATATTGGAGAAAACTGTTGTACAAAATCGTAAGGGTTGGTCCATCAAACTCATTGATGCCCTATGGGCATATTGGACCGCCTACAAGATTGTCCTCGGTATGTCTCCATATCGAGTTGTATTTTAAAAACCCTGCCATCTGCCTGTGGAGTAAGAGCACCGTGCTATGTGGGCACTAAAACAACTGAATTTGGACTTAGACAAAGCCGGTGATTTGAGAAAGCTGCAGATATCGGAGTTAGAAGAACTACGAAATGATGCATATGATAACGCTCGGATATCTAAACACAGAGCTAAGATTTTCCATGATAAGTCAATTCATAGGAAAAATTTTGTCTCGGAACAAAAAGTTCTGTTGTACAACACTAGACTCCACCTTTTTCCTGGTAAACTAAAAACTAGGTGGTCAGGGCCCTACATCGTCCAGAACGTCTCTCCTCACGGTGCCATTGAAGTTTTCGATCCCAAAGATGGCAACACTTTCAAAGTGAACGGTCAACGCCTAAAGCCATTTTTCACCGCGGAGTCTGAGTCACACCATGTATTTGAACTGGGTCTTTGTAACCCAGTCTATATGTAGCCACGTAATTCCACACTTTTCCCGATGTCTCCTGTAAATCATTTTGGAACCTCCTTTGTAAATAAAAAAGAAAAAAACAAATAAAAACTAAATAAGTGGGACTTAGGTGCTAAATATCACCTAGGTTTTTCATCTTTTCCTACACTCCCTTTTCTTTCTAAATAACCTAGGGTTGTAAATTCCTAGTTTCCATTTGGGCAATGTGGGGATTTCATCCTTCTCAGCTCCTTATAAATATTCCCCCTTCTGTGCTCTCCTCATTACCCTATTTCTAATCTCAGATCTGCAATGAACACATCAAGCGCTGCCCCCAAATTTTTCTGCGCCCCTCTCTCCTATATCCACCCGCGTTTCCATGGCATCTGCCGCGCGTTCGCGGCCATACTGAAGAACCTGGGCCGCCGCCAAATTTCTCTGCAGAAGCTGCCATCTGAAGATCTCCAATCTACCATCTACACCTTTGCTACCATCACAGATTGCTCTCTGCAATCTCGTTTCAGTTTTTCCCCCCATGTAGTCTGGGGGAGGTTTGCGTATCCCTTCTCGTTGCTTCCTATTATTCATCATGGCACCATCTAATTTTGCTGAAAAAGATTTCGCTCGAATTCTTAGCGATGTTAACGGTTATGGTCATATATTTTTAGATCGTATTCGTGCATGGGATTGGTATAGATTAGTTTATGATAACTCAGATCACGAGTCTTACTATTATCCTGAGCTCGTTAAACTTTTCTACAATTCTATAGATTCCGAATCAATCAATTTTGACACATACCAGATCTTGGTGCACATGCCCACTGGGGATATTATTGTCACGCTTCTTCTACTAGAAGAACTCACACATGTCCCTTGCAACCCACATCATAGCGACCCCTTACCTTTAATTGATTACATGACTGTCATGGGGGCTCGTTGTACGGAACAAGATAGGGGGCTCAAAGCCAGTACTACATTTAGAAACGTACATTGCGTTGGTCGTTGGATTCAACGCAACATTTTAGGGCCTGACCACACGACCTACTTTAATATGCTGGTGCTGCAGATTATACACGACCTGATGACTCGGCAGCACACTATCTGTATCAACAAGATCATTTTTCATAGTATCATCACCAACTCCTCCCGCACACGCGATACAAAGTACTCGCACCCAGTTTTGATAACTCGTCTGCATAGGACTTTCTTACCAGATGCAGTTTTTGACTCATATGATTGGGTATTCGTTGCACAAGAGAGGGCGACTAGCGCTTACAATAGGTTTCTTCATGCGGTCTGGACTCCTAGTGTCCAGTTCGAAGATGTCCCTATGGAGTCCTCTTCGGAGGAACTTTTAGAGGAGGAGGATGAGCCAGCGTTTTGGCAACAGGACCCCCAGTTGACTCACGCGCCTTCATGTCTACCATTTGGCGAGGCATGAAGAAGATATTTCGGGGGCAGATTCGACTACGCAAATAGGTTGCGGAGCAAACATCTCGCCTAGACCGCATTGAGGAGGGTCTGAGGCTAACACAGTCGGCTGGACCTAGCACCACCGCTGATCCAAGCCGAAGGTGGGGGTGATACCTTTCTTTACCTATTTCATGCGTATATGTCTTGCATACATTGAGGATAATGCATGTGATAGGTATGGGGGGTAGATACTAACATAAGAATTTTCTAGACTTTTTCTTTTAGATTTCTAGGTTTCTCTTTTCTTATATTTCTCTTTTCTTACTAACATAGGATTTTTCTAGACTTTTTCTTTAGATTTCTAGGTTTCTTGTTTCTTATATATTAAAAAAAAACAAAAGAACAATATATATATATATATATATATATATATATATATATATTGATCCATTTTTTGAAAAGAATTAACTTGATCTTAGGTATTAAGAAAATTCTAAGCTAAGATTTCTTAATATAAGCTGAAATAAGAAATTTTTTTGGATTTTTAGGTTAAGAAAGAAAAGAATAGAAAAGATAGCTAGATTTTGAATTTTTCTAAACACTATATACATTTGCAGGTTGAGGGATTAATCAAGGACTTAGTGACTTTGTTTACATAAATATATATATATAAAAGAAAAAAATCAAAAATAAAACTTCATCACTAATTAAGCTGGTTGGTTGTGCCTTAAGAAGCATGACCAGTTACGCCTAAAAGTGGTTGAGTCCTTAGCATTCGTGGCCTAGTTTACTCGAGACCTTGAACCTTAGGGATATATCTTCATCTGGTGCCCTAAGACCATCTGGTCTGGGAGTCATCGGTAAAAGGCTCGCTACACGGGTAAATTAGAAAGCCTAATGAAGCTAAGAAAATGTAAATATATAATATATAAAATAACATTAAAAAAAGAAAGAATATATCTAATAAATATATATTTATATATTTATATATGAACAAATGAACTAAAGTCTAAGAAAAATCCCTCATACATATGTATATGTGTTAGACTTGATACAAAATCTAGTTTTTCTCTCTATTCTTAGAAACTTAACCTAAGTTGAAAACAATATTTCTGATGGAAACTTATAAAAAGGAAGGAAAAGTTTAGAATAACCCTAAACCGATAAATCACCGAAATTCTTGAAGGAAATGGATCATAATAAAATGTTTCACTTTTTCACTAATATTTTCTTTTTCTTTGGGATTTTGTTGGTGCAATCCGCTGAAAACCCTTTGGAGACAACACTCCTCCTCTAAGGTAACCTAGAGGTTTAACGGCTTGTTGCACGAGCTCAGTGCAATCGTGTCACCTACGAAAGTGGTGTAATAATTTAGTTAGGATTTTTTCTTTTACCTATATTTGCTCAGGGATGAGCAAAAGGTAGGTATGGGGGTGTGATTAGAGTCATTTATGCATCATTTTCTACCACCATGCTATGCTTTATCGGAATAAATATTTGATTTTTACTGCTTTTTTCTCTCTTTTTTCATGTCCAATGTTTAATGGAGAAGGACGCCCAACAAATGTGATTTTTGATGAATTAAAGAAACACTCAGAAGCCCACAAGAGAAAAGCCCAAGTCTGAACAGACCCAAAGCGTATTCTCAGTTTCTACAAGATCTAACTGGGGATACGAGATACAACAGAAAGGCATAAAAATCCGCTAGCACAGCGGCCAAGAAACGGCCGCGGAAACACGGCACTTGCCGCGGAACCGCGACAATCTTTAGGCCGTTACTGCAGCGTTTGATCCGGAGCTGAGGTGGGATGGCCTCCTCTCTTGAATACTATAAATAGATCCATAGGGCCTCTGTAATCGGGGAGGAGAAAAGAGCATTGTTTATAAGGAAATTGTCAGGGTTTTTCTAGGTTTTCTTTTAGTCTCTTATGTAATTTTCTTTTTCTCCTTCTAGAATCCAGAAAAGAGAGAGTGAGAGTGAGCAATCTTTGTAATTGGAGACGGTGACAACGCAATACAAGGATCAAGCTTTCAATCTTCCATCTTCTCTTGTTCTAGTGCATTATTTTCTTTAAGCTTTTACTTTCTTCTATTTCACTTCTACAATGAACTGTTTCTTTTTCTTTATTTCCATGTCTAGCTAATTTATTAACATGACTAATTAACTTTTAATTTTACTAACTACTAACTCTTGGGTGATTGCTAACTTATATGATTCATTGGATACTTTCTACTTTTTAGTCTTGCAAACTACAAGTCTATTTTACCTCCAATGAAGATGAGTTGCTTTTTATTCTTTATAAATGCTATGTTCTCCCTCCATATGATTCATGTGAGCCTCATTTAGAGCCTTGTCTTTAGAACAAGTGCCTTGATGGAACAGAAGATGGAGCACTTCCCTATGCCAATGACTACATTACAAGTTTCTTATTTCATGCTCGCTTTATTATAGCTTTGATGGACTAATGAATCTTGTATGTTTCTTAGCATCGTTAAAAGTGACTATCCTTGTTCCACTGTTAAAAATCTATTTAGGGAGCCAATGATTCAAGGAGGCAATTAGTCTAGATGAGAAACACCTTCGATATGGGACAACACAAGGACTTGGCATAGCAAGACATACCATTGCCGATGAATCAATATGAGGCATGCATCACCCAACGAGAGTAGTAAGTTAGTAAATTAGAATGTTAGTTAGTCATGACTTCTCTTTATATCATACTTAAAAAAAACTCTCTTCTGACAACTTTCTCTTTTCAAATATCTCTGTTTTCCTTCCATCTTTATTCTCCTTTCTTCCTTTCTTTCACAAAACACCAAAAGATTTTCCACTCACCTTCCGCATCGTTTTGTTTTTCATTTCTTAAAACAAAGAAGAACTTTTGTTTTTCTTCACGAAGATTTCAATATAAACCTTGAATGCTTCTATCGCTAACCCTCCCTGCGGATACGGCCCGTCCTAGCTTATGCTACGAACGGTGATTCGGAAGGAGCAAAGTAAACCTGCATATACATTCAAAGTTCTTGATCATCGGTACACGGCAACTAACGTTTTACTCTAAACCTCTTTTCAATACAATTAATCCTTCTGAACAGCTATCCCCAGAAAGAATTTGGTGGGATTCATCTTCAATTGATGCGCCTACATGATATCAAGTACCTTCTTCAGATCTGCTATGTGATCGCCTTTGTCAGGGCTTTTCACTGTAATGTCATCTACATAGCATTCCACTATTTTGCATATATGCTCGTGGAAAATTGCATTAATAGCTCTTTGGTATGTTACCCCTACGTTCTTCAATTCGAACGGCATGACAGTATAACAATACACCCCCAATGGCGTCTTGAAAGATAAATGCTTTCCATCGTCAGGGTATATCTTAATTTAATTGTATCTCAAGATTCCGTCCATGAAGGACATCCGTTCGAACCCACACATGTTGTTGATCATGACATTCGTGATTGGAAAGGGGAATTCGTCTTTAGGACATGCTTCATTTAGATCATGAAAATCAATGCAAACTCAGATCTTCTCATTCTTCTTGGTGACAGGGATGATATTGGCTACCCAATCAGGGTATTGTTCTTCCCTAATAAAATCGAAGTCTATAAGCTTCTTGACTTCCGACTAGAACGCTTCTATTATCTCATGACGGAACCATCGTTATTGTTGCTTGACCGGTTTCGCCTCCAGATTTATATTAAAGCGATGCATAGCCACTTGCGGATTAAGCCCAGACATGTCCTCGTAATTCCAAGAGAAAACATCTATGTACTCCCACACAAGAGATATTAGATATTCCTTCTCTGACGGTGATAAGCTTTCGCTTATAGAGATGGGCTTAGGGTTAGCCTTATCTCCCAGATTGATCTGGGTAACCTTCTCCTCTGTGGGCGGTTTGTGTTGTTCAAAGCAAATATCCTAGAGAGTGTTTAGGTGTTTGATCCAAGGATCTACATCTGACTGGATTATTTCTCCATCTCCATCTTCCGGGTGGCTTATTAAAACCATGTTTACCGAAAGTTCTTTGAGGATGCTGCCGACACTGACATCTCACTCCTATGATAACGTGCCTGATGAGTGGTCATAGTATAATGGCTCTTCAGACTCAGAGGCCGATGAGATTGGAGTTGACACATAGCCCAACCCCTTTGTGAGTTTGATGATAATAATCAGGGGCTTTCCCTTTTGGAACAAAGAATCAAAGCAGTGTTCTTCTTTCTTTGCTAAAGTTCAAGCCAAGAGCACTTGCTATGTCATACCCCATGTTTTTTATCATTCTGAGTACATTTGGCTCGTAATAAGAGAATTGATGGGATTCGTTCTCGCTTTCTGAGTCTTCGCAAGTTATTGCTTAAAACTCGACTCTTCCAAAAATAATTTATCTTTGGCCTTTGCGTCTTGCTGGGATCTCGAATAAAGATCCCTACATATCACTGACGCCTTGATACGCCGTGAGGGATGATCTCACCGGTACATGCAATAATGTCTAGGCATCTATTGCCGACCAGGGGTCATCACCTACATCGGTACTAGTATCTGACGGCACGGAATCAGAAGCAAACACAGAGATGTAAGCTAAATCTAATTCTTCATTATTATACAACTCGCCAACATCATTGGCGATGTTATTGACATCGAGCTTATTAATGCTCATTACTGTTGGTCCCGAGATGATGCCAATTGCGAAACTTTATCTGTTGGCACTTATGGATCTAAACTACAAAATCAACACAAATACTAAACAAAGAAGGATTAAGTTAAACAAATAAATACACTAGCAAAAAGGAAATTAAATCTCAGAAAAGTTTAGACAAACGCAAACACGAGAGATTTATCCTGGTTCGGTCCTCGTGACCTACATCCAGTCCTCAAGCCACCCGCTTGAGATTTTCCTTTATCCTTGATTTTGTACACCCAAAATCACAACCATGCATACCACTTGACAAATTCCCTTTGCCAAATGTGTACACCTTCTCTCTACACCAAGAGAACACACTTCACCTTGTACAACTGCCTCTACACCAAGAAGCCACCCGTGTATAATGATTGCTTTGAGAATTACAACACTTTCCTATAAGCCTTGGTATTGTGTATGAACGTGGACAAGGTCTAATATAGGAGAAACTTCAGAGAACTTCACAAAGGAATTGAATTTTGGTGAAGAACTGAAGTGGGAACAGTTTTCAGGATTGGCAGAATTTTTGATCTTAGAAAACTGAAGATTAGGATTATTAATTGGCCTTTGGATTAACCACCCTTTATATAGCTGCACTCTAGGAGTAGTTAGGGTAGTTAATATGCGCCTTTTGAATGTTCAAACGTTGAAGAACGTTGCAAAAAATACCAGATAACAGAAACTGTCCAACAGTCAGAAACTGCCTATAGTCGACTTGCCTTTTGAGTTAGTCGACTATACTAGGCAATTTTCTAAAGGTTAGTCGACTGTTTGAGTATAAGTCGACTAGGTCAAGTTTAGTTCAAGTGACAGGTTTCTGTTTAACTGAATCAAGTCGACTGTAACTTTTTTATAAGTCGACTGGATCATGGATTAGTCGACTATGGTAATGGGGTTAGTCGACTACAATTGCTATTAGTCGACTAGATTGTCTGTCAAGTCGACTAATGGACAAACAGAGAGTTGGGTCTAAATTGAGACACAGGATTATTCGACTAGGGGTTGGGTCAAGTCGACTACACAAGTGATTAGTCGACTACAAGAGACTATAAGTCGACTATAGGTCTATGATATGTGTGTGCATCAAGGCTTTTGACATGCTATTTCACAATTACAAACCACATCATATCAACTCTCTTTGGGACATATTGATCATGACGAACTCTTGATAAATCTTGTACTAGAGCTCCAAATGAAATGCTTCACAAATGTCTTCATCAAAACAAGTTCCAACATTCTCCCCCTTTATGATGATGACGCTTTGTGTGCACAAGTGCTCCCCCTGCAGAAAATAGGTTATATTTTCCTCCTCCTGCAAAAATTGGGTTATAACAAATATAGAAATACTTTGTTCTCCCCCTGCAACAAATATATCATTAAATATATGTGTGTGTGTGTGTGTGTGTGTGTGTGTGTGTGTGTGTGTTCTTATCACATTCTTATATGGTACCTGCAAGATAAACGTTAGATGGTACCAAACATAAAAGAACATATTAACCTTTAGGAGTCCAAATCCATTTAGAATTTGGTTTCCACCTGTTGTATACACATAGTTGCAAGAATTACATATATCATGAATGTATGATGCAATATAGGTATTTTTTATCAATTAGGCTTAAATTCTTAGGAATCCATATAAACTTATTTTTCTTAGACTTTCTTTGTACAAAAGAATCATATGGATTACAACAATATGAAGATTTTTCAATAAATCCAAGACCATAATTATTATGTGACAACTTCTGAAAAGATAATAAATCATTCAATTTTTCTTTTCCTTGATTGAACTTAGTCACATTTTTCAAAATATCTTCATATTTCTTTTTGAAAACTAACATGTCTTTATCCAATATAGAAATCCTTTCATTCAAAGACATAGTTTCCTTTTTAAGAAAAATATTTTCTTTTATAAACTTCTCATTATCATTTTTCAAAGATGATATTACTTTTTCAAACTCATCTTTTTGAGAGTTTATAGAAGAAACTTGTAAAGCATAACATGAATTTTCATTTAAAAGTTTTTCATTTTCTTTTGATAAAACTTTATTTTTTAGTATTTCATTTTTCAGATCATTAAATAATTCATGAAATGCATCAGAAAGTTCAGTAAATGATACCTCATCATCTTCTATGACTATGTAACATAGGTTGACACGTTCAGTGGATTCTTCTTCGTCAGAAGATGAGGAATCACTATTCTCACATGAGGCTTCATAGTTTTTCTTCTTTCTGAATTTTTTGCTCATGTATTTGCCTTTATTCTTGAGCAATGGGCAATCCTTCTTCAAATGACCTGTTTTATTGCAATTAAAGCATTTGAATTTACCTTGCTTTAGGAATCTCCTGAATTTCTTTGAAAGCATTGCCATCTCCTCTTCATCGTCATTCGAATCGTCCGTGTCGGAGGATGCATGGAAGGCAAGTTTTTTCTTCTTTGAGTGGTGTTGTCGTTCGTCCTTCTTTCTTTCTTCTAACTGCACTTCATATGCCATTAGATTACCAATTAGGTTTTCTAATGTCATAGTTGAGAGATCATTCGCCTCTTCAATTGTGGTTGTCTTCTTCTCCCATTCTGGTGTGAGTGCACGAAGAATCTTGCGAACTCTTTCAACTTGGGTGTAGTCCTTTCCAAGGGATGCTAATGTATTGGTAATGTCGGTGAATCTTGTAACCATTTCCGATATGGTTTCATTCTCCTCCATTTTGAATAATTCAAACCTGTGGACAAGAATAGATATTTTAGACTCTTTAACTTTACTTGTGCCTTCGTGTGTTACCTGAAGAGTATGCCATATTTGACGTGCAGAAGTGGCTGTTGACACCCTGTTGAACTCTTCTTTGGTTAATGCACAGAACAAGGCATTCATCGCTTTGGCGTTAAGGTTCGCATTCTTCTTTTGATCCTCACTCCAAGCGTTGTAGTTGGCTGTTGGCATGGTTTACGATGCTTCTACGATGTTCCAAAGGTCGTAGTTGAGCGACTGCAAGTAGATCTTCATTCTACACTTCCAATAGTTATAGTTGGATCCGTCAAATAGCGGTGGACGTTGTGTAGAATGTCCTTCTTTGAATTGGGATGAGGGGAACTCCGTTGCCATCCTTGTTGTTGACTAGGTATGCAGGGCTTGTATGCCTGTTCAGTGTTCAGGGCTCTGATACCAAATATTGGTCCCGAGATGATGCTAATTGCGGAACTTTATCTGTTGGCACTTATGGATCTAAATTACAAAGTCAACACAAATACTAAACAAAGAAGGATTAAGTTAAACAAATAAATACACTTGTAAAAAGGAAATCAAATCTCAGAAAAGTTTAGACAAACACAAACACGAGAGATTTATCCTAGTTCGGTCCTCGTGACCTACATCCAGTCCCCAAGCCACCCGCTTGAGATTTTCCTTTATCCTTGATATTGTACACCCAAAAGCACAACCATGCACACCACTTGACAAATCCCCTTTGCCAAATGTGTACACCTTCTCTCTACACCAAGAGAACACACTTCACCTTGTACAACTGCCTCTACACCAAGAAGCCACCCGCGTACAATGATTGCTTTGAGAATTACAACACTTTCCTATAAGCCTTCGTAATGTGTATGAACGTGGACAAGGTCTAGTATAGGAGAAACTTCAGAGAACTTCACAAAGGAATTGAATTTTGGTGAAGAACTGAAGTGGGAACACTTTTCAGGATTGGCAGAATTTTTGATCTTAGAAAACTGAAGATTAGGATTGTTAATTGGCCTTTGGATTAACCACCCTTTATATAGCTGCACTCTAGGAGTAGCTAGGGTAGTTAATATGTGCCTTTTGAATGTTCAAACGTTGAAGAACGTTGCAAAAAGTACCAGATAACAGAAACTGTCCAACAGTCAGAAACTGCCTATAGTCGACTTGCCTTTTGAGTTAGTGGACTATACTAGGCAATTTTTCAAAGGTTAGTTGACTAGGTTTGAGTATAAGTCGACTAGGTCAAGTTTAGTTCAAGTGACAGGTTTCTGTTTAACTGAATCAAGTCGACTGCAACATCTTTATAAGTCGACTGGATCATAGATTAGTCGACTATGGTAATGGGGTTAGTCGACTACAATTGCTATTAGTCGACTAGATTGTCTGTCAAGTCGACTAATGGACAAACAGAGAGTTGGGTCTAAATTAAGACACATGATTAGTCGACTAGGGGTTAGGTCAAGTCGACTACACAAGTGATTAGTCGACTATAAGAGACTATAAGTCGACTATAGGTCTATGATATGTGTGTGTGCATCAAGGCTTTTGACATGCTATTTCACAATTACAAACCACATCATATCAACTCTCTTTGGGACATATTGATCATGAAGAACTCTTGATAAATCTTGTGCTAGAGCTCCAAATGAAATGCTTCACAAATGTCTTCATCAAAACAAGTTCCAACAATTACAAGTGGGTTCAGCTCCCAAAGACATTCTTCTTCTGCTTCTATTTCAATATCAGCTTCCTTACTAGAGTCTAGCTCCTCTGGCTGGGGATTCTCGTTCATCTCCAGAGAATCTAGGTATAGGAGGGAGTCTATGAAATAGTTCTCTTCCCCCTTGAATGGATGCCATTCAGCGATCAGCGTTCGAACTTTTCCATCTCCGTCAGTATACTTCATGACTTGATGGAGGGTAAAGGGGACGTTGAGTTGCGATGAATCCATGGTCGTTTCAGCAGCAATTTGTACAAAGTGTCAGCGTCAATCACATAGCATGTCACTTAAGATCTTAGGTCCCCAATCTGCCATTTTAGTTTGATCATCCCCATTGGGCGCGTACTATTGGCGTTGAAACCATAAATAGTGGTTTGGGTGGCGCTCAATCGGTGAGTGGGGATCCCCAAGTGCTGCATGACCCGGCGGGGCATAATACTCTACGCGGATCCTGAATCTACTTGAACGCGACTCACTTCAGACGATCTGATATACCCTGCGAAGTACAAGGGCCTATCTGTTTCCCCTTAACCTGTATGTCGCCTGGCGTGAAGGTGACACAGGGGGCATGTTGAGAGACATGGAGGCAGTCATTTTCATCTTCCTCCTATGGTTCAGCTGGTATTTGGGCCAGAAAGACCTCAGCATCAACTAAAGCTTCTCTCAGAGCTTCTTTTGTTGACTTTGACAGTCTTAAGAGTTCGTAAAGGGTGATCCTGGCAAGGATGTTGGCCAGTTGAGCTAAGATATCAATGTGGTAAGGTGGTGAAGATCCTTCTGTCTTGTCCTTCGGGAAGGCCTTAGAATACTGAATCTCCTTTTGCTTCTCCACAGGTTATTTCGTGGATTGCTTTGTCGGCTCAGGGGTGATTTTAGATGGATTTGTCACCATCTCGTTGTATTTCTTCAAATCTGACTGACCCGAATGTGTTTCGACTGTGAGCGGCGCATTCAGCTCTGCAGCAAGGATGATTTTCTCCTCCTCTGAGTCGGTTAGTGAGGGGACATCAGTCTCTGCTTCCCAAGAGGAAACACACACTACATTGCAAGGTGAAGCTTTTGCTTCGCCTTTGGACTTTCTGTTTGTAACAGTTGTCCATTGTTTGCTTTTCACCAGATCGAGATGAACCCACATAATTTCTCTTTGAGTAGTAAAAATAGGCATGAAACCCTTCTCTTGTTCGTGATATGAATCTATATTGAGTACCCTTAGTTCCCCTTTCAGGATGGGAACTACTCTGGCTGGCATTGGAGGCTGTATCCCGAACTGAAGAAATGATGTCATGTTAGCTATTACTTTCTTCTGCTTTGGGTAGAGTTTGAGCACTTTCGCATCAAACAAAGCTTGAAGGATGTCTTTGAAGATGTAATAGGTCTTTGAATTGTCATTAATGTTGCATATTTAGTATCATATTTCCATACTTATTATAGAATAAAAGCCTGCATTGTCCTAATTAATTGTTTAATTTATTTGCAGGCCCAATCTTTAAGGAGATGAAGAGAAATGAGCCCAAAGCCCACCTAAATTCTGAATTAAATCAGAATTAATTCGCACTCAGTAAATCAGGGCAAAATCAAGAGGTTGAAAACCGGTTGACAAGAATCCTCTCAGAATCGATCGGTTAAAGCCAAGAATCCAAGGCCATTTCGTCAGAATCCGGCACTCAAACTGAAAAACCAACTCCAGATAAAGTCAGTGGGCGAAACCAGGGCAACCCACCAACAGGGTGTGGCCACCTGGCCACACCCTGGCCATGGAAACGCGGCCCAAGCCGCGTTTCCGCGGCAAGGTTGGGGAGTTAGGGGGAGCGTTTGCTCCCCCGATCTCCCCGGGATCCTGCACACTGGGTTTTTTTGCCTATAAAAGGCCATTCTTTGTGCTAAAAATGGACGCCAATGCAGAGTTAGGATTTAGACTAGTTTTTCATTTCTTAGTTTAGGTTTTTGTTTTTCTTGTTCATGTAATTTTAGTTTTTATTTATGTAATTCAGAGGAGATCGACTTTCATCGAAGAACAAGAATGAAGCTTGAGCTAAAAGTGACAATGGTGTAAGGTTTATTTCTTTTCTTTGATCGTTATGAAATCGAATTGATGTTCTTTCTTCTTATGTACTTCTTTTTAGTTTTTTTCTTCTTCTTCTTTTCTACTTCACTTTTCTTTTTGGTACAACTGTCTTCCAAGTGAGTCTAAAGCATCGAAAGAGCCTTGCTTTGCGAGTGCCACCGATAGCTCATGACGATGGGATTGTGAGTCTCTCTGTATCATTTCATGCTTGAGTATCTTGATGATGTAATGTGGAAGAGACCAAAAATCGATTCTTATGGGCTATGCGCTGATTGCCTCCAATTCAAGGTAACATCGTTGCAAAGACTCAAAGTAAGCTTTTGGTGGAAAGAAGGTGAGTAATTATTTGTATTTCTTTTCTTTTATTTCTGTAAATTAAATCACAAACACCATATCTTCCAAATCACTTCTTTCCCACTTCTCTGAAAATAATCATTTGTACATAGTCGCTTTCGGATTTTTCTCCACTTTCTATTCTACCACTTTCTTCTTAACTTTAACTATTAACTCTTTTTCATTTTCTTAACTTTAACCAAAGAAGAACTTTCATTTTGTTTTCATAAAGATTTCAATAAAGAAACGTAAACGCTTCTATCGCAAAACCCTCCTTGTAGATCACGACCTGCATAGCCACTTGCTATAGCGGTAAGAATTGAGCACTTGCACATCTTCATTCTAAGTTCTGTAATTCCATATTTTGTGTGCAGGTTTTGCATCAATCAATTTTTGGCGCCGTTGCTGGGGAGGGTAACGTTTTTATTGAAATCTGAATTTTTATTGAAAATTTTTTAGAACTAAAACGAATTTTCTTCTCTGTTGCAGGTTATAGGGAAAGCAAAGCAGGAAATTAAGATTACAGTAACATACAAGTGGTCTTGGGCCTCTGCTCTAGAAAGCAGAGACCAAGGGCCCTCTGATTTGCTGCGTTTTCGCGGCCAAAGCCGCGGATCCACGGCAAAGAAGAGTTGACTACTAATAGGTTTTGTGCAGGGTTGCTTGTTTTGCAAAAACATAGCTTGCTGCAACTTTATTTCTTATATTCCATCACCATAAACCTGCTAATAAACCAACAGTAAAATACTTGTTGAAAAAGATAAAAAAATTTGATTAGACGTTTGCATTTTAGGCACGTGTCTTTTCAATTCTTTTATTTTACTGTTGAAGAGTGCTGGAGCAAGGTACGTTCGCATTGCATGTAGAATAGGACTCACCTCTTGGTTGATTTTCATTGCTTTGAATCTTATTTACATATCTTATACACTTGGACAAATTGATTTTAAGGGCAATACCTAATAACAAGATAAGGTGGGGATTTAATCACCCTTCCTTAGCCCAAAAATCAGATTCCAAGCACTTACTAACCCAAGCCTAACTAAAATGAGTAGACGTTGGCCCTAGGGACATCTTGGACTCAATTAGGAGATTATCCTAAGGGGGAAAGGTGTTGGAATTTGACTCCCGCCAAATCAATGTCTAGGAAAGGGATTAAGGGCCGAAAGCCCGAAGGTTGGTGGTTATCTAATTAAGGGACGTCTTTGAAGAAAAATCTCTCACCAACCTTGCCCTGACCTGGCTGATTAGCTTGTGGTCAAAGTCTGCATTAGACCTCCCGTGGACTGTCTAATCAGTTAGGAGTCGTCTAGGTTATAGGTCTACCCTAACTTAGTTTAGAATTTTTTCTTTTATTTGTTTGCTTATTTGTTTGTTTTTTCTTTGTTTTGGTTTGTATTCCATTGTGTGATATGGCTTATGATAATAATTTTTTCAGCTTTAATAATAATCCATATTACACACCGAGTTCATTTTCGGATATTACCAACCCGGCATATCATGACTTTAACCAACCTAGTGTGCCGGATTGGTCTTATCCGAATCAGTATAACCCATGCCCTAATCTAATAACTATAATTTCCATAATAATTTCAAATCTTCACCGAGTCAGTGGGGATTCACCTCCCCCGAGCATAATTTTCAACCAACTTGTCCCCCTTATCCACCTAGTCCACAATATCCCCAAGAGTCATACTCAGTTCCACCAGTCCAAAATAGAAAACCATCAATTTTGAAAAGGAGTATGCGTGAGTCCAAACAACAATCACAAAATCTGATAGACTCACAATTTCACTACCACTTCCAAGACAACACTTCATCTTTTCATCAAAACAATGAATCCATCAACTATGAAAAGATGCTTGAAGCCATGACTCATGCTTAAAATGCTCGAAATCGTGATATAGATATGATGGTCGAATCTCTACGTTCTCACCATTTGACCAGTTCTGATGTCACTAACCGTTCTGTTAGAGCCGAAGAGTCAGGTTGTTTAGAAAATCAAGATTCCATTTCAGAACAACCATTTGAACTTGCCCAAACTCCAAATTTTGAAAAAGATATTGATAGTTTGGCAAGTTATTCTTTTCCTGAAATAGTACTTGAAAATGAGTATGATCCTGAACCCCAACTTAGTGATTCAATTCTACTTCCTGATTCGATTATGACTCCTGTATCTTCACCTGATTTCAATTTTTTCCCGAGTCAACATTGGATCCTGTGCCTATTCATCATGAAATTAAATCACCCATCTTTGAGGATCATATTGAACTTGACCAATTATAGAATTTTGAAAATCCTATTGACAAATTGGCAAGTTCTCATTTTTTTGATATTGAACTCAATGAGATATGTGACCTAGATTCTCAAATCTGTGATCCAGTTCAACTTTCTGAATCAATATTGACTCCTGTTTTGTTACCAAAATTAAGAAATATTTTAGAGTCAGTTTTGATTCCCCCACCTATCATTCCTGAACTTGAATCACCAATATTAAGTCACATTCCATTGTTGGAAAATAAATGTAGACTTGAGTTTCACTTCCTTGACTTGGACCCATTTCCTGAACCAATCTCGACTCCTGAGCCTTTACTTGACTTAAGTCACCTTCCTGAGTCGGTATTAGTTCCTATACTTCCTGAGTCCAAGTCAATCATTCTATCATTTCATACTCCATTCTGGGATGAGGTGGTTGACAAATTTGACTCCGAAATTTGTTATGGAATTTGGAAATTAGATGGGGTCACATACTTAATAAAAATCCTTTATGGACACATTTTTTTAGTGGGTTGTATTAGAGTAATTTCTGGTGGGTTCCTCCGAGCCCCAAGAAAAGTTGATTGGGCCGCATTTCGTGGACCAATCAGACCACCACCGGAACCGCCACCTTAAGGTAACATTTCCTTCCCTTTCGTCTTTTTTCATGCATCTATATATTAATTCATACATTGAGGACATTGCATGAGATAGGTGTGGGGGAGGGTTCTAACATAACTTAGGTTTTTCTTTTTATTAAAAACTTTTTGAAAAATAGAAACAATATTTTGACTTATTTTTGTAAGAAATTAAGTTAATTTAAGGAATAGGAAAATCCAAATTAGGATTTCTTATACTTGGTCAAAATAAGATTATTTGTTTGATTTTTAGGGTTAGGAAGAAAATTTGTCAAAGTAATTTGGTCTTGATCTTTACCTTGATGAAATATGCACAATTCATACACTTACACACTTAGGGTTCAAAAACAAAGATTCTTATGCCTTATAAAAAAAAAAGATAAACAAATCTAATTATTGATTAGTTAGGTGCTTTGGCCTAAGAAAGCCTTAGTATTTATGCAAAAGATAATTAGATGAGTTTGAAAAAAAAAGTCTAATTATTGATTAGCTAGGTGCTTTGGCCTAAGAAAGCCTTAGTATTTATGCAAAAGATAATTAGATGAGTTTGAAAAAAAAAAATTGTGTATCCTCTTATTAAGCTGGGTATTTATGCCTCATGAAGCATAAGTATTCACGCCTAAAAGGGGTACATCGTATAAATAAAAACCTTGGTTTCGTGGCCTTATCTGCTCGAGTATTTAAGTCCTTAGGGGTGTTTTCTCACCTGGTGCCCTAAAACTATCCGGTTTGGGTGTCACCGACTGAATGCTTGTAACATGGCAGATTAGAAAGCCTAATGAAATTGAGGAATAAATTTCACAAAAAAATAAATAAATATAAGGCATAGGAGTTAATGTTGAAGAACCCATAGTAAACTTCACAGTCACGATGGTGTATACGACTCAGGGTAAAGTAATAGACTAGATGAGAAGTACAATTTGACTCCTTACTTTGATTGATAACAAATTTTTGAATAGAGACTAAGTTTATGAATGAAAAATTTGATTTTCCTATAACTTATAGATTACTTAAATCTTACAATTATATTTCAAATATTTTTCTCTTTCAAAATGCTTTTCGAAAATACTAACTCTTTGTTTCTCTTTCTTTATGGATTTTGTGGGTGCAATCCGCTGAAAACCCTCATGAGACAAAACTCGTCCTCTAGGGGGAACCTAGAGGTTTAACGGCTTGTTGCACATGCTCAGTGCAATCGCGCGACCTGCGAAAGTGGTCTAATAATCCTTAGTATAGTTTAGTTGTTTTGCTCGAGGACGAGCAAAAGATAGGTATGGGGGTGTGATTGGTCACTAATGTTACATATTTAGTATCATATTTCCATACTTATTATAGAATAAAAGCCTACATTGTCCTAATTAATTGTTTAACTTATTTGCAGGCCCAATCTTTAAGGAGATGAAGAGAAATGAGCCCAAAGCCCACCAAAATTCTGAATTAAATCAGAATTAATCGCACTCAGTAAATCAGGGCAAAATCAAGAGGTTGAAAACTGGTTGAGAAGAATCCTCTCATAATCGATCGATTAAAGCCAAGAATCCAAGGCCATTTCGTCAGAATCCGGGACTCAAACTGAAAAACTAACTCTAGATAAAGTCAGAAGGCGAAACCAGGGCAACCCACCAATAGGGTGTGGCCACCTGGCCACACCCTGGCCGCGGAAACGCGGCCCAAGCCGCGTTCCGCGACAAGGTTGGGGAGTTAGGGGGAGCGTTTGCTCCCCCGATCTCCCCGGGATCCTGCACACTGGGTTTTTTGCCTATAAAAGGCCATTCTTCGTGCTGAAAATGGACGCCAATGCAGAGTTAGGATTTAGACTAGTTTTTCATTTCTTAGTTTAGGTTTTTGTTTTTCTTGTTATGTAATTTTAGTTTTTATTTATGTAATTCAGAGGAGATCGACTTTCATCGAAGAACAAGAATAAGCTTGAGCTAAAAGTGACAATGGTGTAAGGTTTATTTCTTTTCTTTGATCGTTATGAAATCGAATCGATGTTCTTTCTTCGTATGTACTTCTTTTTAGTTTTCTTCTTCTTCTTCTTTTCTACTTCACTTTTCTTTTTGGTACAACTGTCTTCCAAGTGAGTCTAAAGCATCGAAAGAGCCTTGCTTTTGCGAGTGCCACCGATAGCTCATGACGATGGGATTGTGAGTCTCTCTGTATCATTTCATGCTTGAGTATCTTGATGATGTAATGTGGAAGAGACCAAAAATTGACTCTTATGGGCTATGCGCTGATTGCCTCCAATTCAAGGTAACATCGTTGCAAAGACTCAAGGTAAGCTTTTGGTGGAAAGAAGGTGAGTAATTATTTGTATTTCTTTTCTTTATTTCTGTAAATTAAATCACAAACACCATATCTTCCAAATCACTTCTTTCCCACTTCTCTGTAAATAATCATTTGTACATAGTCGCTTTCGGATTTTTCTCCACTTTCTATTCTACCACTTTCTTCTTAACTTTAACTATTAACTCTTTTTCATTTTCTTAACATTAACCAAAGAAGAACTTTCATTTTGTTTTCATAAAGATTTCAATAAAGAAACATAAACGCTTCTATCGCAAAACCCTCCTTGTGGATCACGACCCGCATGCCACTTGCTATAGCGGTAAGAATTGAGCACTTGCACATCTTCATTCTAAGTTCTGTAATTCGTATTTTGTGTGCTGGTTTTGCATCAATCAGTCTTGGTAGGGTGCCTCAGTATCCTGTGATACAAGTAGTAGTTGGGATTGTCAGTCTTGCCGACCTCCTCGGGACGTCTAGCTTCAAAAGGCTCTAATCTGTTACTATTGTTGAGTAACTTGAAGAATGAATCAACATGCTCATCCTTGAAGGAGTATTTCCTGTTGGTGCGTAACTGACTTAAAGAACTACCCCCTCTAGTCGACTGAGGTTTAGTGGGAGACTTCATCTCTATCGCCAACGTATCCTTCCTTTTTGATTAGAAAGATACTTCTAGCGTGCCCTTGTCGTCTTTTCAAGTTTTGGCTTGTTCTCTTCTATTTTAACCCTGGCGATAATCTCTTCTGCCTTTCACCCTACTGGACTAATTATTTTCAGGTACGGCTTTCAGCAACTCCTATTTGAGCTAGGAGTGAGGTTTGCAAATTGTGGCAGCATGTTTCCACCGGGGTGGCCTGGGTCATACGGCTCGGATATTAGAGTGCCATGTTCTAAAATCTCTCTACAAATACTTTGACTGACTCTCCTTTTTATTGCCTTATTGCTAGGAGCGTTGGCATGGTAACTTCCGAGTCGTCTTCGAAGAAGCATGTAAGGAAAATCTTCTCCAAATCACTCTAGTTCTTGATGGAGCCTTCTAGGAGCTTCATGAACCATTCAAAGGCGAGTCATTTTAGAGGGTCAATGAACAAACGTGCTAAGATGGCATCATTTGTTACTACGTTCCCTGTCTGAGACTTGAAATAGTAGTTGTGTTAGTTCTGTGACCCTTTACCATCGAAGGCATGTAAAGTCAGAGCTTTGAACTTAGGAGGGTACGGGATAAGATCCCATTCAGCCGGGTATGGCCGGACCACTCCTGCTTCTTAGAGGCCTTTTCGATTGGCGAGGGCTTCAAGATGTTGTTCTAGTTTATTCAACTTTTTAGAATGAGTGCTCCCGTTCTCTGAATTGCCTCCCTCTTCGGACAAAGACTTGGACGACTCAGGGTTGGACTGTTCCTCCTCCTCTGTATGTACAGAAGACAAGCTCTCCCCTTCCTTCCGTTTGCTTTAGACTTCTAAGAAGGAGTCTTTGTCTTTGGCTTCTTCCTGCCTTCAAGCAATTGTGAAAACATCTGTTTGAGGGTATCGATAGATTCCTGTGGGGCGCGAATCTTATCGAGTTATTCCCTCTTGGTCTGGGCTTGCTGTTTAAGGTGCCTGGCCGTCTCCTCAACAGTGCTTGCCATGTATGCGAAGGCTTCTCTCTCTACAGAAGAGTTCGAGGCCTGTGATTCTATAATAGCAAAGTGTGATTCACTTACTTTAATGCCCTGGGTTAGGGCATTGTAGTCAACCGCGGCTACCATGCCAGTTCGGGTGCAGGTATGCTGGTATACTCCTTTTGATTCAGCGTCAGATTCGGCAGAACTGAGTATTGACTAGTTTTTCTTACTTCTGCTTGCGTAGTGCTTGACCTGTCATGTTTACAGTGCCTTCAGGATACTCCGTATCAGAGAAAGTTCTCTTTGTGTGAGAAAGACGCCTTTTGGCTGATCGGAAGGTTAATGTTAATCGTTTGAATGCCGACTGTTTGCTTACATGCGAGCTGCAGTGACATTCAGAGAGCATTGCTGTGATGAGCCGTTCACAGCAACATGATGGAGCAATTTGATGGGTAGTATTTTTCTTTGTGATTTTGATTTCTAAACTCTTTATTTTCTCACAGTTGAGCTATCTATCTATCCTATCTATTAGGATCTTGTTTTTAGTGAGAAAATTTGTTTGTGGTTAGTGAGACCACCAAGTGTTATAACCTTCCTTGTATTTGTTGGTATCCCTCTAGTGAGAAGTGATTGTGGTGGTTGTGGTTGGTTGTGGTGATATCCCTCTAAGTGTAGAGGTGATTGTGGTGTTGTTGGCTTTGAGCCTTATCCCTCTATTGTGAGGTTGATCTTGTTTGGCTAAGTGCCTATCCCTCTGAGTGTAGAGGTGATTTGTGTTATGCCTTGCCTCTTGTGTAGAGGTTATATTATTGGAGAGAGGAGTTGTGTACTCCCGGTTTGTATTACCCAAATTCTCAGTGGAGATTCCATGTGTGGGAAGTCCCGTGTGGATGATATAGTGGAAATCCTTCTGTGTGAAGGTGGGGACATAGAGCAGTGGCTCGAACCTCGAAGCATATCTTGGTGTTTGCGTATGATCCACTATCTCTAAACTCTCTCACTCACTTATTTTGTGCCTTGCATTATTTCATATTGTTCATATCATACTTATATGCTTGGTATTGCTTGTGTGTGCCTATACTTGTGTTCAACTAAGAGAGCTTTACATAGCACCTCAACTCTTATTTAGAGGAATTTAAAGGAGATAGTCCAGAGCCTTTCACGGGAATTCGGCTACACTCTTTTGTTGCACTAAGTGTGTTGCAATTTGTTTTTAATTCTGCATCATTTATCATTAGATTAGCCTTGCACCTATTCACCCCCCTCTAGGTGCACTTTCAACATGTTAGGCAACTATTACTAAGAGGTTAGCATGTTAGTGGAGTCATTAGTAGTTAGTAGCCATGAGTTTTCTTTCTCTTTTCACCTTGTTTTAGATATACTTTCAATAATCACAAATATTTTATCTTCTATGTCCCCACTTCTTCGTGTTTCACCGTACTTCTCTTTTCCATTCTTTGTTTCCTTTTCTTTTCAATCTTTCAAACATTGAAGAACTTTTAACACACGTGAATCAACCGGTAAAGCTTCTATCTTCTCCCGTCCTTGTGGATTCGACTCGTTTTAGCCTCTATGCTATAACGGAAGTATCGAGGAAGGCAAAGAACACACACTTTAAATCTTGATTTTAAAACATACACTTTTGTGCACGGTATTCCCCAGATCTGTTTCCCACTTTTTCTCATTGTGCTCGATCTCGACGAAGCCCTGCTTTCTTTATTCTTCTCTATTGCTTTACTTTTACTTCAAGATAATTTTCATTATGATTCAAACAGTAGAGTTAAGTGTTCTTTTTTTTATTTCTTATTTTTTTCACCTACACTTTTATTTATCGCTTTTTGATTCTTTTTTCTTTTAAATTTAAAACAACACCACCACCGTCTCTTCTTCTACCATCCTCTTCTTAACTTAACATTTTTATTTTTTTCTTTTTATAAACTAAGAAGATAAGTATTAAATAGTTTTGGAAAATTAAGAGAAGAAACTTACATAATGCTTCCATCGTTGTCTCTCCTATGGATCACGACCCTTAGCCTTAGGCTACACGGCGGAATTGGGGACCTAACACTGTTCTAAATTTCTGTTATTTTTTGTGTAAGTTTGGAAAAGTAGTTTAGTCTTAATTTTTACCTTGATGAAATATGCATACTTTATATACTTACACACATAGAGTTTTGATTAGTCTACAGTTCTGCATTATTATATCGTATTTTCTTACTGATTTTTGAATAAAATGTTGGTCTAAACTGCGTTTTGATCTCTATTGCAGATAAATCAAGAGTCTAAGGGCAAAGGAGTAATAAGGGCTTAATTAAACCCATTTTCAGGTAATTAAATCCGAATTTTTTGGAGGCCAAGCAAGGGAGCTTCTAGAAGATGCATTAAACCTAGACCCTTGCGCACATTAGACGAATATTCGGGTGAAAATATCAGAATCTGAATATACCAGGAAGGTCCTCGAAGCTAGGAGAAGTCCTCGCCAAAACCAGGGACCTAAGTCCCTAATTTTATAGCGAAAACGCGACAAATGCCGCGTTTCTGAGGCATTGTGGTGGGCCCACGCGTCAATTTTCAGCGCGTGGGCTCGTCTTGTCTTTAAAACTCTCTTTTGCCGATAAATACCTCTGCAGAGGCCCAAAACACAGGCTGATTTGGATTTAGGTTTTCTCTCTTCTAATTGTAGATTAGGATTTTCTTTCTCTTTTATGTTGTATTTTTTCTTTTATAGATCTTGTAGTAGGACTGAAAGATTCGGAGAGAGAAAGAGAGAGATTAAAGTAATAGATGGCGACAATTTATGTAAAGGTGTCTCCTTTCTTCTTCATTGTAATCTTCTCCATCTTCTACATAATTCTTACCTAACTTTTCTTCTCATGGCAGTCTAACTACCAACCACTAACCATCTAACCCCTTACTTGATAATCCACATGAATTTAGTAGCCTCTACAAAGCCTTGCTCTTGTAAGAGCCATTGATGACTCATGATGATGGATTCTAACATTCTAACATTTCTAACATCTAATCTACTAACTTGCTAACTTGCAATGTCTTCTTTATTTCATGCTCACTTTTAACCGGTTTTGATGAATTAATAATAACTTGCAACTTGTTGTGTGGTATGCATGTTTTGCTTGAATGTAGAAGAACAATCCTATGAGCCATGCTTTGTATCGTCTCTTGAAGCCAAGGATTAGTGATGGTCAAGGATCCATGTGAGACAACTATCACTAAGAGGTTAGCATGGTTAGTGGAGCAATTAGTAGTTAGTAGCCATGAGTTTTCTTTTATTTTGTTTTAAAAACCAATTCAAAAATCTTTTATCATTTTTTCTATCGTTATTTTTACCATCCTCTTAGTTCATCTTTGTTTCATCTTCTTTTTTATTTTATTTTCAAATCACTTCTCTTTTATTTTCACATCGACGTTTTCATAATCTTCTCACCTATCACTTTTGGATTTTTTTATTTTCTTTTTTTAATTCTTTTAACAAAGAAAACTTGTTAACATAACATGTGAACAGACTGTTAATGCTTCTATCGCCTCCCGTCCCTGTGGACTCGACCCGTTGAATCAATGCTATAACGAAAGTATCGAGGGAACATTAGCACATACGCATTTACATTGATTTCATAAAACACACATTTTCAAGTACTCGTTCCGCCCGATCAAATTTTTGGTACCGTTGCTGAGGAACGGGAATGGTTTTGATTTCATGTTTTGTTAACATTTTCTTCTCTATTTTGGTGTGCAGGTTAATCTTTGCAAAAGCTTAGCATTGCCGAACTCTCCTTTTTCTTGCATATCCCTGCTCTAGAAAGCAAGGACACTGCTTCCCTAATTGTGCCGCGGAAATCAAAGCAAAACCACGAAAACGCGGCAATTATTTGGCACTTTGACTTCATCTTTTACAGGGACTTTGCAAGTTGCATATATAGTTTTATTCTGCTGCCAATTTTCTGCGTTAATTTCCTACATGCTACAATAAATTAAAGAATTAAAATACGATATTTGGATGCTTTTAAAACGGTTTAGATATTTGCATTTAGGCACGTGTTAATTCAATTCCAATATACTGTATTTTGTTCTATTTTTGTGATTTGGACTGAGGTGTTCATATGGCATTGCATATAGTATAGGACAAACACGTGGGTGATTTATTCGCTTTGTGTTATCTTTTTGTCTATATTGCACACTTTCACGAATTGAAATTAAGGGCGGAACCCATACAAGATAAGGTGGGGATTTCAACACCTTTCCTTAGCCCAAAAATCACCTCCTTACTCACACAACCCAAGCCCTAATAGAAATTGATAGATATTGGCCCCTAGGGACATCTCAGACTCATTAAGAGACTGACCGAGGGTGGAACTTGTTTTGAATCTTACTCTTGTGAAATCGGTGTCTAAGGTTGAGGATTAAGTGATTACGCCTCGAAGATACCGTGGTTTGGCATAATTAAGGCCCGTTGCTTACGCACGGATACCTCCTACCATATTTTGCCCCTACCTGACCGATTAGCTTGTGGTCGGATTCATACAACAACCTCCCCCGGGTAATCGACCAGTTAGGAGTCGTGTAGGTCTAGGTTAAGCCTAGTTTAGGCTTGGTTTTGATTTTTCTTTTCTTTTTGTTTGTTATTTGCTTTTTTTTTTGTGATTGTTTGTGAAATGAAATTAAACAATAACAATTCTTTCAATCCTAATATCAATCCATATTTCACACCGACCCCATTTGATTCAGATAATTCCAACCTGACTTTTTACAATATGAACCAACCAAATATACCAGGTGGACTTATCCGAATCAATACAACCCTTACCCCAAATCTTATAACAATAATTTCTAAAATAATTTTCACTCTTCACAGAGTCAGTGGGATTCAACTCCCCCGAGTCAAATTTTCAAATTCCTTTTCTAGAACCACTAATTGAAGAAAAGTCTGACCTAGAAAAGAGTATAGATGCCTTGCTTGAGTCCCAACAAAAGAAGCTCAACTCCCCAGTTCCACAATATTTTCAAGATTCATACTCATTTCCACCTATTCAAAATGACCAACCATTTACCCTGAAAATGAGCATGGAGTGCTTTCGCGAGTCTGAGCTTCAATCTCAAAACATGTTGGACTCACAATCTTCACTATCTTTCCAAAATCAAGATCTTATACTCCCTTTCTGGACCATTCACTTGAAGAAAAATCACATCTTGAAAAGAGTATAGAAATCTTCCAGGAGTCCGCGTTACAATTTCAAAAATCTTCTTCTCAGTCTATTGATAGGTTGGAAATACAATTGAGTCAATTGATCAATATTTATAGGAATGAGAAAACTCTCTCTTATCAACCATTGACCAATCCAGATATCTCTAACTCTATCAATTTGACCCATGACTCTTGTTGTTTTGGAAACTAAGATTCCTACACTCCCATTCTAGAGCATCCACTTGAAGAAAATCATATCTAGAAAAGAGTATAGAAGTCTTGCAGGAGTCCGTACTACAATTTCAAAAATCTTCTGCCCAGTCTATCAATAGGTTGGAAACACAAGTGAGTCAATTGGTTCACATTTATAGGAATGAGGAAACTCTATCTTATCAATATTTGACCAATTCAGATATCCCTAGCTCTATTGATCTTACCCAAGACTCTTGTCATTTTGGAAACCAAGATTCAATTTCAGCACACCCATTTGAACTTGACCAAACTTCAAATATTGAAAATCCCATTGATATTTTGGCAAGTTATCCTTTTCTTGAGATTGAACTTAAGCATAAATATGATCCTGAACCTCAACTTGGTAATTCAATTTCACTGCCTGATTCCATAATGACTGAGGTGTTTTTACCTGATTTTAGGATTTTTCCCGAGTCAACATTGGATCCTATGCCAATCCATCATGAAATTGAATCGCCAATCTTTTATAATTAACAAATTGAACTTGACCAATTTCATACTTATGAAAGTCCTATTGACAAATTGGCAAGTTCTCATTTTTATGAAATTGAACTTAATGAGGAATGTGACCTAGATTCTCAAATTTGTGATCTATTTCAAATTTCTGAATCAATATTGACTCCTGTTTTGTTACCCAACTTGAGCAACATTTTAGAGTCAGTTTTGGTTCCCATACCTGTTATTCTTAAACTTGAATCACCTATCTTAGAAAGTCACATTCTATTTTAGGAAAATAAATGTGGAAAAGGATTTCAATTTCTTTATTCAGACCCGATTCCTGAACCAATTTAGACTCCTAATCCTTTATTTGACTTAAGTCAAATTCCTGAGTCGATATTAGTTCCTGTACTTCCTGAGTCCAAATTAATAATTTCATCTTTTCACACTCCATTTTGGAACATGGGTGTTGATAAAATTAATTCTGAAATTGATTTGAAAATTTAGAAATTAGATGGGGTAAAATTCATAATAAAAATCATCCATGTTTACATCGTAATAATGGGTTGTATTATAGAGGTCATTGGTGAGTTCCTCCGGACTTCACGCAAAATGGATTGGGCCACATTTCTTGGACCAATCCGACCACCACCGGAACCACCCCTTTGAGGTAATTTTTCCTTTCCTCTATTTGTTTCATGCATACATACATTCATGATGCATTGAGGACAATGCATGAGATAAGTGTGGGGAAGATTTTACTAACATAGAGTTTTTTAAATTTTCTTAGGATACTTTTAGAAATCTTCCCTTTTGCATAGGATTTTTCTTTCTTTAAATACTTTTTGAAATAAGAGACAAAGTTTTGATCTATTTTAAAGAAAATTAAGATGATCTTAGAAGTTAAGGAAGCTTACATTATGACATCTTAAACCTAGTTGAAATAATGAATCTTATTTAAAATTATAGGTTAAGTATAAAAGATTGGGGAGATAATTTTATCTTGAATTTTTTACCTTAGATAGTTTGCACTTTACACAAACAAAATTTTTGGAATGGAAACAAAGATCTAAAATGTCATAAAGCAAAAATAAGTAAAAAGAAAAAATACATATATTATATATGAAGAAAAAAATCATTTATTAAGCTGGATAATTATGCGTCAAGAAGCATGATTATTCACGCCTAACGGTTGTCAAAAGAAACAAATAATCCCCCTTAGTTTTGTGGCCTTGTTTACTCGAGTCCTTAAATCCGAGGATATTTTCTCATCTGGTTCCCTAAGACCGTCCGGTCTTGGAGTCATCGGTTAAAGGCTCACTACCCGAGTAAACTAGAAAGCCTAAGAAAACTAAGAGAAGAAAAAAGGAAATATATATATATAAATAAATGGCTTGATGGTTAGAGTTGAAATCCTAGAAATTTTCACTATCACAAAGTGCAGATTATCTAGGTTTTATGAAGGGTAAAATATTCAATCCATTTTTGAATTCTTACCTTAATTGATCATAAGATCTTGCATATATATTAAGTTTAAGGAAGAATAATTTTTGGTGGACTTATGACCATAGATCGCTTATATTTTTGCAAAAAAATTTCGTAAAGTTGACTTTCTTTAAAAATGTATTTTTAAAATACTAACATTTGTCTCCTTTCTTATGAATTTTGTGGGTGCAACCCGCTGAAAACCCTCAGGAGATAAAACTCCTCCTCTAAGGGTAACCTAGAGGTTTAACGGCTTGTTGCACGCGCTCAGTGCAATCGTGTCACCTGCGAAAGTGGTGTAATAACATTTGTAGTATAGTTTTTCTTTTCTTGTTTTGCTCAGGACAAGCAAAAGATATGTGTGGGGGTTTGATTAGTCTATAATTCTGCATTATTATATCGTATTTTCCTACTGATTTATGAATAAAATGTCAGTCTACGCCGTGCTTTGGTCTCTCTTGCAGATAAATCAAGAGTCTAAGGGCAAAAGAATAATAAGAGCTTAATTAAACCCATTTTCGGGTAATTAAATCTGCATTTCTTGGAGGCCAAGCAAGGGAACTTCTAGAAGATGCATTGAACCTAGATCCTTGCGCATGTCAGACGAATATCCGGGCGAAGATACCAGTATTTGAAATATACTAGGAAGGTCCTCGAAGCCAGGAGAAGGTCCTCGCCAAAACCAGGGAACTAAGTCCCTGGTATTGCCACGGAAACGCGGTAAATGCCGTGTTTCCACGGCATTAAGGTGGGCCCACGCGTCGATTTTTGACGTGTGGGCTCGTCTCGTCTTCTAGAGCTCTCTTTTGCCTATAAATACCTCTACAGAGGACCGGAACGCAGGCAGATTTGGATTTAGGCTAGGTTTTCTCTCTTCTAGTTTTAGATTAGGATTTTCTTTCTCTTTTCTTTTGTATTTTCTTTTCTTTTATAGATCTTGTAGTAGTGCTGAGAGATTCAGAGAGAGAGAGAGATTGACGTAATAGATGGTGACAATTTATGTAAAGGTGTCTCCTTTCTTCTCCATTATAATCTTCTCCATCTTCTACTTGATTGATTGACATAAATTTATACTATTTTATTACTCTCATTTATCTATATTTTTGTTTATAAATAATGCTATTCGAGTATTTTTAGTGGTTTTGCAGTATAGGTTTACTAAAGGAGAAAAGACTACAATTTAGCATTTTAGAAGAGTGGCCAAGCAAAAAAAAAAGGAGCTTTAATGGAAGACTTGATATTGCCAGAACTGCTCTACGGCTATTGAAGCTCACATGCAAGAAAGTTACAACTAAATCAAAGAAGTTGGAGTCCAGTAGGAGCAAAGAAGCAGTTTCACAAAAGTTCAGGGCTTAAATGCAAAGGCTGAAATTCTAATTTGTAAATTGTTATTCTTTTTCTGTGTAAAGTTGTATTTGTGGTAGACTCTCATGTAAAATAGCCAAACCCTAGGCTATAAATATACATATAAAGGCTAGGGTTTGGGGGCCTTGAACTTTAGCCACTTTCTCAATTTTTTGCAATTTCGTCAGAAGTTATTTTCTTCCCCGACAGCTAATTTTCTTGGAGGCTGAATTTCCTTAATTTTTCATTTTCTTTATCTATTCGTTTCTTTAAAAAAAAATGCCTACAGAGGCGCCAATGGCGCCTCTGTCCAGTTGAGGGGGGGCGCCAACCTCCCCATTTGAAAACAGAGGGCGCTCCTGCGCCCTCCCTTTGAAAAGAAGGGGGCGCCCCCTGGCGCCCCATTTTGAAGAAGCAGGGGCGTTTTGAAGAGGAAGGGGGCGGCCCTTGCACCCCATGCAGGTAAGTATTTTATTTTTTTAATTAATTTAATTTGATTAGTTTAATTAATTCATGTTTGCAATTAATTATTTAATTAAATTTAGATAATTTTAAACTGATTTAATTAGTTTCGTTTATTGTTAGTTTTATCATGTATAGCTAAATTTCCCAAGTATTTAGGGGAGATGAACCTAACCTAAATTTATGTGATTATCAGTTGGTCCCATATTTAAGACTGTTGCACACATCAATTGACCTATAATTTTTAGGAGATTATTTCTATAGTCACTTGCTATTTGACAAGGTATGTATCAAAAGTCAATGGTCCATGCTTAAGATTTTATTGCTTTTTCTGCTTTTAATTTATTTTGTCATATCTTTTCCTCTGATGGACCATATGATGCAGATAATACCCTGTGCTTATATATAGTGTTCACACTTAGTTTGCCTATTAGAAGTAGAGATTTAGTAAGTGACAACAAACCTGTATGGAGATCAAAATTGACCGCTTGATGCTAGTTTAGGGGATTCGATCCTAGGTGCTTGGATTTTCTAAATTAACATATAGTTCAGAGCAAAACTATCCCAAAACTTTTTACTTAATACACCTAAAAGTGTTGAAATCAAAAGAACCACCTGTCCCTGTGGATCGCCCCTCAAATGCTACATCGAACGACCGTGCACTTGCGGTTAATTTAAAACGAGGAGACAGAAATCTCCCCCATCAAGTTTTTGGCGCCGTTGCTGGGGAAAACTTGGGACAGGTGGTGTAGAGTTTTGGATTTGAGACTTTATTTTATAGCTGATATGATTTCTTGAATTGAGGTTTTAATTGAAATGAAACTCATGAAAATTGATGATCTCGCTAGCTAGTTAACTAAAAAAAGAAGATTTGTTTTTCTTTTCTTGATTTTCGGTTATCCTTATTTACTTTTATTTATTTCTTAATCTTTAACTTTCTTGGATTTTGTGGGTGTAATCCACTGAAAACCCTCACGAGACAAAACTCGTCCTCTAGGGTTAACCTAGGGGTTTAACGACTTTTTGCACATGCTAAGTGGAACCGTGATTCCTACGAAAGTGAGTTAGGGTAATTTAGTTTTTTATTTTTCTATTTATTAGTTTTGCTCGAGGACTAGAAAAGATAGGCGTGGGGGTATTTGATTGACATAAATTTATACTATCTTATTACTCTCATTTATCTATATCTTTGTATATAAATAATGCTATTCGAGTATTTTTAGTGGTTTTGCAGTATAGGTTTACCAAAAGGAGAAAACACTACAATTTAGCATTTTAGAAGAGTGGCGAAGCAAAAAAAAAAGAGCTTCAATGGAAGACTTGATATTGCCAGGACTGCTCTACGGCTATTGAAGCTCACATGTAAGAAAGCTACAACTAAATCAAAGAAGTTGGAGTCCAGTAAGAGCAAAGAAGCAGTTTCACAAAAGTTCAGGGCTTAAATGCAAATTATGGCTGAAATTCTAATTTGTAAATTATTATTCTTTTTTCTGTGTAAAGTTGTATTTGTGGTAGACTCTCATGTAAAATAGCCAAACCCTAGGTTATAAAATACATGTAAAGGCTAGGGTTTGGGGGCCTCGAACTTTGGCCACTTTCTCATTTTTTTGCAATTTTTTCAGAAGTTATTTCTTCCCCAACGACTAATTTTCTTGGAGGTTGAATTTCCTTCAATTCTTCATTTTCTTTATCTCTTCGTTTCTTTAAAAAAAAAATGCCTACAGAGGCGCCAATGTCGCCTCTGTCCAGTTGAGGGGGGCGCCAACCCCCCCAATTGAAAATAGAGGGCGCTCCTGTGCCCTCTCTTTGAAAAGAAGGGGGCGCCCCCTAGCGCCCTATTTTGAAGAAGCAGGGGCGTTTGAAGAGGAAGGGGGCGGCCCTTGAGCCCCATTCAGGTAAGTATTTTATTTTTTTAATTAATTTAATTTGATTAGTTTAATTAATTCATGTTTGCAATTAATTATTTAATTAAATTTAGATAATTTTAAACTGATTTAATTAGTTTAGTTTATTGTTAGTTTTATCATGCATAGCTAAATTTCCCGCAACTATTTAGGGGAGATGAACCTAACCTAAATTCATGTGATCATCAGTTGGTCCCCTATTTAAACCTGTTGCACACATCAATTGACCTATAACTTTTAGGAGATTATTTCTATAATCACTAGCTATTTGACAAGGTATGTATCAATAGTCAATGGTCCATGATTAGGATTTTATTGATTTTTCTGCTTTTAATTTATTTTGTCATTATATTTTCCTTTGATGGACCATGTGATGCAGATAATACCCTGTGCTTATATCTAGTGTTCAGACTTAGTTTACCTATTAGAAGTAGAGATTTAGTAAGTGGCAACAAACCTGTATGGAGATCAAAATTGACCGCTTGATGCTAGTTTAGGGGATTCGATCCTAGGTGCTTGGCTTTTCTAAACACATAGTTCAGAGCAAAACTATCCCAAAACTTTTTACTCAATTCAATTAAAAGTGTTGAAATCAAAAGAACCACCTATCCCTGTGGATCGACCCTCAAGTGCTACATCGAACGACCGTGCACTTGCGGTTAATTTAAAACGAGGAGACAGAAATCTCCCCATCAATGATGCTTAACTAACTTTTCTTCTCATGGTATTCTAACTAATAACCACTAACCATCTAACTCCTTACTTGATAATCCAAATGAATCTAGTAGCCTCTACAAAACTTTGTTGTTACAAGAGCCATTGATGGCTCATGATGATGGATTCTAACATTCTAACATTTCTAACATCTAATCCACTAACTTGCTAACTTGTAATATCTTCTTTATTTCATGCTCACCTCTAACCGATTTTGATGAATTAATAGTAGTTTGTAACTTGTTGTGTGGTTTGGATATTTTGTTTGAATGTAGAAGAACAATCTTATGAGCCATGCTTTGTATCGTCTCTTAAAGCCAAGAATTAGTGATGGCCAAGGATCCATGTGAGGCAACTATTACTAAGAGATTAGCATGGTTAGTGGAGCAACTAGTAATTAGTAGCCATGAGTTTTCTTTTACTTTGTTTTAAATCCCAATTCCAAAATCATTTTTTCAATCGTTATTTTTACCATCCTCTTAGTTCATCTTTGTTTCATCTTCTTTTCTATTTTATTTTCAAACCACTTCTCTTTGGTTTTTACATTGATGTTTTCATAATCTTCTCACTTATCACTTCTGAATTTCTTTTATTTTCTTTTTTAATTCTTTTAACAAAGAAAACTTGTTAACATAACACGTGAACAGACCGTTAATGCTTCTATCGCCTCCCGTCCCTTTGGATTCGACCTGTTGAGTCAATGCTATAACGGAAGTATCGAGGGAACATTAACACATACGCATTTACATTGATTTCATAAAACACATATTTTTGAGTGCTCGTTCCGCCTGATCTGGTTCTAAAACAAAGATTCTAATGCCTTATATAAAAAAATATATATACATATATCAAAAAAAAATCTTCTAATTAAGCTGGGTATTTGTGCCTCATAAAGCATAAGTATTCACGACTAAAAGTGGTTTATATAAATAAAAATCCTTAGTTTTGTGGCCTTGTTTGTTCGAGTCCTAAGTCCTTGGGGTATTTTCTTACCTGGTACCGTAAAATCGTCTGGTTGGGAGTCACCGACTAAGGCTCATTATATGGGAGAATTAGAAAGTCTAATAGAGCTAAGGGATATTACCGTCATAAATTAAAAAAAAGAGAAAATAATAAGGTATAAGAGTTAGAGTTGAAGAATCCTGAGCCAAATTTTCACAGTGACAAGTTGCATATGACTTAGGGTAAAATAATAGACAAGATGAGAAATACAATTTTAATCTTTACCTTGATTGAAAATAAGTTTTCGAATAGAGACTAAATTTTTGAATGATTAAGTTTTGATAATCAAATGACTTATAGGTTACTTGAATTTTTAAATTAATACTTCAAATATTTTTTTCTTTCAAAATGCGTTTTCAAGAAAATACTAACAATTCAATTCTTTTCTTCATGAATTTTGTGGGTGCAATCTACTAAAAACCCTCACGAGACAAAACTCGTCCTCTTGGGGTAAGCTAGAGGGTTAACGGCTTGTGGCATGTGCTAAGTACAACCGTGATTCCTACGAAAGTGAGTTAGGTTAGGTCAGTTTAGTTTTTTTCTTTTTTGCTCGAGGACGAGCAAAAGATAAGTGTGGGGTGTGATCATACATGTGCATTACTATTTTTCATATCAAATGTGTCACATTTCTATATTTATATTTAAATAAAACTCTCTATTAATGTATTTTCATGTCCAGTGGCGTGTAGGGTAATTGAGGAAGAAAAGAGAGATGAGAAATTTATCCAATTTAATCAAAAGTTCAAATCAAAGGGAACCAATTCTAATCCACAGGTTATAAAAGTTATCCTATTTGAAAACGGAATATATCAAATAATATAATATCATCACATTTCAAGGGAAAAACGGATTGTTTAAAGACCCTTTCTAGTTCGCTGAAGAAAAATAAATATCTTATCAATTCTAAAAGACAAATTAAAAATTCAAGAGGATAAATAGATAGAGAGAAGAACAACGGATGAGATGAGGCAATTTAGATTCGGATATAGGCTGGATATAGTTTAGCATTTAATCATAACTTCGCTACTGAAACTCAAATCTAATGATTCAAGATGCTACAGCAAGATGACTTAAAGGGCTACAATTCTTCTGTTTATCACTCATTCTAGTTCTATCATTGGTAAGTGATATTCAGTAATCAACACGTCAATAAGCTGTAGATCAGAATTAAATTTATGGATAAATCAAGTTTAGAGATAAGGGGAGAATTCAAATTCAAAAATATTCAGCTCTTCCTATATTCAAACTCTTTCTATCCCTCTGGTTTTCTCCTATAAATACCCTCATACCTCGAAGGCAGAAAGGGCACCATCATAGAGAGAGCTTTAATTTAGGTTTTTCTTTTCTTCTTCAATGTAATTTTTATTTTTCTTTATAACTTAGGTTAGAGAAAGTTACATGATTAAAAGAGAGGAAGATGTTGGCCAAGAAGCCTTCCACTCTAGTTTTGATGATGATTAACTCATGTAGTTATGTTTACTAATAATTTTGTGATGTTTAGTTTCAGATCTCTAATTAAGATATTAGTAGGTGATTAGCTTCAACAAAGATGGTTTGGAAGCTTTCACATGGTGATTCAAGAGCCCGAGCATCAAAGATCATATATAGCACTCGTTGGAGTCAAGCTCGGTGGATCACGGTTTGGATCGAGTCGGCTTGAAGACGGAGTTCGTCAAGAAGACTTCGGTACATAGTTTAGTTTATTTTTAGATCCATTTGTAAAGACTAGATAGTGTGATATGCTCAAGTTCACAACACACACACTTGTTAAGTTTTATGTTTCGGTTTTTCGGTTTTGGTTTAACCGATCTTGGTTTTCATGAATAGATAGTATCATAACGAGTTTACATGGTTTAAATGTACATTAAATATGTTCTATATACATACATGCTTCAACTATTTAAACAAACTTAGTTTGATAGTCTATTTCATGAGTTTGGTATTTTGTGTTTTAACAAAATATGTTTTCGGTTTTATATCAAAAATATGGATATATATATGTTTCATGTATATTGGATTATATCCATATACAACATGCCTAAAAGTTGTTCCTATATCATGTTTTTGTATTTGGATGAGTTTTGAAAAAATCGGATTTCCATTTGAAAAATCCAAGTTTTGAAAAATACGGATTTTGGTTTTCGCCAAAATTTGTAAGTCACAAAAAGAGTTCAAATTGTTTGAAAATTGTGTCAAAATTTTTCACACATGTTTGTATATCAAATATAATGTTAGAACTTATTTTTGTGGAATTTTATAAGTTTTATGGGATTTTATTTTAAAATTAAAACACAAGTTTTAAGTCCTAAAAAACTGCCTGCCAGGCTCTGGCGGTCGACTGGACGGTCGACCGGACCCAGAGTCGGTCGACCGGACCAGTCGACCGACGTGCACAAAACGTGCATGCTGGCCAGCCACTTGGGCCGGTCGACTGAGCGGTCGACCGACTGCAAGTACCCCACTCTCGGGTGGGGGCGGTCGACCGTAAGGCTTGGACGGTCAATCGAGCGGTCGACCGGCCAGAGAGCAATTTGCTCTCTGGATTGGCACGGTCGACCGGGCGGTCGACTAGGACTCCAACGGTCAAATTTTGACCGTTGGCAGTCGACGGGCCGGTCGACCGTCCATGGGGCTATTTATACCCCATTGAGAGGTGTTTTTCTCTAAGATTTTAAAAGCCAAAAATTCAGAGCTTCCCTAGTGTTTAATTCCAAGTTTTCAAAAGTGTATTAGAGCCAAAAAGTTTTCATCTTTATTTGTATTAAAAAGGGTTTGAAAAATCAAGAAAAGGAAGTCTTTTGGGATTGGTTTTTGATCTATATTTTCTATCTTTTCTAGAAGTTTTCCCCAGAGTTTTCTTTGAGTTTTTGATTTCCAAACTCTTTGTTTTGCACACTTGAGCTATGCCATTCTATCCTATCTATTAGGATCTTTTATTTGTGGGAAAAGATTTTTGTGGTTGAGATAGACCACCTTGTTGTAACCCTCCTTATTTGTTGTATCCCTCTTGGGTAGAGGTTGATTGAGGAGTGGTGGTTAGCTCCCTCTAGTGAGAGGTGGAGGCTTGTGTTGGAATCCCTCAAGTGTGAGGTGGATTGTGGTTGTTTGGCTAAGGGCCTACCCCTCTTGTGTGAGGTGCTGATTGTGTTGCCTCGGCGGAGGTTGTATTCGGTTGAGAGAGAAGTTGTGTACTCCTGGTTGTTGTTGCCCCAAATCCTCGGTGGAGGTTCCCTTTGTGGGAGTCCTAGGTGGATAAGTTAGTGGATTCGAAATCCTTCTCGGTGAAAGCGGGGACGTAGAGCTGGGTGCGCGAACCTCGAAATAAATCTTGTTGTTTGTGTTTGATCCATTGACTCTTACTCTCTCTCTCTTGTTTGTGCCATTGCATCATTTCATATTGTCATATCTCCTTTATGTGCTTGGCTTGTTTGTGTGTGCCTCACTTGTGCTTAACCACGAGAGCTTTATATAGCGCCTCAACTCTTATTCAGAGGAATCAAGAGGAGTTAGTCCAGAGCCCTTCACTGGGATTCGGTTACACTCGTTGGTTGCATTAAGTGTAGTTGCAATTAGTTTTTAATTTCCGCATTTAGTTCATTAGATTAGCCGTACACCTATTCACCCCCCTTTAGGTGTACTTTCAATTGGTATCAGAGCCTACGCTCCTGATATTTGGTTTAACCACCTAAGAGTGTGATCTTGATTAGCTAATCTATCATTTGCATTTGTACACTATTTGTTTACACACACTCATGGATTGCTTGTCCCCTCCCATGTTGATGTCTCCAACATTGACATGTGAAAATTTAGGATGTCCATGTATTTGAAAACCCTAGGCTTGCATGTTTTCCTTGCTGCTACCAAGAAATCATATCTTGGTAATAGCAAGCATATAGAGGCCAATGCACAAGCCCTTGAGGCACTTAGAAGCACGCTTAATCAAGAATATCTTATGCTTGTTTCTAACTGTGATTCCGCTTATACAGTATGGAACATGTTGACCTCCTCCAAATTTCAATTACCAATCCAAATGGAGGATGAATCTAGTGGAGAATCCGAGCAACAATGCTACATGGTCTAAGGGAATGACTCCCTTGAGGTATATTCGGAATCTCAATTAGATGATAATGATGCTAGTTCTTCTTGTGATGAGTATGTTGATCCAAATGCTTTAAATGAAGAACTTTTCATTGTATGTGAAAAGTTATTAGAAAAATATAATCTTTTAAAAAAGAAGAGTTTTGAACTTAACAAAAAAATAAGGATTTATGTTCAAAACTAGATTTGGTTTTGCAAGATAAAGTAGAGATTTCTAATGAAAGGGATTCGTTGAAATCTAAACTAGATCTTGTCCTAAAGGAAAATGAATTTTGAAATCTAAAAATGATTGTAATGATATTTTGAAGAAAAATGAAAACTTGTCTTCAAAAGTTGATTTTATTTTAAAAGAGAATGATTCTTTGTAAATAAAAATTGCTTCAATTTCAAAGGATTTAGAAATTTGTTTAAAGAAAAATGAATCTTTAAAATTGATATTGATTCACATGTTTGCCATGCTCATGTAGCTTCTTCATCTAGCCTACCTATTGCATGCACCTCTTCTTCCATGATTGATAATGATATTGTTTGCTTAAGAAGAGTGTGGATTGTTTGGGCTCCACTTTAAGCCATTGTGCCATGAACCATACACGGTTGGAATCTATGTTTTGAAAGAAACAAATTCCTATTATGCATGCACACCATACACGGCATACACATGCTCCTCACGGCCACACTCATCGCACATTGTATGCTCATGTGTACACATGTACACATTGTGGACGTAAGGGCCACCTTGCTAAATTTTGCTATGATAAGATACATGATGAAAATTTAGCAACTAAATTTATTTGGGTTAGGAAAGGAACTAACCCCCGTAGACCCAAAAGAGTATGGGTACCAAAGACCACCCTATTATATTTGATGCAGGTGTGGGCTCTCGCATGACGTGAGAGCGATGGTACCTTGAGGTGATGCGTTCCGAGCTTAAAGAGGACAACTTGGATGCATCACTTTCAAAGGGAGTTTGTTGGGAGGACCACCTTGATCTGGAGATATGGAGAGTTGCCTTCTAGTTTTTGGTAATAGTCTCTTACTCCTCATATTGTTCACATGCTTTTCATATCATTGTTTTTAGCATGTTTTGATGTTTATTGATTAGTATGTTATATGCCATGATGTTTAGATTAGTGATATACATGATTAGTATTTGAGACACCCATGTTCATATGGATTTATATCTTTGTATTCTCACAGTTGTTTAACTATTATGTATGTCCTAGATCTATGCATGTGCATGTACATAATAATCATATGTATGTTTATGAGATTTGTTTTGATGCTTCATGTCTTGATTACATGTTTGGATGTTAGTTTTCATTAAAACTAGGATATATACTTGTACATATAATGAGCTACAAATAGACTATTAGATGTTTGTACTTGAATGCTCATTTGTACTCATTAGATATACTAGTATAGTCTAGTTTTGATGATTCATGCATTTAACTTGTATTCCCCATTTTACATGTTTTTCATGCTGTGTTTAACTTCATGTATATGTCCATCTTGTCTAAACTATTGATTATACATATACATCCTTTGAGCCACTTGCCTTCATGCATATACATTTGTGGACTAGTTTATTTTTGGATATGTATGTATATTTTAGTTTGTACATGACATACATATGCCTTGAAGATTAAATCGTTTTGATGATTTTCATGTTTTAAGGAATTTTGAGCTTAATTGACCAGTTTCAAGATTATGTGTTTCACATAACTCTTTACACTCACCTTATTTAATGTTTTCTCATGATTTTATTTTCATGAGTATGATATGGGCTTTATGGACTTTGAGTGTTTAGTGACCATGTGATTTACATGTGTTTCATGAAATATAATTTTGTTTTATTCCTTACTTGAAGGATTTCGTACTAATTTACAAAATTTTCATATAACTAGTTGCGGTATTCTTCATATGGTAAAGTTTTTCAAACATACTATATTTTCAAACCAATTTTTGAAAACCCTACCCATTGAAGGGCGGTTGGTTGGGCGACCATGCCTTGTATGTTCTCTATTGAAAACCATTTTAAACATGTGCATGAAATGGGTGTAGGTTATATGAGTTATACACTTGATCCTATTATTGTTTCAATTGGTATCATTAGATCTTTTCAATTGGTATCAATATTGACATTTTTTTTTGTATACTCATATATGTTTAATTTGTGCTCAAGGATATCACAAATTTTGGATATGCTAAGCTTGATTTTTAATGAATATCATGTTTCAATTGATTAGTTTTCAATTTGTATCCTTATACAAGCTTATGCATCATTTTATTTGGTATTTCATAAAGGGGAGAAAATTCATATTTTATCTTTTAATTGGTATTTTGTTTATTTTTGATTTCCACTCCATACTTTATGATGAAAAATGATAAAAGAAAAATTAATATGGATTTTAATTTGGTATCATATGTTCAAAATGAAAAATACTTACAATTGGTATCAAGATGTTTATTTGTTTACTTTCAATTGGTATCAAGTAAGAATTTGTAATGACAGATATATAGATATTTTCATTTTGGTATCAAAATTTTGATTGGTTTCTTCAATATTTGGTTTCAATGCCTCATTTACTTTCAATTGGCATTTCTTAAGATTTTTGTTGATATGTTCTATTTCAATTGGTATGCATGATTTTTTATTTGTTTATTTACAAAAAGGGGGAGAAGTATTTTTTTGTTTTATACTTCTCTTATTGTTTTTGTTTTATTGATAACAAGAATTTGTATATATTGATTATCTTTCAATTAGTATCATGATTCACTTATATTGATATTTTTTTAATTGGTATCATGTTGGAAAATATGTTTTATCGTTTACTTGGACCCCTTTGTTGATGATTGACAAAAAGAGGGAGAAGTATTTGAGTTTATATGCATGTTTTTATGATTATGCATGTTTTTTTATTGGTATTAAGTATTGGTATCAAGAGTGTTTGTTTTATGAACATAGTTTAGTTTTTTATTGGTATCACAAGCATTATTAAAGAACATGTTTATGTAAAGAAGAAATAATTTATTTTGGTATAAAAAGCTTGTTTTATGCATATTGATGCATTTCATGTTTGGTATCAAGAGTTTGTTTTTGTATTTGGTATCAAAAGCTTGTTTTATGCATATCTATTCATTGTCATGTTTAGTATTCATTGCATATATTTATTGTTTATTACTATGCATGAGTTAAGGGGAAGCTTTCTTGAAGCTTAACTTTAATCCATGCATATATAACTCCATGAGTTTTATCATCATCAAAAAGGGGGAGATTGTTGGCCCAGAGGCCTTCCACTCTAGTTTTGATGATGATTAACTCATGTAGTTATGTTTACTAATAATCTTGTGATGTTTAGTTTCAGATCTCTAATCAAGATATTAGTAGGTGATTAGCTTCAACAAAGATGGTTTGGAAGCTTTCACATGGTGATTTAGGAGCCCAAGCGTCAAAGATCATATATAGCACTCGTTGGAGTCAAGCTCGGTGGATCACGGTTTGGATTGAGTCGGCTTGAAGACGGAGTTCGTCAAGAAGACTTCGGTACATAGTTTAGTTTTGTTTTTAGATCCATTTGTAAAGACTGGATAGTGTGATATGCTCAAGTTCACAACACACACACTTGTTTAAGTTTTATGTTTCGATTTTTCGATTTTATTTTACCGATCTTTGTTTTTATGAATAGATAGTATCATAACGAGTTTACATGGTTTAAATGTACATTAGATATGTTCTATATACATACATGCTTCAACTATTTAAACAAACTTAGTTTGATAGTCTATTTCATGAGTTTGGTATTTTGTGTTTTAACAAAATATGTTTTCGTTTTTTATATAAGAAACATGGATATATATATGTTTCATGTATATTGGATTATATCCATATACAACATGCCTAAAAGTTGTTTCTATATCATGTTTTTGTATTTGGATGAGTTTTGAAAAAATCGGATTTCCATTTGAAAAATCCAAGTTTTGGAAAATACGGATTTTGATTTTCGCCAAAATTTGTAAGTCACAAAAAGAGTTCAAATTGTTTGAAAATTGTGTTGAAATTTTTCACACATGTTTGTATATCAAATATAATGTTAGAACTTATTTTTGTGGAATTTTAAAAGTTTTATGGGATTTTATTTTAAAATTAATACCCAAGTTTCAAGTCCTAAAAAACTGCCTGCCAGGCTCTGGCGGTCGACTGGACCCATAGTTGGTCGACTGGACCGGTCGACCGACGTGCACAAAACGTGCACGTTGGTGGCCACTTGGGCCGGTCAATCGGCTGCAAGTACCCCACTCTCGGGTGGGGGCGGTCAACCGGACGGTCAACCGTAAGGCTTGGACTGTCGACCGAGCGGTCGACCGGCCAGAGAGCAATTTGCTCTCTGGATTGGCACGGTCGACCGGGCAGTCGACCAAGGCTCCAACGGTCAAATTTTTGACCGTTGGCGGTCGACCGGGCCGGTCGACCGCCAGCCCCCAGGGCTAAAAAACAGCCCCAACGGCTAGTTTTTCCATGGGGCTATTTATACCCCATTGAGAGGTGTTTTTCTCTAAGATTTTAAAAGCCAAAAATTCAGAGCTTCCCTAGTGTTTAATTCCAAGTTTTCAAAAGTGTTTTAGAGCCAAAAAGTTTTCATCTTTATTTGTTTCAAAAAGGGTTTGAAAAATCATGAAAAAGGAAGTCTTTTGGGATTGGTTTTTGATCGATATTTTCTATCTTTTCTAGAAGTTTCCCAAGAGTTTTCCTTTGAGTTTTTGATTTCCAAACTCTTTGTTTTTCACACTTGAGATATAACATTCTATCCTATCTATTAGGATCTTTTATTTGTGAGAAAAGATTGTTTGTGGTTGAGATAGACCACTTTGTTGTAACCCTCCTTATTTGTCGTATCCCTCTTGGGTAGAGGTTGATTGTGGAGTGGTGGTTAGCTCCCTCTAGTGAGAGGTTGAGGATTGTGTTGGAATCCTCAAGTGTGAGGTGGATTGTGGTTGTTTGGCTAAGGGCCTACCCTCTTGTGTGAGGTGGTGATTGTGTTACCTCGGTGGATGTTGTATTCGGTTGAGAGAGGAGTTGTGTACTCCCGGTTGTTGTTGCCCCAAATCCTCGGTGGAGGTTCCCTGTGTGGGAGTCCTAAGTGGACAAGTTAGTGATTGGTTGCTAATGTTGCATATTTAATGTCACATTTCCATACTTATTTTAGAATAAAAGCCTGCATTGTCCTAATTATTTGTTTAATTTATTTGCAGGCCCAATCTTTAAGGAGATGAAGAGAAATGAGCGCAAAAGCCCACCAGAATTCTGAATTAAATCAGAATTAATTCGCACACACACAAAATCAAGGCAAAATCAAGAGGTTGAAACCGGTTGAGAAGAATCCTCTCAGGATCGATCGGTTAAAGCCAAGAATCCAAGGCCATTTCTTCAAAATCTCGGAGCCAAACTGCAAAACCAACTCCAAATAAAGTCAGAGGGAGAAACCGGGGAGACCCACCAACAGGGTGTGGCCACCTGGCCACACCCTTGCCGCGGAAACGCGGCTTGGGCCGCATTTCCGCGGCAATCTTGGGGAGTTACGGGGAGCGTTTGCTCCCCCGACCTCCCCGGGATCATGGTAGTTAGGGTTTTGCCTATAAAAGGCCTGTACTTGCGCTGAAAATGGGACGTCAATGGAGAGATAGGAATTTAGCCTAGTTTTCATTTCTTAGTTTAGGTTTTTACTCTTTCTTTTCATGTAATTTTAGTTTTCATTTATGTAATTCAGAGGAGATCGACTTTCATCAAAGAACAAGACTGAAGCTAGAGCTGGAGTGACACCGGTGTAAGACTTATTTCTTTTCTTTGATTGTAATGAAATCAAATCGATGTTCTTTTTGTGTATGTACTTCTTTGTAGTCTTCTTCTTCTTCTTCTTTATTTTACCTTTCTTTTTGGTACAACTGTCTTCCAAGTGAGTCTAAAAGCATCGAAAGAGCCTTGCCTTTGCGAGTGCCACCGATAGCCATGACGATGGAATTGTGAGTCTCTCCGTATCATTTCATGCTTGCGTATCTTGATGATGTAATGTGGAAGAGACCAACACTCGACTCTTATGGGCTATGCGCTGAATGCCTCCACTTCAAGGTAAAATCGTTGCTGAAAACTCGAGGTAAGCTTTTGACGAAAAGAAGGTAAGCAATTGCTTTTATTTCTTTTCTTTTATTTCTGTAAATTAAATCACAAATATCACTTCTTCTAAATCATTTTCATTCTTCTTTCCACTTCATTTGTACATTGTCGCTTTCTTTTGTTTTCTGAAATTTCCACCTTCTTCATTCTTCCACTTTCTTCTAACTTTAATATAACTTTCTTTTTCCTTTTTATTAACTTAAAAACAGAGAAGAATCTTCGCTTTTTCTTCTTAACGATTTCAATAAAAACTGTAAACGCTTCCATCGCAAACCCTCCTTGTGGATCACGACCCGCATAGCCACTTGCTATAGCGGAAGAATTGAGCACTTGCACATATGTGTTTAAGTTCTTTAATCTCGTATTTTTTGTGCAGGTTTAGCCTCAATCAAATTTTGGCGCCGTTGCCGGGGAGGGTAACATGTTTTTTATTGAAATCTGATTTTTTTTTTTGAAAATCTTTTAGAACTAAACGAATTTTCTTCTCTGTTGCAGGTTACAGGGCAATAAAAGCAGGAAATTAATATTGCAGTGACATACAAGTGGCCTTGGGCCTCTGCTCCAAAAAGCAGAGACCAAGGGCCCTCTGAATTGCCGCGTTTCCACGGCAAAAGCCGCGGATCCGCGGCAAGAACGAGTTGACTACTAACAGCTTTCTGCAGGGCTGCTTAGTTTACAAATTCTAGTTTGCTGCAACTTTGATTTTTCTTATATACCATAACATAAGCCTGCTAATAATCAACAGTAAAATATTTGTTCAAAAGATAAAAAATTGATTAGACATTTGCATTTTAGGCACGTGTCTTTTTAATTCCTTTATTTTTTTTACTGTTGAAGAGTGCTGGAGCAAGGTACGTATGCATTGCATTAGCATAGGACTCACTTCGTGGTTGTTTATATCGCTTTGAGTGAGTCTTACATATCTTGTACACTTGCACAAAATTATTTTAAGGGCACTAACCCATAACAAGATAAGGTGGGGATTTAATCACCCTTCCTTAGCCCAAAAATCAGATTCCAAGCACTCACTAACCCAAGCCTAACTAAAATTGAGTAGACGTTGGCCCTAGGGACATCTCGGACTCAATTAGGAGATTATCCTAAGGGGGAAAAATGTTGGAATCTAACTCCTGCAAAATCAGTGTCTAGGAAAGGGATTGAGGGCCGAAAGCCCGAAGGTTGATGGTTATTTAATTAAGGAACGTCTTTGACGGAAAACCTCCCACCAACCTTGCCCTGACCTGGCTGATTAGCTTCTGGTTAAAGTCTACATTAGACCTCCCGTGGACAGTCTAACCAGTTAGGAGTCGTCTAGGTCCTAAGTCTACCCTAACTTAGGCTAGAGTTTTTTTCTTTTTTGTTTGTTTATTTGTTTGTTTTCTTTGTTTGTATTCTATTGTGTGATATGGACTACAATAATAATTTTTTCAACTACAATAATAATCCATATTACACACAGACTTCATTTTCGGATATTACCAACCCGGCATATCATAACTTTGACCAACCTAGTGTGCCGGATTGGTCTTATCCGAATCAATATGACCCATACCCCCCATCTAATAACTATAATTTCATAATGATTTCAACTCTTCACCGAGTCAGTGGGGATTCACCTCCCCCGAGCATAATTTTCAACCACCTTGCCCTCCTTCTCCACCCAGTCCACATTATGTTCAAGATTCATACTCAGTTCCACCCGTCCAAAATAGGAAACCATCAATTATGGAAATGAGTATGCGTGAATCCAAACACAAATCCCAAAATCTGATGGACTCACAATTTCACTACCACTTCCAAGACAATTCTTCATCTTTTCATCAAAATAATGAACCTATCAACTATGAAAAGATGCTTGAAGCCATGACTCAGGCTCAAAACACTCGTAACCGTGACATAGATATGATGGTCGAATCTCTACGTTCCCACCATTCTGATGTCACTAACTATTCTGTTAGAGCCGAAGAGTCATGTAGTTTTGGAAATCAAGATTCCATTTCAGCACAACCATTTGAACTTACCCAAACTCCAAATGATATTGATAGTTTGGCTAGTTTTCCTTTTCCTGAAATAGAACTTGAAAATGATTATGATCCTGAACCCCAACTTAGTGATTCAATTCTATTTCCTGATTCGATTATGACTCCGGTATCTTCACCTGACTTCAATCTTTTCCCAGAGTCAACATTGGACCCTGTACCAATTCATAAAGAAATTGAATCACCCATCTTTGAGGATCATGTTGAACTTGACCAACTTTACAATTTTGAAAATCCCATGGATAAATTGGCAAGTTCTCCATTTTTTGATATTGAACTCAATGAGATATGTGACCTAGATTCTCACATATGTGATCCAGTTCAACTTTCTGAATCAATATTGACTCCTGTTTTATTACCAAACTTGAATAATATTCTAGAGTCAGTTTTGATTCCCCCACCTATCATTCCTGAACTGGAATCACCCATATTAGGTCACATTCCATTGTTGGAAAATACATGTGGACTGGAGTCTCAACTTCTTGACTTGGACCCAATTTCTTAACCTATTTCGACTCCTGAACCTTTACTTGACTTAAGTCACCTTCCTGAGTCGGTATTAGTTCCCGTCCTTCCTGAGTCCAAGTCAACTGTTCCATCATTTCATACTCCATTCTGGGACGAGGTGGTTGATAAATTTGACTCCGAAATCAATTATGAAATATGGAAATTAGATGGGGTTAAATATTTAATAAAGATCCTTCATGGATTTATCTTTTAATGGGTTATATTAAAGATATTGCTGGTGGGTTCCTCCGAGACCCAAGAAAAGTGGATTGGGCCGCGTTTCGTGGACCAATCAGACCACCACCGGAACCACCACCTTAAGGTAACCTTTTCCTTCCCTTTCATCTTTTTCATGCATCTATGCATTAATTCATACATTGAGGACAATGCATGAGATAGGTGTGGGGGAGGGTCTAACATAACTTTTCTTTTTCTTTAAAAAAAAAAATTAACATTTTTCTTTACTTTTAAAAACTTTTTGAAAAATAGAAACAATATTTTGACTTATTTTTGTAAGAAATTAAGTTAATTTTAAGGAATAGGAAAATTCAAATTAGGATTTCTTATACTTGGTCAAAATAAGATTATTTGTTTGATTTTTAGAGTTAGGAAGATAATTTGTCAAAGTAATTTGGTCTTGATCTTTATCTCGATGAAATATGCACACTTCATACACTTACACACTTAGGGTTCAAAAACAAAGATTCTTATGCCTTATAAAAAATATATATATAAACAAATCTAATTATTGATTAGCTAGGTGCTTTGGCCTAAGAAAGCCTTAGTATTTATGCAAAAGATAATTAGATGAGTTTGAAAAAAAAAAAAAACAAGTCTAATTATTGATTAGCTAGGTGCTTTGGCCTAAGCAAGCCTTAGTATTTATGCGAAAGATGATTAGATAGTTTGAAAAGAAAAATCCTCTGATTAAGTTGGGTATTTGTGCCTAATAAAGCATAAGTATTCACGCCTAAAAGAGGTTCATATAATAAAATCCTTAGTTTTGTGGCCTTGTTTGCTCGAGTCCTTAAGTCTTTGGGGTGTTTTCTCACCTGGTGCCCTAAGACCATTTGGTTTGGGAGTCATCGATTAAAGGCTCGTTACATGGGCAGATTAGAAAGCCTAATAAAACTAAGGAATAATACCACAAAAAAAAAGTATATATATAAAAATAAATAAGGCATAAGAGTTAGAGTTAATGAACCCTTAGTCAAAATTTTCACATTCACAAGGTGCATATGACTTAGGGTAAAGTAATAGACTAGATGAGAAGCACAATTTGACTCCTTACTTTGATTGATAACAAATTTTTGAATAGAGACTAAGTTTAGGAATGAAAAATTCAGCATTCCTATAACTTATAGATTGCTTAGATCTTGCAATCATATTTCAAATATTTTTCTCTTTCAAAATGCTTTTTGAAAATACTAACTCTTTATTTCTCTTTCTTTATGGATTTTGTGGGTGTAATCCGCTGAAAACCCTCACGAGACAAAACTCGTCCTCTAGGGGGAACCTAGAGGTTTAACGGCTTGTTGCACATGCTCAGTGCAATCGCGCGACCTGCGAAAGTGGTCTAATAATCCTTAGTATAATTTAGTTGTTTTGCTCGAGGACGAGCAAAAGATAGGTATGGGGGTTTGATTGGTTGCTAATGTTGCATATTTAATGTCACATTTCCATACTTATTTTAGAATAAAAGCCTGCATTGTCCTAATTATTTGTTTAATTTATTTGCAGGCCCAATCTTTAAGGAGATGAAGAGAAATGAGCCCAAAAGCCCACCAGAATTCTGAATTAAATCAGAATTAATTCGCACACACAAAATTAGGGCAAAATCAAGAGGTTGAAACCGGTTGAGAAGAATCCTCTCAGGATCGATCGGTTTAAAGCCAAGAATCCAAGGCCATTTCTTCAAAATCTCGGCGCCAAACTGCAAAACCAACTCCAAATAAAGTCAGAGGGAGAAACCGGGGAGACCCACCAACAGGGTGTGGCCACCTGGCCACACCCTTGCCGCGGGAACGCGGCTTGGGCCGCATTTCCGCGGCAATCCTGGGGAGTTACGGGGAGCGTTTGCTCCTCCGACCTCCCCGGGATCATGGTGGTTAGGGTTTTGCCTATAAAAGGCATGTACTTGCGCTGAAAATGGGACGTCAATGGAGAGATAGGAATTTAGCCTAGTTTTCATTTCTTAGTTTAGGTTTTAGTCTTTCTTTTCATGTAATTTTAGTTTTCATTTATGTAATTCAGAGGAGATCGACTTTCATCAAAGAACAAGACTGAAGCTAGAGCTGGAGTGACACCGGTGTAAGACTTATTTTTTTCTTTGATTGTAATGAAATCAAATCGATGTTCTTTTTTGTGTATGTACTTCTTTGTAGTCTTCTTCTTCTTCTTTTCTATTTTACCTTTCTTTTGGTACAACTGTCTCCAAGTGAGTCTAAAAGCATCGAAAGAGCCTTGCCTTTGCGAGTGCCACCGATAGCTCATGATGATGGAATTGTGAGTCTCTCCGTATCATTTCATGCTTGCGTATCTTGATGATGTAATGTGGAAGAGACCAACACTCGACTCTTATGGGCTATGCGCTGAATGCCTCCACTTCAAGGTAAAATCGTTGCTGAAAACTCGAGGTAGCTTTTGACGAAAAGAAGGTAAGCAATTGCTTTTATTTCTTTCTTTTATTTCTGTAAATTAAATCACAAATATCACTTCTTCTAAATCGTTTTCATTCTTCTTTCCACTTCATTTGTACATTGTCGCTTTCTTTTGTTTTCTGAAATTTCCACCTTCTTCATTCTTCCACTTCTTCTAACTTTAATATAACTTTCTTTTCCTTTTTATTAACTTAAAAACAGAGAAGAATCTTCGCTTTTTCTTCTTAACGATTTCAATAAAACTGTAAACGCTTCCATCGCAAACCCTCCTTGTGTATCACGACCCGCATAGCCACTTGCTATAGCGGAAGAATTGAGCACTTGCACATATTTGTTTTAAGTTCTTTAATCTCGTAATTTTTGTGCAGGTTTAGCCTCAATCAGTTAGTGGATTCGAAATCCTTCTCGGTGAAGGCGGGGACGTAGAGCTGGGTGCTCGAACCTCCAAACAAATCTTGTTGTTTGTGTTTGATCCATTGACTCTTACTCTCTCTCTCTCTCTCTTATTTGTGCCATTGCATCATTTCATATTGTCATATCTCCTTTATATGCTTGGCTTGTTTGTGTGTGCCTCACTTGTGTTTAACCACGAGAGCTTTATATAGCGCCTCAACTCTTATTTAGAGGAATCAAGAGGAGTTAGTTCAGAGCCCTTCACCGGGAATTCGGCTACACTCGTTGTTGCATTAAGTGTAGATGCAATTAGTTTTTAATTTCGCATTTAGTTCATTAGATTAGCCGTACACCTATTCACCCCCGTCTAGGTGTACTTTCAGAAGAGTTATTGTACAGTGACACTATTGTAATCCTTTCTCAAGATACTGATATTGAAGGTTACAATCAATGGAGGTTTCCCATTTTTTCTCATTGTGCTCGATCTCGCCGAAGCCCTGCTTTCTTTATTCTTCTTTATTGTTTTGCTTTACTTCAAGGTAATTTTCATTATGATTCAAATAGTAGAGGTAAGTGTTCTTTTTTTTTTGATTTTTTTCACCTACACTTTTATTTATCTCTTTTGTTTCTTTTTTCTTATATAATTAAAACAACACCACCACCACCACCATCTCTTCTTCTACCATCTTCTTCTTATCTTAACTTAACATTTTTATTTTTTATTTTTATAAACTGAGAAGATAAGTATTAACTGGTTTTGGTAAATTAAAAGAAGAAACTTTCATAACGCTTCTATCGCTATCCCTCCTTGTGGATCACGACCCGTTAGCCCTAGGCTACACCGTAGAATTAAGAACCTAGCACTGTTCTAAATTTCTGTATTTTTTTGTGCAGGTTTGGCTCAATCATGTACCATTGGCGTTGAAATCATAACTGGTGGTTTGGGTGGCGCTCAATCAGTGAGTGGGGATCCTCAAGTGCTGCATGACCCGGTGAGACGTGATGCTCAACGCGGATCCTGGATCTACCTGAATATGGCTCACTTTAGATGATCCAATATACCCTGTGAAGTACAAGAGCCTATCATATTTTTCCTTAACCTGTATGTCGTCTGGCGTGAAGGTGATGCAGGGGGCATGTTGAGAAGCGTTGAGGCAGTCTTTTTCATCTTCCTCCTATGGTTCGCCAGAATCCGAGCCACAATGATCTCAACATCAGCTAATGCTTCGTTTGTTGACTTTGATAACTCAGGAGCTCGTAAAGTGTGATCCTGGCCAGGATGTTAGCTAGTTGAGCCATGACATCAAAGCGGTACGGTGCCGACGATCCTTCTGCTTTGTCCTTTGGGAGGGCCTTAGCATACCGAATCTTCTTTTTCTTCTCCACGGGTTGCTTCGTGGATTGCTTGGTCGGTTCAGCAGTGGATTTACGTGGATTTGCCACCATCTCATCGTATTTCTTCAAATACGACTAATCCGAACAAGTTTTGGCCACGAGCGGTGCATTCAGCTCTGCAGTAAGGACGATTGTCTCCTCCTCCGAGTCAGTTAGTCAGGGGACATCAGTCTTTGCTTCCCGGGAGGAAGCGCACACCACATTGCAAGGTGAAACTTTTGCTTTGCCGTTGGACTTTTAGTTGGTAACAGTAGTCCATTGTTGGCTGTCCACAAGGTCGGGATGAACCTACATGAATTCTCCTTGAGGAGTAGAAACAAGCACGAGACCTTTCTCCTGTTGGTGATGTGGGTCTATATTAAGTACCCTTATTTCCCCTTTCAGGATGGGAACTACTCCGGCTGGTGTTGGAGGTCATACCCCGAACTGTAGAAATGACGTCATGTTAGCTGTCACTTTCTTCTGCTCTGGACGGAGCTTGAGCACCTCCGCATCAATCAAATCTTGAAGTATGTATTTGAAAATGTAACAGCTCTTGGTAGGATGCCCCAGCATCCTGTGAAACAAGCAGTAGTTAGGATTGTCAGTCTTGCCGACCTCCTCAGGACATCTAACTTCAGGAAGCTTTAATCTGTTACTCTTGTTGAGTAAATTGAGCAACGAATTGACATGCTCATCCTTGATGGAGTATTTCCTGTTGGCGCGCGGCTGACTTGAAGAAGAACTACCCCCTCTAGTCGGCTGAGGTTTAACGGGAGACTTCATCATTATCGCCAATGTGTCCTTCCTTTTCGATTGGAAAGATACTTTCAACGTACGCCTTGTCGACTTTTCGAATCTGGGCTTGTTTTTTTTCTGTTTTAACCCTGGTAACAATCTCTTCTTCCTGTTCACCCTGCTGGACTAGCTGTTTTTAGCTACGGCTTTCAGCAACTCCTATTTGAGTTAGGAGTGAGATTTGCAAATAGTGACGACATGTTTCCACTAGGGTGGTCTAGGTCATACCGGTAGGATGTTGTAGTGCCATATTCTAAAATCTCTCCATAAATGCTTTAACCGACTCCCTTTTTTGTTGCCTCATTGACAGGAGGGTTGGCATGGTAATCTACGAGTCATCTACAAAGAAGCGTGGTCATCGGCAGTGGAACAATCAAGGTTATAAGAAGAGATGGGATAGTGCGTGCTCCAGAGGAGGTCCGGTATGTCCCGGAGGAATGATATAATCTAATATCTATAAGGGTGCTCAACAAAAAAGGATGCTAGATTCAAGTACAACAAGGCATCATCACAGTCAGCCAAGAAGACAGGGTAATCCTGAAAGGAGGAAGTGTGGAGGGTTATACAAGCTGAAGGAGTTCATCATGAGGTGAAGCTTCAAAGAAGACAACAACGGGACGTGAACCGGGACAAAGTGTTGTGGGAACAGAAAGGGTGCACTCGGGCAAGGCCTAAGATGGCCCAAGCCATGACGGTAATTAGCCAAAGGCCCGAGGAGAGGGCACAAGAATTAAAGGCTTCACGCCACGGTTACAACCAAGGAAAGAATTGAGGTATTAATCCGAAATCTAAAGTTGTTTTGTTAAAGGCTTGAAAAATAGGACAAGGTGGAGACTGTTAGGATTTTGCCTTGGTCCAAGAAAATTTAATTGAGTTGGAGAAGATGATGGCTTGAAGCAGAAGAAGCAAATTAAGATGAAGCAGTTTCTTTTTCAGGCGATTGCGAGTTTTCTTTTCAGAAGGAGTACGAATATGATTTAATTTCTATTCAATGAAGGTTTTTTTTCTAAGGATTAAAAGGTGTAGAATCCTTCTAAATCAAGGAGATCGATTCTTAAAAAGATTTATCAAGATTCTACAACCATCCAAAGGCCAAGATCATCTTATAATCCAAATCACAAGTTGAAGATGCATAGAGAGAAGGCAGTACTCTTGTAATTTAAGGCTAGATTCAAGTGGAAGGTGAATACTCTTATTGCATCAAGAGGAAGGTTAGATCTCTTTTTAACAAGTCTATTAATAAAATCTCTCACAAGTTCTCTCCCCGTGAACGTATGCTAAGTTTGGGCCGAACCATGTTAAATCCTTATGTAATTTCTTTAGAGCATATCAATTTAGCTACAGGGAAAGCAAGTAACAATAAATGCATAAAGTCGGAAACTTCTTACCTCTAGTGACTTGCATATCTTTCTTCAGTGCTATGGAACTCCTAGTATATACGCGTAACTATTTACACTGCATACAATTTTCAAATATTCCTTCTTGACCTTTATGTACAAACCCTGTTGCGGTGAAGAACACCGCAGAGGACACAATTATTCTTCGTGAACACCAAACTCTTGATCACATGACTGGAAAATATCTCGAGAATTTATAGAGAAATGTATGGTAACCAACGATGTGGTACTTTGATTGGCGTGCAACTTACATAATAACGCGCGTCAAAGTTCTAAAGGTAACGCCTTCGTGTTCCATTTATAACAGAAGTAGAGTTATATCATATTTAGATATTTCTCTCAACAAGTGTATATATATATGCACAAACAATGTGCTACTTTGCGTAAATTTACATAATAACGTGCCTCAACATTCCTTCGCCTTCCATTTATAACAGAAGCAGTGTAACATTGATATGTAATATGTGTATTATGTATATAGGTATGCACCAGATATCAACATTCTAAATTATTACCTTCCCCTTCCATTTCATTAATATGTACATATATATGTATATAGATTATGGTATATAGATATGCAGACATACGCCTTGATTAGATTGAATACTACTCATAGAAATTATATGGAAAATAAAAGGGCTTCTTAAAGTTGAGATATTTTTCCTGTATAATGTGTAGGAACAAGATATATATATATATCCTTATACAACTTGGACCAACTACAAGTATTTGCCCACTTCAATTGGCAAAGATCTTTTGCAAAATGACTTTCAATTTAAACTTTCAGAGGATGTTTTATTTCATTTCTCCCATCAGAATGCATAGTGTAGATACATGTTACACTTCTATAAGTTACAATTCTGTACCAAGAAGAAACTACTATGCCAGTTTACAGCATTTTTGGCATCATCACTCGTCTTAAAGACCTTGGCAATGTCATTCGCAGTGCTTTCAGCATCCATGGCGATCCCTGACAGTCCCCTTCTGCCTAGTCCCACGCAATACAGACCACTCTTCCCCATCAAGTGATTCAGGTATCTTACTTTAGGCAATCCATCTTTGTTCAGCAACCAGCATTCCTCATCCTGCAATTCTATCAAAATAATAGAAAAGCACATATCATCGATGTTGTAAATTGAGAGAAACTGGATCAAAGACTGTCCATACCCTCAACCAGTTCCTCGCAGTGCTTTTGTACCCAGTCGCGAACACAATTGCATTGAATTAATGAGTCTTGCTGTCTCTGAAGGTGATCTCGTTGCCACTCGCCTTCACTAGTTCGGCCACGACCTTTTGATCCCGAAAACAAGAAAATTAGTACATATGTCCCCCAACTGAAATCCCAATCCAGAAAATTTGGTATTGTGTGTCAATTAGCTGATTACCTGAATCTCACCGGTCTTGATCTTTCCAACTGTGCCAACATCGATGACTGCAGACTTGCCGGTTGCGGCCTTGAGAGAGAGCGGGCCCGTGCTCGGCCGGCCAATCCCATACTTGGACAGGTCCCCATAGGTGAACCAACAGAGCGTGAGAACAAGGCTATCGACCATCTTGACTGGCAGGTATCGAGCCAGGGACATGCCCAAGCGTACCAAGCCCCTGGTCATCACATGAAACTGCATACAAGTTGTATAGTTAGCGAGAAACTTTGTTTTGTTTTATTTTCTAAAAAAATGATTTACTCTGTTTCATTCCCCTTGTAATGTCCGTTGGCTGCTTGTTTGGATTCAAGGTCTCTCTATTGATTGATCAAAACCATATGTTTATATAATCTAAAAGAAAAAAAATCTTTAATCCCCTAAACTTATGAAAAGATAAATAATATTAGACTTCTCACTGGGCTTCGGACACTAATGGAAGTCTTGGCACCGAAGTTAGAAAGATCATAAGCAATCTCCATGGCGGAATTTCCACTTCCCACCATAAGAACACTCTTCCCCTTGTAAGCATCTCTAGACTTGCACTGCGAAGAGTGTACCACATCCCCGTCGAAGCTCTTCAGACTGGGCACGTCCGGTATGAACCCCTGCGTGGTCTCCCCCGTGGCCATCACCAAGAACCGCGCCATTCGTTCCACTTCCTCGCCCGTTGCCACATTGCGGGTTCTTACGCTCCAAGTCTCGAAGCCCTCGTTGTAAGCCGCTGATTCAACGGGGGTGTTGCAAATGGGGTTGACATTGAACTTTGCAACGTACTCGTCCTGGTACCGGATGAACCCGTCCCTAGATATGTAGGTTGGGGCCGAGGTGGAGTGAGGCATGTGAGGCAGCGCGCAGAATTCCTTGGCCAGGTGAAGCTTCAGATGGTTGTAGGCCTTCTTCTTCCATAGGTGAGCGTAGCAGTCCTCCCCCTCGAGCATGACGTTGGGCATGCTGAGCACGTTGAGGCAGGCCGCAGTGGCCAGTCCCGCAGGCCCTGCCTCCTTCATTCGGATCAAAATAGGAGGAGAAAAGATTTATGTTAAGAGTTTAGGATCCCATCCAATCGATTTATATCGACACTTGGAAAAGACACTGTTTAATTACTTTCCATGCTCTCCATACGAGTGAAAAATATGATTTCACGGTTAGATTCATGTTCATATTGAATTCATGCACAAGAGTGATCATTTTACTTACTTGGCTATTCAAACATTTAGTACATGCCTTTCTATTTGAAGTGAGTAACAATCAATCTAATCCTATGAATTTTTTTTTGCTAATAAAAAAAAATATGCTCCTAAATATGCAGTACAACAAATATGTAAAAAAAAAAATTGCATCGGGAGAGAATTACCATGACTTTTGTTAATTACCGAGCAGAAAATCTGAGTCGAATTCTGTCTCCCAGAATGAACCAAGTCTACTACAGAATTTTGTACTTATAGACTTCGAAGTGACACTTTCAAATGGTTCGAGCTCAATGGCTGTGTCTATTCGAATCAAAGAGTTGTGACCGTAATTTTGTGAAGAGGTGCGAGCCAAATCTGATTCATTTTTGGCTGGTTGCATCAGACCCAAGTCCATAGTTGGGAACCATTTGCGAGGGGGCACGCCTCAAATTCGGTTTGGCCTGAGCCCCTATTCACATTTGACTTTTGGAATAGAAAGTTTGGAAATAAATTTATTTGGTTGTTTCAACTTGGATTAAGATTCTTTTCTTTTCTAGATGAAGGGTTCCATCTCGTTTCATTAAAGAAAGAGCAATGAAAAGGTGCCCAAGATCCAGGGGACCGCCAAATCATAAAGAAAGAGTTTCATATATCATAGAAAACCCAAAGAAAAAAGGAGGGTTATATCAATCGATCTATAAAGAATATGAAAAATACGTAGATTGACTTGTGAGTAGGCAAAATACCTTTGTTCGATCGTTATATCAATCAAATAGTATAAAATAAGTAGACAGATGCCTAAGAGGTAATGTACTCCTTTCCCCCCTTTAATGTAGACATAGAAAAAGCACTCAAATCTAGCATTGATTTATTGATGTCAAGCATAGTCACTAATTAGTACTTACCCAACAAAATACAATTAGGGAGCATAATTTTGCTACACACTACTTTAAAAAAAATACATGCTGCATATTCAATAAAATCAGAGACAAGTAATTCTTCGAGTTTAAGAAATTTGTTCCACTATACCCATAGAAGAAAATATTCAAAGTCAAACAAAAAAAAAATCTAAATAATACAATTGTCAATACCTTTAAACTCCTCTAAATAGTAGTCAAAAAGTCAAAAACTCAAAGAATGCATCTAGCCATTCAAATATCTTTTCATATACTAAAGAATAAAAATAACATATAAAAACCATTAATTATGTCAAGAAGTTTGCATAAAAAGATATCAAAGAAGAAGAAGAAGAACAAACTATGTCATTGCGCTGATCACAAGGCAAGTTTATAAACATAGAATTAAACAAAAATACTTACTTCTTCAAAAATGAATATAAATGCATTTATACATGATGTAAATACATACACCAATATAAATGTCTAAATATCATTACAAAGATCAAATTACACTAACCTATCTCAACTTTCCCTTTTTTTTGGTTACATTTGGCGAAGGGGGGAAGGTATGATTAGTGATAGTAAGTAAAAAAAATGGGCCTCGATAGCTTGAGAGAAAAAGAAAAGAGTGCTGAAAGTGATTAAGATCAAAAGATATAGACGGGCTCTTTCTCTTACTCTAATTAACATTATTATTTATATTAACTCATAATTGTGAAAGAAAATGGAAATAAACTTTGAAAGAAAAAAAGCAATAGGCAATGAAAGAAAGAGACAAGGAAGAATGTGAACTTTAATGTGTAAAAGCTATTTCAAATTTTAAGAACCAATACAGAAGATCAATAGAACTTTTAACATGTTTCTGTTTCTTTCTTTGATCGAAAAGCGAATTACAAAATTTTAGGGGGGAAAAAATTCAAAAGACGCTCCTCTGCGGCTCCTGCTCCAGACTCTAATGCCAAAGCCGCTTCGGTCCTGCTGGTCTCTCTTCTTGCCTCCCTTTCCGCTTCCTTTCAGCCTCCTGGTACTCGGTTATCCCCGCATCCGACAACCTTTAGATTCAACCTTGGCCTTATAAGTGATTTTTTTCTTAGTTGTAAAAATGCATGGCTAACTTCTCTACTAAGTGCTCCTACTAATTTCTAACTTTTGGAAAATAGCCTCACGATGGATCATAGGCGAACACAACCATTTTGCATTGGAACTATTCACGTAGAAATCGAGTGAAAGTTCATCCTAAAACTTAGCCTTACATGGCAAAAACTCAGACATTCCCTTATCAAGATTCGATAGAAGGCGAGAATAAGGGAAGACTCGAGTACACTATTGTTATCGGCAAAGTTAAAAGGAAAAGTCTTCTAACTTACAATAACAAGTAAAGTATACAACTCATAGATCATCAAATCTCATTAAGCATGAAGTATAAGAAAGTAAATAATTGTAGGTAAATTAGAGTTAGAACCCTCGTCTTAAGATGTCATAGCACTTGTTTGCACAAGGCTTGTTTGACACTATTGACTCATTTGGGTTATCAATCAAGTGTTAGAAATTAGTGGGTTAGTAGTTAATTAGCCATGCTAATGAAAAGTTAGTTAGCAATAAAAGTAAAAGAAACAACAAAGGAAAAGAAGTGGAGAGAGGGAGTTATACTACAAGAAAACTAAAGAAAAGAAAAGTTAAAGAGAGGAAGTTACACTAAAACAAAGTAAAAGAAAAGAGGTGAAGAAGAAAGAAGTTACACTACAACAAAGAAGTAAAAGTAAATGGCAAAGACAAGTAAATTGGAAAGAAGAAAGAGAAGTAGTACTTGTATTATCTTGTCACCCTTCAAATACAACACTTTACACACACTCTCTCGTTCACTCTAATGGCTAAACTTAAAAGTAGAAGAAGAACAACAACAACAACTACAAACCTAAAACAAGATTACAAAAACTTGCTCTAACTCTGGATCCCCTCAAACTGAAGACCCCAGGGGGGTATTTATAGGCACCAGGGGAAAGGGGGCCACGTGGGAAGCACGTGGCCGAAAACGCAGGCGCGTGCCCAGTTTTGGGCAGTGCATCGCCCAGTCTGTCTTCTGTCCACCTGAGCTCCTGGATTTTGATGTCCTGGGCTGACAAAATCTTCACTCTAAAGTCAATGGCTACTTGGTAGGCTCTTAATCACCAATTAAATTGTGATTTAGGTCTTCTTCTTTATTTGCACACCATGGACCTAGGATCAAGCAAGCAAGGTTTTATTAGCGAAATTTACATGAAATAAATATGAGAATGTGATAAAAATTATGCAAAATTAGAGAGTAATCACACCCCCACACTTATCTTTTTGCTCGTCCCGAGCAAAACAAAAAGGAGAACATTATTACACTACTTTCGCAGGTCACGCGATTGCACTGAGCATGTGCAATAAGCCGTTAAACCTCTAGATTTCCCCTAGAGGAGGAGTGTTGTCTCCTGAGGGTTTTCAGCAGATTGCACCCACAAAATCCAGTAAGTAAAGAAAAGAAGTTAGTTGCTAAGTTTTGTTATGATAGAGTACATGATATAAATTTAGCAAATTTTTTTGATTGGGTTAGGAAAGGTGCTAACGCTCATGGACCTAATAGAGTTTGGGTACCAAATTCACCCTTATGGCATTTGATGTAGGTGTGGGCTCTCACATGACATGAGAGTTATTGGTGCCTTGAGGTAGATGCGTTCCGAGCTTAATGGTGACTATTTTTGGATGCATCACTTTCAAGGGGAGTTTGGTGGGAGGACTACCTTGGTTTAAAGCCTAGAGATTTGCCCTCATAGTTTTTGGTAACGATCTCTAAACTCTTATTTAGTTTACATGCTTTCATAATTAATTTTTAGCATGTTTTGATGTTTCATGATTATTATGTTAAATGCCATGAAATTTAGATTAGTGATATACATGTAGTATTTGAGATACACCCATGTTTATATGGACCCATATTTTGTGTTCTCACCATAGTTTAACTATTGTGTATGTCCTAATTCTAAATCATGTGCATGTATATGTTAATCATGTTGGTTTATGTTTTCATTTTATGCTTCATGTTTTGATTACATGTTTAAATGTAACCCTTCATTAAAACTTGTGTATATACTTGTACAACTTGTAAGCCACAAATAGATTATTATATGTTTGTGCTTGATTGCTCATTTGTACTCATTAGATGTACTAGTATAGCCTAGTTTTGATGATTCTTGCATTTTGACTTGAATTCCCTAATTTTTACATGTTTTTATTAATATGTGTTTAACTTCATTTATATGGTAATTTTGTTAAAACTATTTGATATACATGTATAACCATGAGTCATTTGCCTTTCATGTAATATTCTTTTATGGACTCAATCGTGTTTGGATATGTATGTATACTTCTAATTTAGACTAAACATACATATACCTTGAAGTAGATTTAGTTTTTGATGAGTTTTATAAAGAAATTTCATATTTGAGCTTAAGTGCTTATTTCCATGACTATGTCTTTCACACAAAACTTGTACACTCACATTACTTGATGTTTTCTCATGATTTTATTTTCATGAGTATTACATGTGCTTTATTGACTTTGAGTGTCATTGGTTAAGTGATTTTCATGTTTCATGGATATCTTCTTGTTTTATTCCTACTTGAAGGATTTCGTACTAGTTTACAAGTTTATCATTAAACTAGTTGCGTATTCTTCACGTAGTAGAGTTTTCAAACGTGTTATAATTATTTTCAATCTTATTTTGGAAAACCCTACTCATCGATAGGCGGTTAGATGGGCGACCATGCCTTGTGAGCCTAATTGAAAATCTTTTTAAACTTGTACATGAAAGGGAGGTATTTATTAGTTATACACTTGATTCTTATTGTGTTTTTAATTTGTATCACAATTGATATTTATTTTGTATACTCATATTTATTTCTATATGTGTATGCTTCAACTTCAAACAATATCAATTTAGATTGGTATTTATATTTTCATACATATATATGTGTTTTGATTGTGCTTACTATATCTTTATATCTTTGAGCACAAACTTTGTTATGCTAAGTTTGATTTAGTTCTTAATGACAATTATTTTTCAATTAGTATCTTATACAAACTTATGCACCGTTTCCATTGGTAGTTCATAAAGGGGGAGAAAATTCATGTTTTACCTTTTAATTAGTTTTTTTTTACCATTGGTATCTTACTCTCACTATTTATGTTGAAAAATGATATCTTAGTTTTCATTTGGTTTCTTACGCTCCTAATGAAAATTATTTTCAATTGGTGTATGTGTCATTTTCAATGTTGGTATAAAGAATCTTAAATTGATATTATTCTCTATTTGGTATCTTTATTGCAAAATAATTTTAGTGTTTAACTAAAAAGATTGGTTTAAGTTTTTCAATTGGTATCAAAAGTGTAAAATATTTTCAATTGGTAAAAATTTTTATAATTGGTATCAAGATTTCCTATATATTTATATCTTTCAATTGGTATCAAAATTTTTTTTGGTTTCTTCAAAATGTTTAGTTTAATTTCAATTGGTTTCATAAATTGGTATCATAATGTTTTGATGTATACCTTCATACAAAATTGATATATTTTTCAGTTGGTATCATATTGTTTTTATTTATGCAAAAAGGAAGAAAAATATTATTTATGCCCTTTATTGTTTGTACCCCTTTGTTGATTAATTGACAAAAAGGGTGAGAGATATTTTGGAGTTTGATATATGCATGTTTGTTTAATGTATGTTTGTTTATATACATGTTTGTTTAAATTTGTTATCTTCTACCATTGATATCAAGAGCATCTTTTGTTGGTATCAAGAGTTGTTATCAAGAGAAACATTTTTTTAAGAACATTTTTATTTTAAAATTGGCATCAAGAGCATGTTTATTTCATTGATATCAAATATCATGTTTATGCATATTTATATTGAGCATTCATTGCACATCTTTATTGTTTACTGCTATGCATGAATTAAGGGGGAGCTTCTATGAAGCTTAACTTTAATCCATGCATATATAACTCCATGAGTTTTGTCATCATCAAAAAGGGGGAGATTGTTGGCCCAGAGGCCATTCACTCTAGTTTTGAGGATGATTACTCATGTAGTTATAGTTTACTAATAATCTTGTGAAATTTAGTTTCAGATATTTGATTAAGATATTAGTAGGTGATTAGCTTCAACAAAGGTGTTTTGGAGCTTTCACATGATGATTCAAGAGCTCGAGCGTCAAGTTCACATCTAGCACTCGGTTGGAATCAAGCTCTTTTGGATCGCGTTTGGATCGAGTCGACTTGGAGATGGAGTTCTACAAGAAGACATCGGTTTGTTTAGTTTAAGATTTTGTTTAGATCATTGTAAAGATTAGATAGTGTTGATATGCTCAAGTTCACAATACACGCACACTTGTTTTAAGTTCATTAGTTTTGTTTTTGGTTTAACTAATATTGGATTTCAAGTTAAAAACATAGATATAATATCTTTCATGTATATTGGATTTTATCCATATACAACATGCTTAAAAGTTGTTTAAATATCATGTTTTTATATTTACATGTATTTCGAAAAAATCGGATTTCCATTTCAAAAATCCAAGTTTTGAAAAATACGAATTTTGGTTTAAGCAAATTTTCTATCTCATAAAAATGGTTCAAATTGTTTGAAATATGTGTTGAACTTTTGTCACACATATTTATATTTCAAAGATCTAATAAAAATTGATTTTTGTGGAATTTATGTGATTTTATGGGATTTAATTAAAGGCAAATAACCAAGTTTTTAATCCCCATAATATTTGACCTGGCTGTCTGCCGGTCGACCGTAGCAGAAGTCGGTCGACTGGTCCGGTCGACCGACGTGCACAGGACGTGCACGCAGCCTGGGCTGGTGGGCCGGTCGACTAGGCGGTCGACCATCCAGAGAGCTCTGCTATCTGAAAATGGTCCCGGTTGACCAGCAGAGAGCTGCTGCTTTCTATATCCAGTCCCGGTCGACCAGGCGGTCGACCGGAGGCACAACGGTCAGAAATATGACCGTTAGGCCAGTCGACCGAAAGGGCAAAACTGTCCTTTCCTGCTACCAACGGGCAGAAATTTTGTGTGGCAATATATACCCACCCATTTGAGCTAGTTTCTTTAAGAATTTTAAGAGCAAAATTTTTCATCTTTCAGCAAGTTTTTAAAAGAGTTTTTGCGCCAAAAGATTTCATCTTTATTATTTTTTAAAAGGGTTGGAAAAATCAAGAAAAGGAGAAGTCTTTGGGATTAATTTTTGTTCTTCATTTTTATATCTGTTCTAGAAGTTTTCTCAAGAGTTTTTCTTTGTGTTTTTATTTCAAACACTTTGTTTTCTCACACTTGAGCTTATCTATCTATCATATCTATTAGGATCTATTTTGTTGGAAAAATTGGTTTGTGGTTGAGAGAGAACACCAAGTTGTAAACCTTCCATACTTTGTGATATCCCTCTAGTGAGAGGTGATTGTGTTGACATCCCTCCAGTGAGAGGTGATTGTGGAAGTGGTTATTGAGTATCCCTCTAGTGTGAGGTTGATTGTTGTTTGGCTAAGTGCCTATCCCTCAATTGTAAGGTTGATCTTGTTTGGTTTTGTGCCTTGCCTCTAAGTGTAGAGGTTGTATTTAGTTGAGAAAGGAGTTGTGTACTCCCAAATTATATTTACCCAAATCCTCAATGGAGGTTCCCTGTGTCAGAAGTCCTGTGTGGACGAGTTAGTGAAAATCCTTCTGTGTGAAGGCGGGGACGTAGAGCTGGTGCTCGAACCTCGAAACATATCCTTGTGTTTGCGTTTTATCCACTTTCTCTCTCTTACTTTGTACATTGTTTCATATTGTTCATATCATATGCATGCTTGGTTTGATTGTGTGCCCATACTTATGTTTAACCAAGAAAGCTTTATATAGCACCTCAACTCTTATTTAGAGAAATCAAGAGGAGTTTCTCCAGAGCCCTTGACCGGGAATTCGGCTACACTCTTTGGTTACACTAAGCGTGTTGTAATTAGTTTTTAAATTTCACATTATTTGTCATAGATTAGCCTTACACCTATTCACCCCTTACGTGTACTTTCACGAACCTCGCGTATTAAGAGAACAATGTCCCTTTAAGCTCCGCACGATGCGTGGCAATGCGCCTCAAATGCGAAACTCGCGTATTAACAGAACGGTGTCCCTTCAAGCTTCGCCAGACACATGACAATGCGCCTCAAGCGCGAGTCTTCCCTAAAGAGGGACCACGTCTCCACCTTGAAGTTTGCGTTACTTCAACAAAGTGAAGGCTACATCTCCACTTCAAAGACCGCGTCTTTTCAGTATTCTCTGGTTGACGTCTTGGCAAAACAGCAGAGCCGCGTTTCTTCAATAATGAGAAGTCTACGTCTCTATCTTGAAGTCTGCGTTACTTCAACAAAGTGAGAGTTGCATTTCCACTTCGATGTTCGCGTCTCCCAAATAAATGAGAGTCATATTTCTACTTCAGATAAGGTCCGCGTCCTAAAGTAATATGATCTTTACGTTTACACGACCTGCGCTCAGTCTTTACTTCTATAATCAGTTCTACAGTGCACTCGCGAAAGCAGATGACTATTTTCCCTGGTTCAACAGTATACCAACCACTAGATCAGAGCACCGAGGAGGTCCGGACCTCTTATCCAGACACTCACAGCAATCATTTCTGACAGCTTCAAAGAGTTTAACGCTCACGAAGACCAAAATTCAGACAAGATCGAGCTCAAGATATCCCAGAAGATTGCCAATCCAATCTTAAGGTTACTTGCCAACAAAAAAATTCAAAGTATCTTCTCAATCAACCGCGGAGTTTTTAAAACTTTGGAGGAGATTATGTAGACTGTCTAAAAATCACTGAGGACAATACATCAGAGAGCAGAGTCTATACTCCATATGCAAGGCTTATCCTAGCCGCTCGTGTAATGCCAAGACGCAGAGCTTGAAGCCCGCATCTCAGCATCACTGCAGTGCCAAGACGCAGGTTCGAAGTTAGTGTCCCAGCATCACTGCAATGGCCAAAAGGCACGGCTCAAAGCCCGTACCCCAGCATCACTGCAGTACTAAGACGCAGGGTTCGAAGTTCGTGTCTTCATTTTCCTACATTAGTCAAGACGCAGAGCTCGATGTTCGCATCTCAGCTTCCCTGCATTGGCTAAGACGTAGAGCTCAAAGTCCGCGTCTCAGAAGTCCACATCTTCTCTTCATTGCATTGGCCAAGACGCAAAGCTCGAGGCTCGCATCCTGGCGACACTATAATGCCAAAATGCGAGGCTCGAAACCCGCGTTTCAACTGTAGAAAAGCCCTGTGTTTCAGTTATAACTGCCCTCATTATCAAGTCAATTACAACCCACGTAATGAGGGGTGTTAACTCCCATCATGGAGGATTTTTAGGGGACAGTTTTACCCCTAAAACCCCTATAAATAGCTCAATTTGCTATTGAAGAGGGGGAGAATTCTTAGTCGAATTGTGATCGGATTGAATTGAGGTGGAGGAATACTGATAAAGAGTTTTTAGAGCGATGCTAAGTTTAACATCACGCCTCTAGCATCCAGTTCATTGTTAAGTTCAACAATACACCTGTGACAATGACTTTTCCTCGAACTTCGTATCAAAGTCGAGATGATTAATGCTAAGTTCAAAATTACACCTCTAGTATTACCTCCACTGCCAAGTTTAACACTACACCTATGACAGTGGGATTTTCAGTTTTTCCCGAACGAAACTGAAATTTCTGTGGAGCTAAGTTAACATCACACCTCTAGCTCACATTCTTGTTAATTTAATATCACACATCTGACAAGATTTAATCCAACCCATTAAGTTAATATTATATTTCTAACGGTAAAAATTTTCTTAGATCCCCAATGGGTTTAGTCATACTTACTATTCTTGTCAATAGAATGACAACTTCACTTAAAATCTCTATTAGGTTGATATCATACCTTTAACAATGTTTCTATCAATCCCCAGCTGAGTCTTAATTACGTTAATACTAAACCTCTGATGAAAACTCAGTCATAATCCTTCGTGAGGTGAAAAATTAACCTGTCATTCTTATCCAAAGATTGGCAAGACCACAGAAACTATTCAACTCCTGTCAAGTTAATTTCACACTTCTGACAGTAATCTTAAATTCCTTAAATGGAATTTTTCTAACATTGACTTGCTAAGTTAAAATATTACATTTCTAGCAAATCAAAGGTAATCACTTCTACTTGTCTAATTTTAATTACAAAATGGAAGTCAAGACATGTAAGAAGACAAGAAAAAGTGTCACTTTATTGATATTCAAAAATATGAAAGTGATACAAAGCGCTCTCTTATACGATAAGATTGAGTGTTACAATAAAGGAGTACAAAGAAATTCCTCTTGCTTAACGAAAAGTTGCACTCACTCCTCGAAACATAGAAGATACACGAAGCCCATCCTCTTGACTGTGCCAGGAACTGCAGATCAACTTCTTCTCCTTTTGAGAACAATGGTGTTTCTTGAGGTCAAAATGCAGGAGAGCATTTGTATTCCACCCAACCAACTAGTGCGAAGGTCTTCACAAGCCCGTAATCCTTCACTTAATGGGAAGCTCCACCACCAGAAAGTCATCTAATGAGCATGGGTTTTTCGTCGTTGCCACTTCTTTGGGGCAAGATTGGTGAAAAGAGGATCTGAGACCTTGTTGGTGACGTGCTCTTTCTCGTGACCTTCAAATGCGTCTTGCTTATTGTGATCAGGAAGGATTCGAGACATTACTATTGCATCATGCCAATAATGTCTTGATGTGTATCGAGAACCGCGCGGATCTTCCTAACCCTTAGACAAGAGTTTTGACTTCCCGAGTGCTCGCCAATCGAACAAGCTGGCCGTTCCAAATATCCTCCAATGGACGTAGCAAAGACACTGGAACAAACACATCGATATGGCCAGGACCTGCAAGAAATAAAATAAACCAAGAGTTAAAATTCTGTAAAGACAGAAACAGGAAGCCAGAAGCACAAATGTGGGGCTAAAGTCATGAACTACAGACGCGGGGATAGAAAATATGGATCCAAATACAGTTTGATATTAGACTCGCGTCTGATAATTAAGACGCAAGGCATCTATCAAAGACGCAGATCGGGTCTTAAAACTTTCTAAAGTTACTCCAGACGAAGACAATAAGGGACCCGCATCTAAAGCTTCAAGACGCGGAACTTGTCACATTCGCGTCCAGAGATCTCAAAAGTGCAGACTTAAAATTTTCTAAGTCATGAACCTAAAATGCGAGCCTCATATAAAAAAGTCATGTTTCAAGTCTCAAAAAGTAGAGTTAACCATGCTTGCGTCTGAAGAACTTGAGATTTAGAAGTCAAAAAGCTCGTGTTTCATCAATTAACGCGAAAGGCGCGTTTGTAGAACATGGACGCCTGAATCTCAAGAAAGAGGTCTCAGGAAGGGATCAAGAGACGAAGTCTCTTCATGGCCGGTGATGATAGAACTCCAAGGAAACTGACCCTTTACATGGCATGAGAAGAAAAGTTAGCTAAGCGTCATGTAGAAGATGGAAATAATTACAATGGAGAAGAAAGGAGATACCTTTACATAGATTATCGCCATCTATTAAATCAATCTCTCTTCTCTCTCTGAATCTCTAAGCCCTACTACAAGATCTATAAAAGAAAAGAAAATATAAAATAAAAGACAAAGAAAATCCTAATCTACAACTAGAAAAGAGAAAACCTAGCCTAAATCCAAATCTACCTGCGTTCCGAGCCTCTACAGAGCTATTTATAGGAAAAAGAGAGTTCTAGAAGATGAGACGAGCCCACGCGTCGAAAATCGACGCGTGCACCCACATAATGCCACGGAAACACGACATTTGCGTTTTCGTGGCAAAATCAGGGACTTAGGTCCCTGGTTTTGGCGAGGACCTTCTCTTGGCTTCGAGGACCTTCCTGGTATATTCAGATTCTGGTATTTTCGCCCAGATATCCGTCTGACGTGCGTAAGAGTCTAGGTTCAATGCATCTTCTAGAAGCTCTCTTGCTTGGCCTCTAAGAAATTCAGATTTAATTACCCAAAAATAGGTTTAATTAAGCTATTATTACTCTTTTGCCTTAGACTCTTGATTTATCTGCAAGAGAGACCAAAACACGGTTTAGACCGACATTTTATTCATAAATCAGTAGAAAAATATGATATAATAGTACATAATTATAGACTAATTAGAACCCTAAGTGTGTAAGTGTATAAAGTATGCATATTTCATCAAGGTAAAAATTAAGACTAAATTACTTTTTCAATTTTTCTTTCTACGCTAAAAATCAAACAAAAAATTTTATTTTGACCAAGTATAAGAAAACCTAATTATGATTCTCTTATTTCTTAAAATTAACTTAATTTCTTACAAAAATAATTTAAAATATTAATTTCGATTTCAAAAGGTTTTTAAAGTAATGATTTTTTTTTAAATTGGTAAAGTCAGTATGTTAGGAAACTCTCCCCCACACCTAGCTCATGTATTGTCCTCAATGTATGAATGAAATGCAATAAAACATGAAAAAGGAGAAAGGGGAGGAAAATTTTCACCTCAAGGTGGTAGTTTTAGTTGCGGTCTCATTGGGCCAAGCGTTTCTACCCAATCTAGATACTGTGAATTTTCATAGAACCCATCTTTTAGGACCTCTTTCTTATTAGAATTTTTATACTCCCCAATATGAATAGGATTATGCAAGATCCTAACATGAAATATTTTTCTTTTATATGATCTTGGGATATCATCACGGAGTCATATTTATGTAAACCTTGGTCCAACAATGGAATATGATTTTGTAGAATGGATGATTTGGGTTCAACAATGAAGGGAGTGGGAATCGATACAGACTCAGGAATAAAATTCAAATCAAGTTTAGATTGAGAGTAGGAGTTTTTTCATGAGTTTGGTCCAAATCATAGAATTGAAGTTCACATTCATTTTCTAACAATGGAATGTGACTGTCCAAAATAAGTGGTTCATGTTCAAGCTTTATAGGGATAGGAATCAGTGTTGGCATCGGAATTAGGTCTGAATCGAGTAAGGATACCAGAGTCAACATAGATTCAAAAAGTGAAACTGAATCATAATATTAGGAATCAGTGTCACATTCATCTTCAACTTCAATCTCATTAAAATAAAAACTTATCAATTTATTAATGGTTTGATATTGGTCAGGTTCAAAATTATGTGATAAAATTGAATGTTAGTTAAAATCTCTAAGATACCATGATTTTTCGTTAACATGGGTAGGAGAATCAGGAATAGTCGAAAATGTATTAGGTAGAGTTTCCTCATTCCTATCATTAATTATGTTGATCAAATGACTCACTTTTGCTTCTAGCCTATTAAGAGATTTGAGACAATCCGTTTGGGATTGAATACAATCATTTTGAGACTGAATCATGAATTTTATATTCTTTTCTAAGTCAACAGGTTCCTCTTAGTGTGGTTTGACTTGGAAATTAGAGTATGGATCTTGGATTTGGAATTGTTTGGGAGAACTGAGTCCGCTATGAGTTGTACTTATCATGTGGACTCAAGGAAGGCTTCAAAAGTCTTTTCTAAAGAAGATTTTTCTTCAAAAGGTTCATCTTGATATGGAGTATATGAAGTTGTTTGTTGGTAAGGTTGTTGATAGTAAGACATGGAAGAGTTGTATCCCTAATGACTTGGTGAAGAGTGGTGATGATTGTCCCATTCTTGTTCATAGTACTGGGATTGGGGCATATATTGATTCGGATTAGACCAATCTGGAATACTTGGCTGGTTAGAGTTATGTAATGTCGGGTTGGTAATATCCGAATTGAGAGAAGTTGGGATGAAATATGGATTTGAGTTATAATCTGAATAATTGTAATTATAATCTATTTTCACAAGAACAAACAAATAAATAAACAAAAAAAATAAAAAAATCTAGCCTATGTTAATGTAGAACTTAGACCTAGATAACTTCTAACTGTTGATTATCCACAGGAGGTATATTGTAGAACCTGACCACAAGTTAATCGGCTAGGTAGGGGCAAGATTGGTGGGAGGTATCCGTGCCTAAGCAACGGGCCTAATTATGCCAAACCACCATCCTTCAGAGTTTCACCCCTCAATCCCCAACCTTAGATACCGATTTGGCTAGAGTCAACTTCTAACAACTTTCCTCTTAGGTCAATCCTATTTGAGTCTGAGATGTCTCTAGGGCCAACATCTACTCAATTTTATGTTAGGCTGGGTTAGTGAGTGAGGAGATGGTTTTTGGTTAAGGAAGGGTAATGACTTCCCTACCTTATCTTATTTAAGGATATGCCCTTAATCTTTTTAGTGCAGTGTACAAGTATAAAGCAAAAGGTAATATTCAAGCAATATGAAACACTCAAAATTTATTTCCGAACCTATATGCATTGCACACATACCTTTACTCTAGCACTATTCAATAGTAATATAAAGAAACAAAATAGACATATGCCCTAAGATGCAAGAGTCTAAACGTTTTTTAGCATTTACGAAGCAATAAACTATGTACAGAGTGAGTTAAAGAGATAAACTAATAACTGCAGAGAGCTAATCTCTGAAAAGCAACCGGAAGAGACTACAGTTAGTAGTTCACCACAGTTGTAGGCTCTATGCTCTGCCTTCTTAGACAGAGGCACAGAGTAGCAATATGTCCACTGCAGCTCCTGGTTTTCTATAATTAGCCCCTGTACACCAAAACAAAGAAGAAAAAGAGATTAATTCACTAAAATAAATTAAAAAGAACGAAAACATAACATCCCTCTCCGGCAACGGCGCCAAAATTTTGATCGAGCCAAACCTACAGAAAAAATACAGAAATTTAGAACAGTATTAGGTCCACAATTCTACCGTGTAGCTTAGGGCTAACGGTCGTGATCCACAGGGAGGGACAACGATGGAAGCATTATGTAAGTTTCTTCTTTTAATTTTCTAAAACTATTTAATACTTATCTTCTCAGTTTATAAAAAGAAAAAATAAAAACGTTAAGTTAAGTTAAGAAGAAGATGGTAGAAGAAGAGATGGTGGTGGTATTGTTGTTTTAGTTATAAAAGAAAAAAGAAACAAAAAGAGATAAATAAAAGTGTCGGTGAAAAAAATTAGAAATAAAAAAAAAAGAACACTTACCTCTACTATTTGAATCATAATGAAAATTACCTTGAAGTAAAGTAAAGCGATAGAGAAGAATAAAGAAAGTAGGGCTTCGGCGAGATGAACACAATGAGAAAAAGTGGAAAACCTCCATTGCTTGTCACCTTCAATATTAGGTTCTTGAGAAAAGATTACAATAGTGCCACTCTATAATAACTCATCCTCACTTTTAATCATGTAACTCTCTCTAACCTACGCTATAAAGAAAAATAAAAATTACATTAAGAAGAAAAGAAAAACCCAAACTAAAGCTCTCTCTCTGAGATGGTGCCCTTTCTGCCTTCGAGGTATGAGGGTATTTATAGGAGAAAACCAGAGGGATAGAAAGTGTATGAAGATAGAAAGAGCTGCATATTTCTAAATTTGAATTCTCTCCTTATCTCCAAACTTGATTTGATTTATCCAGAAATTCAATTTTGATCTGCAGCTTGTTGGTATGTTGATTGCTGAAATTACTTACCAAATGATAGAATCGGAACGAGTGATCAATAGAAGAATTGTAGCCCTTTAAGTCTTCTTTCTGTAACATCTTGAGTCATTAAATTTGAGTTTCAGTAGCGAATGCTATGATTAAAATTCTAAACTGTATCTAGCCTTAATCCGAATCTGAATTGCTTCATCTCATCCGTTGATATTCTATCTATCTATTTATCCTCTTTGATTTTCAATTTGTCTTCTAGAATTGATAAGATATTTATTTTTCTTCAGCGAAACAAATAAGATCTTTAAACAATCCGTTTTTCCCTTGAAATGAGATGATATTATCTTATCTGATATATTTAATTTAATATATCAGATAAGATAGCTTCTATAACCTTTGAATTTAAATCGATCCCCTTTGATTTGAACTTTTGATAAAATTGAATAAATATGTCAATCTCTCTCTTTCTTCCTTAATTATCCTACATTCCACTGGACATGAAAATACATTAATAGCAGAGTTTTATTTAAATATAAATGCAGAAATGTGACACATATGATATGAAAACATGTGATGCACGTTTATGGTCAGTACATGCCCAATGGGGAAGATTAAACTTAAATGTCAGATTAGGGACCTAAGATCTGAAGTGACGTGCTACATGATTGATGCCGACACTTCGTACAATTTGCTGCTGGGATGACCGCGGATTCATCGCAACTCCATCATCCCTCTACTCTCATCAAGTCATGAAGTATATTGCGGAGATGGAATAGTTCAAACGTTGATCGCCGAAAGCCCTTCGTTCAAGAGGGTAGAAAACTACTTTAGGACTCTCTCCTATATCAAGATTCTCTTGAGATGAACGAGAATCGCCAGCCAGATAAATCAGACTCTAGTAATGAAGCTGATGTTGAACCAAAGGAAGAAGAAGAATGTCTTTGGGAGTTAAATCCACTTGTAACAATCATTAATAAGCTCGATGTCAATAACACCGCCAATGATGTTGGTATATTAATAAAGAATTAGATTTGGCTTACCTTTCTGTGTTTGCTTCTAATTCCATGTCGTCAGATACTAGTACCGATATAGGTGATGACCTATGGTCGACAATAGACGCCCTGACATCATTGCATGTATGGTGAGGTCGTCCCTCAGGGTATATCAAGACGTTAGTAATGCACAAGGTTCTTTATTCAAGGTCCCAGCAAGATGCAACCAGCAAGATGCAAAGGACAAAGACCGATCCTTTTCGGAGGAATCGAGGCCAAATCAATAAATCGCGAAGACTCAGAAAGCAAGAATGAACCCCCTCAATTCTCTCATTATGAGCCAAATGTACTAAGAATAATGGAGAACATGGGGTATGACCTAACCAGTGGTCTTGGCTTGAAATTTGGCAAAGAAGAACACTGCTTCGATCCTTCATTCCAAAAGGGAAAGCCATGATTATTATCATCAAACTCGTAGTGGGTTGAGCTAGGTATCAACTCCAGTCCCGTCAGGCTCTGAGTCTGAAGAGTCATTATACTATAATCACTCGTAAGTCACGTCATCGTGGGAGTCAGATGTCAGTGTCGGCAACATCTTCAAAGAATCTTCGGTAAACATAGCTTCAACAAGCCACCCGAAAGATGAATATGTCCAGTCAGATACAGATCCTTGGATCAAACACTTAAATGCTCTCTGGGATATTTACTTCGAACAACGTGAACCACCACAGAGGATAAGGTCACCAAGATCAATTTGAGAGATGAGGCTAACCCTAAGCCCATATTTATAAGCGAAAGCTTATCGCCCTCTGAGAAGGAAGATCTAATATCTCTTGTGCAGAAGTATATAGATTTTTTCACTTGGAACTATGAGGATATGCCTGGGCTTGATCCTCAAGTGGCTATGTATTGCCTCAACATTAATCCAGATGCGAAGCCTGTTAAACAATAGCAATGACGGTTCCGCCTTGAGATAATAGAAGCAATCCAATTGAAGTCAAGAAGCTTATAGACTCTGGTTTTGTCAGGGAAGAACAACATCCTATTTGGGTAGCCAATATCATCCCTGTTACCAAGAAGAATGAGAAGATCCGGGTTTGCATTGACTTCCGTGATCTAAATGAGTCGTGCCCTAAAGATGAATTCTTCCTTCCAATTACGGATGTAATGAATGATTGAGTTGAACCTGCACACAGAAAATACAAAATTTCAGAACTTTATAATAGTAGTGCAAGTACTCAATACTACCATTATAGCAAGTGGCTATACTGGTCGTGATCCTCAAGGAGGGACTAGCAATGAAAGCTTTTTACAAGTTCTCTTTTAAGTTACAAAGAATGGTTAAAAGTTCTTTTTTTAGTTCTTGAAAAGAAAAAGAAAATACGTTATGTTAAATTGTGAAAGTGGTAGATATAAGGAGATGGTGATTTTGTACAAAGAAAGTGAAAAATAGTAGAGATTTGGTGATAGAGGTGATCTAAACTAAGGATTGAAATAAAAGAAATACTTACCTTTTTTCAGTTGATGACTTACCTAGAATCCTTGTATGTTTACTTTGATCTAGAGTCGATCAGCGTATAACTCATAAGATTAACTCAGTCCCAATTCATATTACATCATCAAGGCTTCTTCGAGCAAGTATGAAATGATACAAACATAGGGAAGAATCTATCATCATGAGCTATCGATGACACTCGCTAAGGCAAAGCAATACTGATGCCATTTGACTTACTTGAACTATCATCAAAACCGAAAGAGGAAGAGTAGAAAGAAGAAGAAGAAAATGAAAATAAAGAAGAACATAAAAATGTTACCTTTTTATTGCTTGCAGAAACGATGGAAGAAAGGAGGAGATTACATTGGTGTTACTCTCAATATAAATCTCTCTCTTAGTTACATGAATCTTAGTCTAACCTATGCTTACAGAGAAATAAAAATTACATAAAATGAAAATAAAAACCTACACTAAAAGAACGAAAAACTGGCCTAAGAATCTATCTCTTCTTCCTCTTCTCTGCCTCTAATGTGTGGGGTATTTATAGGACAGAAATGGATAATGAAATGAGTTAAAAGATAGGGGAAGCTATCTATTTCTGAATTTGAATCCTCTCTTATCTCCAAACTAGATTTGATGTGGATATTCAATTTGATCTGCAGCTTGTTGGCATGTTTGTTGCTGAATATCACTTATCAAGTGATAGAATTTAAAATAGTGATCAACATAAGAGTTGTCGACCTTTAAGTCTTCTTTCTGGAACATCTTAAATCATCAGATTTGAGTTTCGGTAGCGAAAGATGTGATTTAAATACTAAAATGTATCTAGTCTGAATCCGAGACTAAATTACTTCATCTCATTCATTGATCTTTCTCTATCCATTTATCCCTTTGGATTTTTAATTTCAGCTTTAGATTTAACGATCTATCTCTTTATTCTTAGAGAAACTGATAGGGTCTTCTTCTAATCTATTTTTTCTTTGAATTTGAATGATATTATCTTATTTGATATACCTGGCCATCAGATAAGATAACCTTTAGAATCTCTGAATTTGAATCAATCCCCTTTCTTTTAAACTTTTGAAATTAATTGGATAAATTTATATATCCCTCTTTTTTTCTTCCTTAATTACCCTACACGTCATTAAACATGAAAATACATTAATAACAGAGTTTATTTAAATAAAAATGTTGAAGGTTGACACATATGATATGAAAACATGCAACGCACGTGTGTGATCACATCTCCATACCTATCTTTTGCTCGTCCTCGAGTAAAACATCAAAACAAAACCTAAAAATTTATTAGACCACTTTCGCAGGTCATGCGATTGCACTGAGCATATGCAACAAGCCGTTAAATCTCTAGGTTACTCCAAGAGGACAAGTCTTGTCTCGTGAGAGTTTTCAGTAGATTACACCAACAAAATTCATAAAGAAAGAGAAACAAAGTGTTAGTATTTTGAAAACACATTTGAAAGAGAAAAATATTTGAAGTATTATTGTAAGAATTAAGTAATCTATAAGTTTTAGGAAAACTAAATTTTTCATTCTTAAGCATAGTCTTAATTCAAAAACTTGTTATCAATCAAGGTAAGGAGTCAAACTGTATTTCTCATATAGTCTATTATTTTACCCTAAGTTATATGTGAAAAACACCTAGAGGGGGGGTGAATAGGTGTAATTGCTAATCTAATGATCTTTTTGAACTAAGTATGATGAATGATGCAACGATCTCTCAAAAACAAGACTAAGAGCCGAATACCCCTTGCGAGGTTCTGAACTCCTTCCTCCCAATTCCCCTAGATATGGGTTAGAGGTGCGCAATGCAACCTTGTTGTATTGAGATATGATCGATCAAGGCAAAGTATGATGATGAGAAATGAGATGCACACAATATATCACAAGAATTACAAGCTTGAATTAAAAGCACAAGGAAGATACAAGATCACAAGCAAGTAATAAGGAGCAATAAAGTGTTAGAGGAATTTAAAGCAAGAATTGGACGCAAAGGCAATCGCAAACACAAATATTTGTTTCGAGGTTCGAGCCACCGCTCTACTCCCCGCCTTCACCTCCGTGAAGGGTTTCCACTATCCACCGAGGACGCCTTTACAATTTGGTCTACCGAAGACCGAGCACCGAGCTCCACCGAGTACAAAGGACCTCTACCGAAGAGGTTGCTCCACAAGGAAAGGATTACAAGAACAAAGTGATCACAACAAGATCACTACACTTTTTCTCAAACTCTTTTACAAACACTCTCACTTCTATTACAACTTCACTATAGAATGAGTATAGGATTTTTGGCTCTATGAAGTGTGGTGAGAAAACTTCAGTTGTAGAGTGATATAGACAATCAAACACAACTGAAAAACAAACTTTAAAAGAATTGGAATGAAGGCTTTAAACTCTTTTCTTTTCTCTTTTGAAAACAACACAAACTTGAGGATTTTTCTAGATCCAATGCAAGAGAGACTTCTCCTCTATTTATAGGGTTGAAAAATAGGTTAAAAACAATTTCTTTACACCTAATTTGACCTGCAAAAGCTCCCCAACAACTCTCTAAAAATCTGTTAAAGCAGAAAAAAGAAACAGATTTTCAGAATTGCCCAAAGAGGAAAGAGCCGTTGGATTGTTGCAGGCCTGGCGGTCGACCGGTCCGGTCGACCGCCAGCCCAGCTGCAAAGAGCCGTTGGCTCTCGGTCGACCGGTCCGGTCGACCGTCCCCAAAGAGGAAACACAGTTTCCTTCTTCCGGTCGACCGGTCTGGTTGACTCAGAAAATCAGAGAGCAGTGTGCTCTTGGTCGGTCGACCGGTGCGGTCGACCGACGGACGTGCACAGACGTGCACGTCCAGGCTATGGCGCCGGTCGACCGGGCCGGTCGGCCGGTCAGCCTGAAATGGGAAAAACTGCAGGATTTTGAACTTGGAAAAATTTGAAAAATTGTTTTAGGTTTAAACAAACTAGAGTGACATGTTAGTAGGAGTATGTATACATGATCTAGACAAGATATTTATTTTATAAAACTTAGGTTCATGTAAATCTCTACTAAGGCATGAAACCAAATTTTGAAAATGAAAACAAGACCAAATTTTATCAAAACCAAATTTTGTGTGTGTGTATCCTAGAGCCAAATAACCAAGACTCAAACTTTAACATTCTATTCTTACAATGATTCTAAGGACTTCAAGATCTTCAATAGGCTTCTTCATATGATCTTCAACACTTGTTCCTTGAGCCCAATTGGAGTTGACTTGAGTCCAAATCCTTGTATTTGTGAGAGAAGACTTCTAGAATGAATAGAAACCTGAAACACACTTAAACAACAAATATTATTAGTACAAATAACTAATATGTTTTGTAATCATCAAAATACACTAATCATGGGTGATTGTAACCTTGGGCCAACAATCTCCCCCTTTTTGATGATGACAAAACATATAAGTTATTTAAACAAATATGGAAGAAGAGTTTGAAAAACTCCCCCTCAAATAATGATATGTATAAAAATTGACTATTGAAAACTCAATACATATGGCATTTAACAAGCACAATAGTTTTTGTCCAAAAACTCAAATAAAACAAACTTCCTTTTTCTCCATGAAATGAAACTCAAATAGTATCAAACTTAAACTTTTAAATCAGCAAACTTATTCTCCCCCGTTTTGTCATACATCAAAAAGGGTTAAAACAAAACAATTGAAAATTTCATTTTAAGAATCCATAATACAAACATTCAACTCACCACAAATAAATGAAAATCTAGCATAGTCTAAAGGTTTAGTAAAAATATCGGCAAGTTGAAAATCGGTAGAAACATAGTTAATATCAATATCACCTTTCTCATAATGATCTCTAAGAAAGTGATATCTAATGTCAATGTGTTTGGTTTTACTATGTTGATTTGCATTCTTTGTCATGTGAATAGTACTAGTATTATCACAAAATATTTTAACATGATCAAAGTGTAAATCATAGTCGAGGAGAGTATGTTTCATCCAAAGAACTTGTGCACAACAAGCTCCGGCTGCAACATACTCCGCCTCGGCGGTTGATAGGGCTACCGAATTTTGCTTTTTGGAAGACCAAGATACAAGACAATTACCCAAGAATTGACATGTTCCACTTGTGCTCTTCCTATCTACCCTACAACCCGCATAGTCGGCATCCGAAAACTAGTCATTGAAAATTGGCCGGTTTTCGGATACCACAAACCCATTTCAATGGTGCCCTTAAGGTATCTAATTATGCGTTTAACCGCAATTATGTGAGACTCTTTAGGACAAGATTGAAAACGTGCACAAAGACAAACGGAAAACATGATATCCGCCTACTAGCCGTCAAATAAAGCAAGCTACCAATCATGCTACGATATAATTTAATGTCTACACTTTTACCTTGTTCATCTTTGTCAAGCTTAGTAGTTGTAGCCATGGGAGTTTTGCTTACTTTAGATCCTTCAAGTCCGAATCTCTTGATTAGTTCTTTTGTGTACTTGGCTTGATTGATGAAGATCCCATCCTTCCTTTGCTTGATTTGGAGTCCAAGGAAATAGTTGAGCTCCCCCATCATAGACATTTCAAATTCATCCTTCATGCATGACTCAAAAGCTTTGCAAAGAGATTCATTAGTAGAACCAAAAATAATATCATCCACATAAATTTGCACAATAAGAATATCCTTTCCTACATGTTTTGTAAACAAGGTTGTGTCAATTTTACCTTTCTTAAAACCATTTGAAATCAAAAATGAAGAAAGTCTTTCATACCAAGCCCTAGGGCTTGTTTTAAACCATAAAGAGCTTTATCTAATTTAAAAACAAAATCCGGATGTGTAGGATCAACAAACCCGGGGGTTGTTCAACATACACCTCCTCTTCAATAAATCCATTTAGAAAAGCACTTTTAACATCCATTTGAAATAATTTGAAATCTTTATATGAGGCAAATGCTAGTGTCATCCGTATGGCTTCAAGCCGTGCTACGGGTGCAAAGGTTTCTTCAAAATCGATCCCTTCGATTTGAGTGTAACCTTGGGCAACTAACCTAGCCTTGTTTCTAACTACATTACCCGATTCATCCAACTTGTTCTTAAAGATCCACTTAGTACCAATTGTTGGTCTATCGTGGGGCCTAGGAACAAGGTGCCAAACTTGGTTGCGCTCAAATTGATTGAGCTCCTCTTGCATGGCTAACAACCAATATGAATCGGCCTCGGCTTCGAGGACATTTTTGGGTTCAATATGAGAAATGAATGCATAGTTACCACAATAGTCATGAAGTCTAGAGCGAGTAGTTACCCCTTTTGATACTTCACCTATGACGAGGTCCTTGGGATGATGTGGATTGTATCTCCAATCCTTTGGTAGTGGTTGAGTAGGCTCCACCTCATGTGTTTGATTTTCATTTCCTTGTGCCTCTTCCACCTTAGCTTCGCTTCCTTCATCATCCTTTGGTTTGTCTCCCATAGTAGAAGCATCCTCCAAGGTCACTTTCTCCAAACCTTCATCCAATGCATCTATTTCTACAACATTCTTAACAAACTTGTTAGATTCCTCAAACTTAACATGAATAGACTCTTCAATAGTCAATGATGATCTAATGAAAACTCTATAAGCCTTACTAGTGTTTGAGTAACCTACAAAAATAGCCTCATAAGATCTAGCATCAAACTTTCCTAAATTATCTTTTGTATTTAAAATAAAACATTTGCATCCAAAAACTTTGAAATAAGAAACATTTGGTTTTCTAGAAAAGTACATTTCAAAAGAAGTTTTAGTAGTATTTTTACATAAGAAAACACGATTTGATATATAGCATGATGTATTAACGGCCTCGGCCCACAAATAATGTGGTAGACCATATTCACTTAGCATTGTCCTAGCCATCTCTTGTAATGTTCTATTTTTCCGTTCAACTACTCCATTTTGTTGTGGAGTTCTAGGACAAGATAGTTCATGCTTTATTCTATGTTCATCACAAAAAGTGGTAAAGGGTTGGTTAATGAATTCACCTCCTCTATCACTTCTTATTCTCAAAATTGAAACATCTTTTTCTTTTTCAACTCTTTTCTTAAAAGTTTGGAAATACAAAAATGCTTGGTTTTTGTGTTCAAGAAAGAAAACCCAAGTAAACCTTGAAAAGTCATCAACCAAAACATAAGCAAATCTATTCCCACTTAGACTTTTGGTTTGTGTAGGGCCAAAAAGATCCATATGGATTAACTCCAAAGGACGTGATGTCATGATATCCTTAATTGACTTGAAAGAAGACTTAGTTTGTTTCCCAAATTGACATGCGTCACAAACTCGGTCCTTTTCAAAATTCAAGCAAGGAATACATTTCACCATTTCCTTTGTGTTTAACCTAGAAATGTGATCAAAAGAAATATGGCCTAATCTCCTATGCCACAACCAAGAGTCATCATCGAGGGCTTTCAAACAAGTAATATTACAAGACATATTTAACATATCAATCATATAAACATTACTTTCACGAAAACCGGAAAATACACAAACATTAGAAGTTCTATCAATTACTTTACAAGCAACATTATCAAAACAACATCAAAACCTTTATCACAAAGTTGACTAACACTCAAGAGATTATGCTTGAGGCCATCAACTAAAACTACATTTTCAATTAAAGGAGAGGTGCCAAGTTTTACATTACCAATACCGATGATTTTACCCTTGGCGTCATCTCCGAAGGTGACGGTGCCACCTTCATGATATCTTGATAGGGTTGCAAAGTTGATGATGTCCCAAGTTGTAATACCCCGTTCCCGGAATACGTACTTGGTTGCGTATTCAGTTTTTCGATCGTATTTTTTCGATTTACTTCCTGTATTTGACCGATTTCAGTTTTAAAAGTCATTTTCCAATATTATATATTTTCTATGATTTTCTGAATTTTCCTGAATTTAATTAAATATTTTCAAACCGGTGTCGACCAGTACCGCTGATCGATTCTCGGATTTTTAATTCACAAACAGTTAAGAATTTATAGAAGGTCCTTTAGACTTTATTTCTTAGAATCATATTTTCTATCTAAATACTTTTTCTGGGAATTTTATGAATTTATGAAAATTCCAACGGAGTCGGTAGATAACTGATTCCGGGATTTTTAGTTTTAAAACTATAAGTTATTTCTAAAAACGAATTTCACCATGAGCCTTAAAATATTATTCTTGATTTTGGGTAAAATTTTCGGGTCGTTCCGAGATACTTGAATTTCGGACGATTTCGGTATTTTCCGAATTGTTTTCCGCATCTTCGACTTAAACCTAGAAACTTGTCTTTTCAACATTCTTAATTTTTCAAGCCAAAGAAAATATTTTCCTTTTTATAATTCCTTTCTTTTTCCTCTTCTTTATTTTCCCTTACTTCCTTCACAAACCACATGATTTTCCCAATTTTCCAAAATTCCCTTTCTCCAAATTTCCAAAGAATCCCACTCACTTCCACTTAATTCCTTTTTAATTACCACTCATTCTCTCTCTCTCCCATGGCCGGCCAAGTGGCCAGGGGAGGGACACCTCACCCTCTCCTTTCTTGCAAAAACCCCCTCCCTTCTATCTTAATTCCACTTCCTTTGCAAAATCCCAACCCTATATAAACTAGTTCCTTTACATTTCCATCCTTTTCTTCTTCCTTCAACAAGAATAGCCTTCTCCCAAAGTTCCTCCTTCTTCTCAACCTCAACCCTAACTCCAAGAGCTCCACCAGGACATCATCTCCACCTCAAGCAACCACCTTGGAGCTTGGATCGTAGCTTCCTTCGCCGTCGGAGACCACTTGGGTGATTTTCGTCAACAACGATCCTACCGAACTCGTAAAGCTCCAAAATAACCAATCCTAGTGAGTATTCTTACTCACCAAGACTAGATTAACCCCTGGTATACTTGTATCTACACCTCTTGTACACATATGTTATCAAAAATCATGATTTGGACCATCAAACACAACTTCCAGAAAATCTGTTCTGTTCTCTGTTTTCCCACGATTAGTCGACTTAACCTAGGAGCTAGTCGACTAGAACCCTTAGTTGAAACTTAACCTTTTCCTAAAATGCAGTTTTAGTCGACTTACCCCAAATATTAGTCGACTAACCTTCCGTGGAAACAAATCTCAACTCTCTGGAAATCACTATTAGTCGACTCCTGATTCCACCTAGTCGACTAATCTTTCCTGAATCAGAAACCCAACTCTCTGTATCACAGACTTAGTCGACTTAAGTATCCGTTAGTCGACTTGAGTTCACTGTTAGTCGACTAACCCTCCTACCCTAGTCGACTAACTTTCCCTGAAACAGAATTCCAACTCTCTGTAACCCAGTTTTGGTCGACTAATCCAGACTATTAGTCGACTAGAGACCACTGTTAGTCGACTAACCTTTCCACCTAGTCGACTAATTCTGACTGTTTGTCTTAGTTGATTTCTTTTCTGAATTTGGATATTACCCTTGTTACATGTGTATTATATTATGCTTGTTCATGCTTCATAACTGATACTACTTGACCTATTACTGGATGGATGTTATCTCTTGTAACTTCATGACTTGTTATTACATATTCTCGTTTCATGACATGTTAAATAGTGAATATCACCACTTATCATGCCATCTCTTGAACCAAGCATGATGCATTCAACTTTTGTATAAAATGGACCAACTTACATTGGGTCAGGGGGAAACATGCGGATATCGATATGTGTTCGTGTTTACAGTGGCATTAGGTATATTGTACAATTATATTCCGGTCTAACCTGAGGGCCTCCAGGAGACCGAGGGGAGTGCTTGCTCCCTCTTCCTGAGTACTATCATGATAAGGGCATACATAAGTCCCTCCTGAATAGCCTAGCGGCTGGCTTCCGTCACCAAGCAACGGAACAATCCTGGACCGTTATCCCGGGCATGTACGGGGTCCACTGTAAACATAGTTCGTCGATACCCCCGCTGTTTCCAATAACAACCTTGTATTACTAGGATATGGATCTATGTGCGCTGGGACGCTGGGTCACATAGCTAGATATCTCAGTAAGACAAGTAATAATAATAATAGACTTTAACTATGTATCCATTGCATCCTGATTATAGTTCTTTATGCTTTCATTACTTGTTGGTTTATATTCATTATGCTGTTCCGTCCTTATTATTCATATCTCTTAGCCACTTGGCTATAACCTGTTCATTTTCGGGAGGTCCTGACTCCCTTGGATTTGTATGTTCAGGTTCCGAAGCTTGGATCGAAGTGGAGCCATCCACAGAAGATCGAGCTTTCTTTAGCGAGCAGGCTGATTAGCTCCAGTCCTTGCGCCAGATCTTTCTTTTTGACTCACGGGATCTTCATCCAACTCGTGAGCAGTTTGTGTTTATGTTGTATCTTTTGCTTTTGGACTTAGTTGTGATAAAAGATACATGTAATGTGTAATATTTTATCATATCTTGTGATGACTTGTACTTGTACTTTTATGTTGGCATATGTATGGAAATAACGCTTTGTCGTGCACTCTGATCCTTGTTGTACTTTTATGCTTAGCGTGTATACGTGGGGGGCACCTTTTGACCTGCGTATATACGTCGCAGTGACGTCTCCGTATCCGTGGGATCGGGGCGTTACAGGTTGGTATCAGAGCATAGGCTCTCACACCTAAAGTACAATCAAGCAGCGAATTCTAGTAATTTGCTGATGCCAACTACAATGTACAAAGTTATCCAGTCCTTCTTGATTCCTTCCCTTGTGTCCCTTGTGTCCTAAACTCCTTCCATTTTTCCAATTCCAGTTGTCTTATCCCAATTCGGTATGGAGAGAAGGTCGGGTCGTAACAACTCTGGACAAGCATCGAATGGACCCACTGGAGAGAATGTGGATATTCTGAGGGTCATTCAGACGATGACGGAGAACCAACAGCAGCAGACGGAACTCCTCCGGCAAGAATTGGTGGCTCCAAAGGAACAGAGGCCAGGAAATGTTTCAGACTTCAGACGGCTGCAACCAGCCATATTCACGGGTGAAGAGAAACCCCTGGATGCTGAGCAATGGCTGACAGACACAACAGACTTATTGAATGCAGCTCGAGTTCCAAAGGAGAATCAAGTGGAGGTTGTTAAGATTCAATTGAAGGATATAGCCAGAACTTGGTGGCTAGCTGAGGAGGCCAGATTGGAGAAGCCTGTCACCTGGGACACATTCTCCAAGAGCTTTTATAGCAGATTCTTCCCCGCCACTGCTCAGAAGGACATGGAAGAGCAGTTCATCAGACTTCAGCAAGGGAATAGGTCCGTGGATGAGTATGCCGCGGAATTTCTCAGGCTTAGCCGCTTTGCTCCGTACATGGTAACTGATGAGGAGAAGCGGGCTAGCAGATTTCAGCAGGGCTTGCAGATGGATATTCAGGTCTTCTTGATGCCCCAGCAGCTGAAGACTTATTCTGAAGTTCTCACTATAGCTCGGGAAGTGGAGCGTGGGTTGGAGAGGAAGCAAGAGAATCAGATGAGGAACCAGGCCATGAAGAGGCCATTTCCGCCTATGGGGAGAGGAGGCCCTTACAGAGCAGCGAAGGTTCAGGCGATGAGGCAACCATTCAGACCAGCTCCTTACCAGACGGCCCAGCCACTTTCTTTCTGCAGTTATTGTCAGAAGCCAGGCCACATTCGACAGAATTGCCGTAGGGCAAATGGGTTATGTTGGTGTGTGGTTCCCGAGACCATTCCATCGAGGCCTGTCCACACAAGAGAATGGGGGTAGCCGGCCAAGCTTTGCCAGCACTGCAGGGACCGAACGGTCAGAGAGCACTTTCAGGGCCACCGGGGCAGAGGAATCAAGGACCGATGATCAGGAGAGTTCCTCCCCCTCCTCCACAGCAAGCTATTCGCCCAGTCCAGGGAGGAGCTAGGACCGCAGCAGGGCGTGGAAGGGGTCAAGCCTACAATTTGACAGAAGTAGAAGCTGAGACTTCTGAGGAGGTGATAACAGGTAATATCAGGGTGCATTCTAAACCTGTTTTAGCCCTCTTCGATTCCGGTGCTTCACATTATTTTATCTCAGATCATTTTGTGGCATTGCATTCTATACCTGTTAAAGTGTTAGACTGCAAATGGGAGATTAGTACTGGGAATGGAGTAGTCATGTCTTCTAGAGTTTGTGCTGATTGCCCAGTAGAACTTTGTGATAGGACCTTGGCCATAGATATGCTCGTACTAGACACCAAGGGGTACGACGTGATCTTAGGCATGACCTGGCTCAGTCAGTACTATGCAGTTATTGACTGTAGGGAGAAGAAGATTATTTTCAGGATCCCTCGTCAACCGGAATTCCAATTCAGTGGAGAGGTGAAGCCTACCAAGAGAAAGACTCGGTTGACTACTTCGGAGGTTCAGAAGGGAGTACCGGTGTGGGATGAATTTCCAGGAGTCTTTGCTGAGATCTCAGGACTGCCACCCAAGAGGATGATTGAGTTCACTATTGAGACAATTCCTGGAGCAGCTCCTATATCTAAGGCTCCGTACAGGATGGCACCTGCGGAGTTAGAGATTCTGAAGAAGCAACTGCAGGAGTACTCTGATAAGGGATTAATTCGACCAAGTACTTCACCATGGGGAGCTCCAGTACTATTGGCGAATAAGAAGGATGGTGGTAAGAGACTTTATATTGATTATAGAGAATTGAACAAGGTTACCATCAAGAACAAGTATCCCTTACCAAGGATTGATGATTTGTTTGATCAGCTTCATGGAGCCCGGGTATTCTCTAAATTGGATTTGCAGTCAGGTTACCATCAGCTAAGGATGAAGAAAGAGGATATTCCGAAGACGGCATTCAGGACCCGTTATGGCCACTATGAATTTCTAGTTATGCCTTTCGGAGTCACCAATGCCCCTGCAGTTTTCATGGACTTGATGAACAGAGTGTTCTCGCCCTACGTGGATCAGTTCGTTGTCGTTTTCATAGATGACATCTTGATCTATTCCAGGAACAACAGGGAGCATGCAGAACACTTGAGGATTGTATTGCAGACTCTCCAGCAGGAGCAGCTTCATGTGAAGAGGAGCAAGTGTGACTTTTGGTTGGACAGTATAGCCTTCCTTGGACACATAGTTTCAGCAGAAGGGATTTCAGTTGATCCTAGCAAAGTCCAGGCAGTGAGGGACTGGCCGATTCCGGAGACGGTGACTGAGATTAAGAGTTTTCTTGGATTAGCTGGGTATTACAGACGCTTTGTCCAAGACTTCTCTAGGATTGCAGCCCCGTTGAGCAGTTGAAGCAGAAACTCATTTCAGCTCCAATCTTGAGGACTCCCTCAGGAAGAGGAGGGATGGTAATATTCAGTGATGCATCCGGAAAAGGCCTGGGGTGTGTACTTATGCAACATGATCATGTTATAGCTTATGCATCCAGGCAACTGAAGCCTCATGAGCGGAACTACCCGACTCATGACTTGGAGCTAGCAGCTGTTATATTTTCTTTGAAGATCTGGAGGCATTATCTTCTGGGAGATAAAGTGTTGATATATACGGATCATAAGAGTCTCAAGTATATCTTCTCACAGAAAGAGTTGAACATGAGGCAGAGACGGTGGCTGGAGCTGATGGCGGACTATGATATTGACTTGCAATACCATCCAGGCAAGGTCAATACAGTACCAGATGCACTGAGCAGGATGCCAGAGAATAGAGTGCTTGTCCAAATCACTCAGCAGAAGGAGTTGATTCAAGACATTATCAGATTGGACTTGATGTTGGTTCGGGGAACTGAGAAGGCAGGACAGTTCATGACCATGCAGATTCAGTCAGCATTGATAGATGAGATCAAGGAAGCTCAGAAGGAAGACCCAAGATTGCAGCAATTCCGAGCTCAGGTAGAGGCTGGATTGAGGACTGATATCAGTATTCATCCGGATGGTGCCTTATACCTTGGTAGCAGGATTTGTGTTCCCCAAGGAGAAGTTCGGCAGAAGATTTTAGCGGAAGCACACAGTTCAGTATATTCCATACACCCAGGGGGAAACAAGATGTATCAGGATATGAAGAAGCAGTTTTGGTGGAATGCTATGAAGAGGGAGATAGCCCAGTATGTTGCCAAGTGCTTGGTTTGTCAGCAGATAAAGATTGAGCATCAGAGGTCAGCTGGACTTCTACAACCTTTACCGATACCTGAGTGGAAGTGGGAGCACATCACCATGGATTTTGTCACGGCATTACCTCGCAGTCCTAAGGGTAATAATGCTGTGTGGGTAATCATTGATCGCCTCACCAAATCAGCTCACTTCATACCATTCAGGGTAGGTCAGTCAACAGAGGTTCTGGCAGACAAGTACATGAAGGAGATAGTTCGTCTTCATGGAGTTCCAATTAGTATTGTATCAGACAGAGACACCAGATTTAGATCTCATTTCTGGGAAAGTCTCCAGGAAAGTCTTGGGACTCGTCTGAAATTCAGTACTTCATATCATCCTCAGACAGACGGACAATCTGAGAGGACTATCCAGATTCTTGAAGACATGTTGCGGGCCTGCATGATTGAATTCCAGGGATCATGGGAAGACCATCTTCACTTGGCTGAATTTTCTTATAATAACAGTTATCAGGCAAGTATCAAGATGGCACCATTTGAAGCATTGTATGGAAGGAAGTGTAGGTCACCAATTTGTTGGGATGAAGTCGGTGAGAGGAGACTATTGGGGCCAGAGATTCTGATTCAGACAACAGACAAAGTCAGGATTATCAGAGATCACCTCAGAGCAGCACAGAGTCGGCAGAAGAGTTGGGCGGACACACGGAGGAGGCCATTGGAATTCCAGGCAGGAGATCATGTGTTTTTGAAGATATCACCTACCAAGGGAGTAATCCGGTTCGGTACTCGTGGAAAGCTTAGTCCGAGATACATCGGCCCATTCGAGATCTTGGACCGAGTGGGAGAGGTGTCTTACAGGTTGGCGTTACCGCCATCTTTGGACGGAGTTCACAATGTATTCCACGTATCTCAGCTGAGGAAGTATGTGAAGGACGATAGTCATGTTCTGGATCACTCCGAACTGGAACTACAGCCGGATTTGTCATACCAAGAGCAACCGATGGCCATTTTGGACAGAAGTGTCAAGACATTGAAGAACAAGGCAATACCATTAGTGTTGGTGTCTTGGAACAGACATGCCCCTGGAGAAGCCACATGGGAACGAGAGGATGTTGTCCGTGAGCGTTACCCTCAACTCTTCACTTCTTGATTTGGTAAAACTCCTTCCTTCTATTCCTTTCTACTGTTATCTTTCTTATCATCCTTATCTATCTGTCATCCTTCTTTGCTGTTACCTTTCACCTTATGAAATTTTGAGGACGAAATTTTTGTAAGGTGGATGGATTGTAATACCCCGTTCCGGAATACGTACTTGGTTGCGTATTCAGTTTTTCGATCGTATTTTTTCGATTTACTTCCTGTATTTGACCGATTTCAGTTTTAAAAGTCATTTTTCAATATTATATATTTTCTATGATTTTCTGGAATTTTCCTGAATTTAATTAAATATTTTCAAAACCGGTGTCGACCAGTACCGCTGATCGATTCTCGGATTTTTAATTCACAAACAGTTAAGAATTTCTAGAAGGTCCTTTAGACTTTATTTCTTAGAATCATATTTTCTATCTAAATACTTTTTCTGGGAATTTTATGAATTTATGAAAATTCCAACGGAGTCGGTAGATAACTGATTCCGGGATTTTTAGTTTTAAAACTATAAGTTATTTCTAAAAACGAATTTCACCATGAGCCTTAAAATATTATTCTTGATTTTGGGTAAAATTTTCGGGTCGTTCCGAGATACTTGAATTTCGGACGATTTCGGTATTTTCCGAATTGTTTTCCGCATCTTCGACTTAAACCTAGAAACTTGTCTTTTCAACATTCTTAATTTTTCAAGCCAAAGAAAATATTTTCCTTTTTATAATTCCTTTCTTTTTCCTCTTCTTTATTTTCCCTTACTTCCTTCACAAACCACATGATTTTCCCAATTTTCCAAAATTCCCTTTCTCCAAATTTCCAAAGAATCCCACTCACTTCCACTTAATTCCTTTTTAATTACCACTCATTCTCTCTCTCTCCATGGCCGGCCAAGTGGCCAGGGGAGGGACACCTCACCCTCTCCTTTCTTGCAAAAACCCCTCCCTTCTATCTTAATTCCACTTCCTTTGCAAAATCCCAACCCTATATAAACTAGTTCCTTTACATTTCCATCCTTTTCTTCTTCCCTTCAACAAGAATAGCCTTCTCCCAAAGTTCCTCCTTCTTCTCAACCTCAACCCTAACTCCAAGAGCTCCACCAGGACATCATCTCCACCTCAAGCAACCACCTTGGAGCTTGGATCGTAGCTTCCTTCGCCGTCGGAGACCACTTGGGTGATTTTCGTCAACAACGATCCTACCGAACTCGTAAAGCTCCAAAATAACCAATCCTAGTGAGTATTCTTACTCACCAAGACTAGATTAACCCCTGGTATACTTGTATCTACACCTCTTGTACACATATGTTATCAAAAATCATGATTTGGACCATCAAACACAACTTTCAGAAAATCTGTTCTGTTCTCTGTTTTCCCACGATTAGTCGACTTAACCTAGGAGCTAGTCGACTAGAACCCTTAGTTGAAACTTAACCTTTTTCTAAAATGCAATTTTAGTCGACTTACCCCAAATATTAGTCGACTAACCTTCCCTGGAAACAAATCTCAACTCTCTAGAAATCACTGTTAGTCGACTCCTGATTCCACCTAGTCGACTAATCTTTCCTGAATCAGAAACCCAACTCTCTGTATCACAGACTTAGTCGACTTAAGTATCCGTTAGTCGACTTGAGTTCACTGTTAGTCGACTAACTTCCTACCCTAGTCGACTAACTTTCCCTGAAACAGAATTCCAACTCTCTGTAACCCAGTTTTGGTCGACTAATCCAGACTATTAGTCGACTAGAGACCACTGTTAGTCGACTAACCTTTCCACCTAGTCGACTAATTCTGACTGTTTGTCTTAGTTGATTTCTTTTCTGAATTTGGATATTACCCTTGTTACATGTGTATTATATTATGCTTGTTCATGCTTCATAACTGATACTACTTGACCTATTACTGGATGGATGTTATCTCTTGTAACTTTATGACTTGTTATTACATATTCTCGTTTCATGACATGTTAAATAGTGAATATCACCACTTATCATGCCATCTCTTGAACCAAGCATGATGCATTCAACTTTTGTATAAAATGGACCAACTTACATTGGGTCAGGGGGAAACATGCGGATATCGATATGAGTTCGTGTTTACAGTGGCATTAGGTATATTGTACAATTATATTCCGGTCTAACCTGAGGGCCTCCAGGAGACCGAGGGGAGTGCTTGCTCCCTCTTCCTGAGTACTATCATGATAAGGGCATACATAAGTCCCTCCTGAATAGCCTAGCGGCTGGCTTCCGTCACCAAGCAACGGAACAATCCTGGACCGTTATCCCGGGCATGTACGGGGTCCACTGTAAACATAGTTCGTCGATACCCCCGCTGTTTCCAATAACAACCTTGTATTACTAGGATATGGATCTATGTGCGCTGGGACGCTGGTCACATAGCTAGATATCTCAGTAAGACAAGTAATAATAATAATAGACTTTAACTATGTATCCATTGCATCCTGATTATAGTTCTTTATGCTTTCATTACTTGTTGGTTTATATTCATTATGCTGTTCCGTCCTTATTATTCATATCTCTTAGCCACTTGGCTATAACCTGTTCATTTTCGGGAGGTCCTGACTCCCTTGGATTTGTATGTTCAGGTTCCGAAGCTTGGATCGAAGTGGAGCCATCCACAGAAGATCGAGCTTTCTTTAGCGAGCAGGCTGATTAGCTCCAGTCCTTGCGCCAGATCTTTCTTTTTGACTCACGGGATCTTCATCCAACTCGTGAGCAGTTTGTGTTTATGTTGTATCTTTTGCTTTTGGACTTAGTTGTGATAAAAGATACATGTAATGTGTAATATTTTATCATATCTTGTGATGACTTGTACTTGTACTTTTATGTTGGCATATGTATGGAAATCACGCTTTGTCGTGCACTCTGATCCTTGTTGTACTTTTATGCTTAGCGTGTATACGTGGGAGGCACCTTTTGACCTGCGTATATACGTCGCAGTGACGTCTCCGTATCCGTGGGATCGGGGCGTTACACAAGTCATGTGCTTTGAGCAACCGCTATCAAGATACCACAATCCTCTACGTCGTTGGGCTTTGGAAAGTACCTACATCATTTAACATAATTGTTGATTTTGGTACCCAAACTTTCTTGGGTCCTTTAAAGTTAGTGCCTCGAACCCAAATATTATGATGTGATGCATTTAGTCTATCATAGCAAAAATTGGCTAAGTGTCCTTTCCGCCCACAATGTGAACATGAGAACACTCTACCATACATGAATGCATGATGTGTACGTGTAGTGTGAGCATGTTTTGGGGTTTTGCCATGTTGTTTAGGTTGTGTAGCATGAACATGAACATGAGCATGAGCATTTTTCTTTGGGGCTTGTTTCTTAGGAAACATAGCCTCAATTTTCTTCTTGTTAAACTCACAATTTTTCAAAACAACACTTAATGAGTCTAATCTTTCCTTAAGCATAGAAACTTCATTAGAATCAATTAGTGGGGCCTTACCTTTGCAAGAAATCTTATATTTTTCAAAATCATTTTTAGTAGTGGCCAAGGTGGAAACCAAATCATCCTTTTCTTTTGTAAGAGTAAAAACTTGATGACTTAAAGATTCATTTTCCTTTTTCATTTTTAAATACTTTTTCTTTAAGAAATCATAATTTTGTGACAACTCAACAAAAGCCTCTTCTAATTCGTCCATAGAAAGCTCATTATCATGGGAAGGGGAAGAGGTTACCTTGCTTGTGCCTTCATTAGCCATGAAGCACATGTTGGCGGTGTCTATTTCTTCCTCGGATTTGGTCTCCGAATCCCAAGTTGCCTTCATAGCCTTCTTCTTGTAGGGCTTCTTTGATGTGGAGGGCTTAGCTTTGTCCGGGCACTCCGCAACAATGTGTCCGGGCTTTTGGCAATTGAAACAAGTGATCCTTCTTTCTTCTTTGCCTTCTTGCCATCTTCTTCTACCTTGGTACTTTGCCTTGTTGTACATCCTCCGGACATTCTTAACAAGGAGTGAGAGCTCCTCATCATCTTCTTCTTCTTCATCTTCATCGGAGTGTGTAGCTTGACTCTTGAAGGCGATAGTCTTCTTTTTGGAAGGAGCCATATCCTCCCTTGCTTTCCTTTCCATCTCATGGGTTTTGAGGTTCCCAATGAGACCTATAAGCTCCATCTCTTCATTGTCGTTGAGTTCCTTCAAGGTTGTTGCTTTAACTTCCCATGAAGTAGGAAGAGCTCGGATGATCTTCCTTACTCTTTGATCATTGTTGATATCTTCACCTAAAGAAGAGAGTCCATTAGTAATCTTGGTAAATCTTGTAACCATATCATCTATGGTTTCATTTTCTTGCATGCTAAATGTTTCATATTGGGACCGAAGAAGGTCAATCTTAGCCTTCTTTACTTGTGAGGTCCCCTCATGTGTGACTATCAAGTGTGACCAAATCTCATATGCAGATTTGCAATGGATAACCCTAGAAATGTCATCATCATTAAGGGCTTGTAGAAGTGCATAGTGAGCTTTGGCATTGGCATCGAATTCCTTAGTCTCTATTTCGGACCAAGTGGATTCGTCACCGGGGGGTACACTAAAGGACTTAGTCACGGCTTTTGCAACTCGGCTACCTAGAGATTGCAAAAAACACGGTCATCTTAACTTTCCATATGGGAAAGTTAAGTCCATCAAACTTAGGAGGGGTCTTAATTCCATCGGCCATTTTTACTATATGAATATGAATGAAATGATTAGCAAATTAGGATCTTCTCTAAGGTTGTTAAACCAAATCCTAGAGTCCAAGCTCTGATACCAATTGAAAAACACCTAGAGGGGGGGTGAATAGGTGTAATTGCTAATCTAATGATCTTTTTGAACTAAGTATGATGAATGATGCAACGATCTCTCAAAAACAAGACTAAGAGCCGAATACCCCTTGCGAGGTTCTGAACTCCTTCCTCCCAATTCCCCTAGATATGGGTTAGAGGTGCGCAATGCAACCTTGTTGTATTGAGATATGATCGATCAAGGCAAAGTATGATGATGAGAAATGAGATGCACACAATATATCACAAGAATTACAAGCTTGAATTAAAAGCACAAGGAAGATACAAGATCACAAGCAAGTAATAAGGAGCAATAAAGTGTTAGAGGAATTTAAAGCAAGAATTGGACGCAAAGGCAATCGCAAACACAAATATTTGTTTCGAGGTTCGAGCCACCGCTCTACTCCCCGTCTTCACCTCCGTGAAGGGTTTCCACTATCCACCGAGGACGCCTTTACAATTTGGTCTACCGAAGACCGAGCACCGAGCTCCACCGAGTACAAAGGACCTCTACCGAAGAGGTTGCTCCACAAGGAAAGGATTACAAGAACAAAGTGATCACAACAAGATCACTACACTTTTTCTCAAACTCTTTTACAAACACTCTCACTTCTATTACAACTTCACTATAGAATGAGTATAGGATTTTTGGCTCTATGAAGTGTGGTGAGAAAACTTCAGTTGTAGAGTGATATAGACAATCAAACACAACTGAAAAACAAACTTTAAAAGAATTGGAATGAAGGCTTTAAACTCTTTTCTTTTCTCTTTTGAAAACAACACAAACTTGAGGATTTTTCTAGATCCAATGCAAGAGAGACTTCTCCTCTATTTATAGGGTTGAAAAATAGGTTAAAAACAATTTCTTTACACCTAATTTGACCTGCAAAAGCTCCCCAACAACTCTCTAAAAATCTGTTAAAGCAGAAAAAAGAAACAGATTTTCAGAATTGCCCAAAGAGGAAAGAGCCGTTGGATTGTTGCAGGCCTGGCGGTCGACCGGTCCGGTCGACCGCCAGCCCAGCTGCAAAGAGCCGTTGGCTCTCGGTCGACCGGTCCGGTCGACCGTCCCAAAAGAGGAAACACAGTTTCCTTCTTCCGGTCGACCGGTCCGGTCGACTCAGAAAACCAGAGAGCAGTGTGCTCTTGGTCGGTCGACCGGTACGGTCGACCGACGGACGTGCACAGACGTGCACGTCCAGGCTATGGTGCCGGTCGACCGGGCCGGTCGGCCGGTCAGCCTGAAATGGGAAAAACTACAGGATTTTGAACTTGGAAAAATTTGAAAAATTGTTTTAGGTTTAAACAAACTAGAGTGACATGTTAGTAGGAGTATGTATACATGATCTAGACAAGATATTTATTTTATAAAACTTAGGTTCATGTAAATCTCTACTAAGGCATGAAACCAAATTTTTAAAATGAAAACAAGACCAATTTTATCAAAACCAAATTTTGTGTGTGTGTATCCTAGAGCCAAATAACCAAGACTCAAACTTTAACATTCTATTCTTACAATGATTCTAAGGACTTCAAGATCTTCAATAGGCTTCTTCATATGATCTTCAACACTTGTTCCTTGAGCCCAATTGGAGTTGACTTGAGTCCAAATCCTTGTATTTGTGAGAGAAGACTTCTAGAATGAATAGAAACCTGAAACACACTTAAACAACAAATATTATTAGTACAAATAACTAATATGTTTTGTAATCATCAAAATACACTAATCATGGGTGATTGTAACCTTGGGCCAACAATATGCACTTTTATGACCATGAAATTTTAACTCAGGGTTCTTTAACTCTAACTCTTACACCTTATTTTTTTTATTTTTTGGTGATATTTTCCTTAGTTTTACGCTTTCTAATCTGCTCATGTAACGAGGCTTTAATCGGTGACTCCCAAACCAAACAGTCTTAAGGCACAGGGTGAGAAAATACCCCAAGGACTTAAGGACTCGAGCAAACAAGGCCACAAAACTAAGAATATTATTATATGAACCGCTTTTTGACCTTAATAATTATGCTTTATGAGGCGCAAATACCCAGCTTAATCAGAGGATTTTGATATATTATATATATATATATATTTTTTCTTTTCTTTTTAATAAGCATAAGAATCTTTGTTTTTTTTAACCCTAAGTGTGTAAGTGTATAAAGCATGCATATTTCATTAAGGTAAAAATCAATACTAAATTACTTTTTTAAATTTTCTTCCTAACCCTAGAAATCAAACAGATAATCTTATTGTGATCAAGTATAAGAAATCTTAATTATGATTCTCCTATTCCTTAAAATTAACTTTTCTTACAAAAAAATATGTCAAAATATTGCTCTCTTTTCAAAAAGTTTTTTCTAAAGAAAGGAAAATGTTAATTTTTTAATTTTAAATAAAAAAACATATGTTATGTTAGAACCCTTCCCCAGACCTATTTCATGCATTGTTCTCAATGTATGAATGAATACATAAATGCATGAAAAAGAATAAAGGGAAGAAAAATATTACCTTAAGGTGGTCGTTCTGGTGATGGTCGGATTGGGTCAAGCGTTGCTATCCAATAAAGATAATATGGTGGTTCACGGAGCCCACCTTTATTGACCTCATTTCTATTTACATATTGACAGTCTCCAATATGAATAGGATCATGAAAGATCCTATCATGAAATTTTTTCCCTTTACATGACTAGTTTTGGAAAATTATCATGGAGTTATCATGGTCTATACCTATATCCAACAAAAGAATGTGACTTAGTGGAATGGTTGATTTGGGCTCAAGAATGACAGGTTCAGGAATCAATACTAACTTGGAAAAATTAATTTCGTGTTCGAGAGTCAGTTTTGGTTCAAGAGTTGAGTCCAAATCTAAGAATTAAAATTCACATTTGTTTCCCATCAATGGAATGTGACTATCCAAAATTAGCGATTCAATTTCTAAATCTACGGTTACGGGAATAAATGTTGGCTCGGGAAATTGGTCTAAATTGGGTAAAAATACCGGAATTAATATAGATTCGAAGATGGGAACTGAATCACAGAGTTGGGGATCGGGTTTTCCTTGATAATCAAGTTCAATTTCATTAAAATGAAAACTTGTCAATTCGCCAATGGGTTGATATTGGTCAAGTTCAAGGTTTTGTGGTGAATTGAATATTGGTCAAAGTCTTCAAGATACAATCATTCTTGTTTTCATCAATATGGCTAGAAGTGTCAGGAATAGTCAAAGATTAGGTAGGGAGAGTTTCCTTATTCCTACATATGTTTTCCAATCGACTAAGTTTTGCTTCTATCATATCAATGGATTACTTTGGAATTGAATCATGAATTTCATACTCTTTTCTATGTCGGTATGTTCTTGAAAAATAGATCTAGGATCTGTGATTTGAAAATTTTGACGGGATTTTGAATCTTCTAGAATTTAAATTCATCGCTCAAGCTATTCTAAGGCTTCCATCCTCTTTTTTCAGTCAATTAATTCTTCTAATGATTGCTCAGGAGAAGGATTATATGAAGCTGGGTGTTGGTAAGGTGGTTGACAATATGAGTCAGGAGAGTTGTATCCCCATTGACTCTGTAAAGAGTAGTGATAATTATTCCAATCTTGTTCATAGTATTAGGATTGGGGCATGTATTGATTCGGATTAGACCAAATTGGCACACTAGGTTGGTTAAAGTTATGATATGCCGAGCTAGTAATATCCAAAAAAGAGGTTGGAAAGTAATATAGATTACCATTAAAATTGAAAAAATTATTGTTATAAGCCATATCACACAAGAAATGTCAAAAAGAAATAAAGAAACAAACAAATATACAAATAAAAAGACAAAATCTAACCTAAGTTAGGGTAGACCTTAGACCTAGATGACTCCTAACTGGTTAGACTGACCACGAGGGGTATATTGCTGAATCGACCAAAAGTTAATCGGGCAGGTAGGGGCAAAATTGGTGGGAGGTATCCGTGCTTAAAAGCAACCGGCCTAATTAAGCCAAACCACTAGCCTTCGGGGTTTTACCCATCAATCCCCAACCTTTGACACTGATTTGGCAAGAGTCAAATTCTCATCAACTTTTCCCATAGGTCAGTATCCTATTGTGTCTGAGATGTCCCTTGGGCTAATGTCTACTCAGTTTTAGTTAGGCTTGGGTTAGTGAGTGAGAAGATTATGAAATACACCTAAGGGGGGATGAATAGGTGTACTATCTAATCTAAAGACAAATAATGCAGAATTTAAACTCAAATGCAACAAAGTATGTGTAACCAAGAGTGAGCCCGAATTTCCCGTGAAGGGCTTTGGAACTACTCCTCGAGATTTCTCTAAATTAAGAGTTGAGGTGCTATATGAAGCTCTCTTAGTTTAACACAAGTATAGGCACACAACTATATCTAGCATATGAATATATGCAATATAAAGCAATACAAGATATAAAAGAGATAGAGATAGTAGATCAAACGCAGACAACCAGATATGTTTCGAGGTTCGAGCCACTGCTCTACGTCTCCGCCATCACACAGAAATATTTTCACTATATCCACGCATGACCTTCCACAAGGGACCTCCACTGAGAAATTTCAACTTTACAACTTAGAATACGCTACTCCTCTCTTAATCTCAATCACCTCTACACAAGAGGGATAGACACAAAGCCAAAAACATAATCACCTATACACAAGAGGGATGGCACAATGCCAAACGACAATTACCTCTATACAAGAGGAACAAGGCATAAAGCCAAAGCAAAGAAAGATTACAATCCTGGTGATCACAATAGACCACAAACAATTTTCCTCACAAAAACAAGATCTTATAAATAAGATTAGATATGATAGCTCAAGTGTGAGAAAATAAAGTGTTTGAAAAGAAAATAACAAAGAAAAACACTTGGAAAAAATACCAAATAGATTTATAAAGAAAGCTCAAAACCAATTTCACAAAGACTCTCTTTTCTTTAATTTTTCCAACACTTTAAAAACAAATAAAAATAAAACTTTTTGGCACAAAAACTCTTTTAAAAACTTGTTGCTAAATATTTGAAAAGATGAGAAGAAAGGTTCTTAGAAATCTTATTGAAAACGGCTAGAGAGAAACCCAATTTATAGCCTCTCAAAAAATAACATTGGCAGCCAGAAAAGGTCATATTTGACAATCGACCGGCCAACGGTCATATTTCTGACGGTTGAGCCTCTGGTCACCCCAGGAGTTGGGTAGTTACAGTCGGTCGATCGCCTGATCGACGGTCTTGTAGGCTGGCCTTGTGCACGTTCTTGTGCACATCAGTCGACGGACTGGTCGACCGACCTCTGGTTCAGTCGACCGTCTGGTCGATTGCCCAGAAATCTTAGACAGGGATAAAAGGTTATGAAACTGGTATTTTTTAACACCTATAAAATCCCATAAAATCTTATAAATTCTACAAAAATAGGTTCTTATAAATATTTGAAGAATAAATATGAGTGACTAAAAATGAACACATATTACAAAGTATTTGAACTATTTTTGTGATATAGAAATTAAGATTTAACACAAAATCAGTATGTTCTGAAAACTAAACTTTGAAATGGAAATCTTATATTTCAAACTTATATAATACAAAAATAAGATATTTAAACTCTTTTGAAGCATAGTGTGTATGGATAGAATCCAATACACATATAAAAGATATATCTTATGTTTTTGACAATAAATCCATAATAAATTTTGTTAATTACAAAACTCTAAACACATGAAATAGAATCATCATAATAAATATTTTTAAATATATGAAGCATATATTGTATATAGATGAAATCCAATATACATTAAACCATGTAAACTTGTTTTGATTCTATCTATTCATGAAAACCATATATCTGTATATTTGAAATCCGAAACCGGTTAAACTGAAAAGCAAACATATTGAACTTGTGTGTGTGTGTGAACTTGAGCATATCAACACTAGTCTATCTTTACACAAGATCTAAACACAAACTCAAACTAAATAAACCGAAGTCTTCTTGTAAAACTCCTTCTCCAAGTCAACTCAATCCAAACACGATCCAAAGAGCTTGACTCCATTCGAGTGCTAGATGTGATTTTGACGGGCGAGTTCTTGAATCTACATGTGTTAGCTCCAAAACTCCTTTATTGAAGCTAGATACCTACTAATATCTAGATCAATAGCTGAAACTATATAAACACAAGATCATTAGTAAACTAACCTTCATAAGTTAGTCATCATCAAAACTAAGGTGAAAGGCCTCTGGGCTAACAGATTATTTATGGGCTAAGGGAGGGTAATGACTTTCCCACCTTATCTTCTTTATAGGACAAGACCTTAATTCAGTTTAGTGCAGTGTACAAGTATATAGAAAAAGTAACACTTAATTAATATTTCATATAAGAATAACCTTATACTAAATGTTATGCATACATACCTTAGCCTAGCACTCTTCAACAGTAAATAGAAAATGTAACGAAATAGACACATGCCTAAATGTGAAGTCTAAACTGTTTTTAGCATTTATAATCAACCTTTTACTGTTGAATTAGAAATGTATGTACAATCAGTCAAATAAGAAAATAATTAGCTACAGATATTTAAACTTTACAATTCAGCCAACCTGCAAAAAATAAAGTTTAGTAGTTCACTCAAATTGCCACTTGAATGTAGCAAATCTGAGGGCTTCTGGGCTCTGCTTTCTTGAGCAGAGTTCAGGGTCACTTATATGTCCATTCCAGCAAAAATTTTCTTGATATCTCTCACTGCTCACTAAGAACAAAGAAGAAAATTAACTAAAAATATAAATTTAAAAAAAGGATTACTTACCGTCCCTCCCCAGTAACGGTGCCAAAATTTGATTGAGTTAGAACTTGCACATAAAAAATACAGAATTTCAGAAGTTTATAATAATAGTGCAAGTACTCAATGCTACATCTATAGCAAGTGGCAAAGGGTCACGAACCTACAAACCTTCAATGGCAAAGGGTCACGAACCAACACATCTACTATTTCAAGTCTCAGACAGGGAACGTAGTAGCAAATGATGCCATTTTGGCACGTTTGTTCATCGACACTTTGAACGGACTCGCCTTTGAATGGTTCATAAAGCTCCCAGAAGGCTCTGTCACGAACTGGGGTGATTTGGAGAAGCTTTTCTTTACACGTTCTTCGAAGATGACTCGGGCGTTACCATGCCAACGCTCCTAGAAACAAGGCAATGAACAGGAGAGTCAGTCAAAGCATTTGTGGAGAGATTTCGGAACATGACACTCTGATGTTCGAGCGGTATGACTTAGGCCACCCTGGTGGAAACATGCCGCCATATTTTGCAAACCTCACTCCTAACTCAAATAGGAGTTGCTAAAAGCTGTACCTAAAAATAATTAGTTCAACAAAGTGAACAGGCAGAAGAGATTGTCGCCAGGGTTAAGGCAAAAAAGAACAAGCCCAGACCCAAAAAGACGACAAGGCGCACGCCAGAAGTATCTTTCCAATCAAAAAGGAAGGATACGTTGGCGACAGAGACGAAGTCTCGAACTATATCTCAGTCGACTGGAGGGGGTAGTTCTTCAAATCAGCCGTGCACCAACAGGCAGTACTCCTTCAAGGACGAGTATATCGATTCGTTGTTCAAGTTAGTCAACAAGAGCAACAAATTAAAATTTCCTGAAGCTAGATGTCCCGAGGAGGTCGGCAAGACCGACATTCCCAACTACTGCTTGTATCACAGAATGCTCAGGCACTATACCAAGAGCTGTTACATCTTGAACGTTATCCTTCAAGCTTTGATTGATGCAAAGTGCTAAAACTCCGCCTAGAGCAGAAGAAAGTAACAGCTAGCATGACGTTATTTTTTCAGTTTGGGATATAGCCTCCAATGCCAGCCGGAGAAGTTCTTATCCCGAAAGGAAAACTAAGGGTACTCAATATAGATCCACATTACCAACAAGAGAAGGGTCTCATGCCTAATTCTATTCCTCAAGGAGAAATTATGTGGGTTCATCCCGACCTGGTGGAGAGCCAACAATGGACTACTGTTACCAACAGAAAGTCCAAAGGCAAGGTAAAAGCTTCACCTTGCAATGTAGTGTGTGTTTCCTCCCGGGAAGCCGAGACTGATGTCCCCTTACTAACTGACTCAGAGGAGGAGACAATCGTCCTTGTTGCTGAGCTGAATGCACTGCTCATAGGAAAAACTTATTCGGGTCAGTCATATTTTAAGAAATACGACGAGATGGTGACAAATCCACCTAAAATCACCCCTGAACTGACTAAGCAATTAACAAAATAACTTGTGGAGAAGCAAAAAGAGATTCGTTATGCTAAGGCCCGCCAAAGAACAAGGCGGAAGGATCTTCGCCACCTTACCACTTTGATATCTTAGCTCAACTGGCCAACATCCCGGCCAGGATCACCCTTTACAAACTCTTAAGACTGTCAAAGTCAACAAGAGAAACTCTGAGAGAAGCTTTAGTTGATGCTGAGCTCTTTTTGGTCCAAATACCAGCTGAACCATAGGAGGAAGATGAAAAAGACTGCCTCCATGCCTCTCAACATGCTCCCTGCATTACCTTCATGTCAGACGACATGCAGGTTAAAAGGAAAAATGATAGGCCCTTGTATTTCGTAGGGTATATCTGATCGTCTAAAGTGAGCCGCATTCTGGTAGATTCAGGATCCGCGTTGAGCATTATACCCCGCTGGGTCATGCAGCACTTGGGGATCCCCACTCACCGATTGAGCGCCACCCAAACCACTATTTATGATTTCAATGCTAATGGTACACGTCCAATGGGATGATCAAACTCAAATGGCAGATTGGAAACCTAAGATCTGAAGTGACGTGCTATGTGATTGACACTGACACTTCGTACAATTTGCTGCTAGAACGACCATGGATTCATTGCAACTCCATCGTCCCCTTTACCCTTCATCAAGTCATGAAGTATACTGACGGAGATGGAAAAGTCTGAACGTTGATCGCCGAAAGGCATCCGTTCAAGGGGGTAGAGGAATATTTCACAGACTCCCTCCTATACCAAGATTCTCTAGAGATGAACGAGAATCCCCAGCCGAGGAACCAGACTCTGATAACGAAGCTGATATTGAACTAGAGGCAGAAGCAGAATGTCTTTGGGAGTTAAACCCACTTGTAACGAGCATTAATAAGCTCGATGTCAATAACATCGCCAATGACGTTGGCGAGTGGTATATTAATGAAAATTTAGATTTGACTTACCTTTTTGTGCTTGCTTCTGATTCCATGCCGTCAGATACTAGTACCGATGTAGTTGATGACCCCTAGTCGACAATAGATGCCCTGACATCATTGCATGTACCGGTGGGATCATCCCTCACAGCATATCAAGGCATCAGTGATATGCAGGGATCTTTATTCGAGGTCCTAGCAAGGCGCAAAGGCCAAAGACCAATCTTTTTTGGAAGAGCCGAGTCTGAAGCAATAACTCATGAAGACTCAGAAAGCGAGAATGAATCCCCTTAATTCTCTCATTATGAGCCAAATGTACTCAGAATGATGAAAAACATGGGGTATGATCTAACAAGTGGTCTTGGCTTGAACTTTGGCAAAGAAAGAAGAACATTGCTTCAATTCTTCGTTCCAAAAGGGAAAGCCCCTGATTATTATTGTCAAACTCACAGGGGATTTGGCTATGTGTCAACTCCAATCTCGTCGGCCTCTGAGTCGAAGAGTTATTATACTATGACCACTCGTCAGGCACGTTATCATGGGAGTCAGATGTCAGTGTCGGCGGCATCCTCAAAGAACTTTCGGTAAACATGGTTTCAACAAGCCACCCGGAAGATGGAGATGGAGAAATGATCCAGTCTGGTATAGATCCTTGGATCAAACACCTAAGCACTCTCTGGGATATTCGCTTTGAACAATGCCAACCACCCACAGAGGATAAGGTTATCCAGATCAATCTAGGAGATGAGGCTAACCCTAAGACCATCTTTAGAAGCGAAAGCTTATCACCGTCTGAGAAGGAAAATTTAATATCTCTTGTGCGGGAGTACATAGATATTTTCACTTCGAATTACGAGGACATGCCTGGGCTTGATCCTCAAGTGGCTATGCATCGCCTTAACATCAATCCGATAGAAACCTGTCAAGCAACAGCAGTGATGGTTCCATCCTGAGATAATAGAAGCGATCCAGTCAGAAGTCAAGAAGCTTATAGACTTTAATTTTATTAGGGAAGAAAAACACCCTGATTGGGTAGCAAATATCGTCCCTGTCACCAAGACGAATGGCAAGATCTGAGCTTGCATTAATTTTCATGATCTAAATGAAGCATGTCCTAAAGACGAATTTCCCCTTCCAATCACAGATGTCATGATCGACAACACTTATGGGTTCGAACAGATGTCCTTCATGGATGGAATCTCGAGATACAATCAAATTAAGATGTACCCTGACGATGAAAAGCATACATCTTTCAGGATGCCATTGGGGGTCTATTTCTATACTGTCATGCCCTTCGGATTGAAGAACACGGAGGCAACATACCAGAGAGCTATGAATGTAATTTTTTACGAGCATATACGCAAAACAGTTGAATGCTACGTAGATGACATTGCAGTGAAAAGCCGTGACAAAGGCGATCACATAGCAGATCTGAAGACGGTATTTGATATCGTGCGGGCATATCAATTGAAGATGAATGCCACCAAATCCTTCTTGGGGGTAGCCAGAGATAAACTCCTAGGGTTTGTCGTCACATTTAAAGGAATTCACCTCAATCTAGAGAAAGTCCACGCTGTCCAGGAGATGCAACCTCCAACGAGTCTTAGGGAGCTCAGAGGATTGCAAGGGCGGCTGGTATATATCCAGAGATTTATTTCAAATCTCTCAGGACGATGCCAACCCTTCACCAAATTGATGAAGAAGGGTGTCTCATTCATATGGGATGATGCTTACCAACAAGCGTTCGAGGAGATCAAGCGGTACCTCACGCAATCACCTGTCCTTACAGCTCTGGTATCAGGAAAACTATTCCTGATATATGTGCGAGCGATGGATCATTCTTTAAGAGCTTTACTAGCCCAGAATAATGATCAATGATGTAAGCAGGAAATCTACTATCTGAGTAGAACTATGATTGGAGCCGAACATCGGTACAAGCCGATCGAAAAAGAATGTTTGACATTAGTATTCGCCATCCAGAAAAATGCGACACTACTTGGTGGGCCAAACCATATACGTCATATCAAAAGTTAATCCTTTAAGATTGGTCATGATGAAGCTATCATCACTAAATGGCCGATTGGCCAAATAGGCTATGTTGCTCTCCCAATATGAGATACAATTCCTGCCACAAAAAGCTATGAAGGGACAGGCGGTGGCAAATTTCTTGACTGAGCATCCAGACCCAAGGATGTCCAAATTTTATTAAGATCTCCCTGATGAGGTCGCTGAAGTTTGCTTGACCTAGACGTCTTTAGAAGGACAGGTATGGTAACTTTTCTTTGACGATGCATTGAGAACAGGCTCGCGAGGAAATACCATAGCAGGAGTGGGGGTAGTACTTGTCTACCCACAGAAATATGTAATCCCTCGTGCATTCCGATTAACTGACCCATGTTCCAACAATATAGAAGAATACAATGCACTCTTGATCGGGATGCAAATCGTCGATAAGAGTGGGATTAAAAAACTTAAAGCATACAGTGACTCAAAGCCCATAGTTAACCAGGTTTGCGGGGAGTAAGAAGTCATACTTGAAGACTTGGTACCCTATCATCACGCAACTATCTACATAGCTGAGAGGTTCAAAAACTTTTATATCGACCATGTGCCTTGCCAGCAAAATACGCATGAAGATGCACTGGCATCTCTCGCTGCCTCCTTGGCACTCTAGCCAGAGCAGTAGAGAAAATACTCATCTACAGTCATGACTTGTACTGTCCAAGATTCGCTTTTGAAGACCACCAAAAGCCGACAGAAGACCTCCAAGTCAAAGAAGCTCTTGGAGCTCTAGAGACTTCAACAGGACCAGAGCTTAGGGATTGGTGATTCCCGTACATCGACTACGCACTGTATGGCATTCTATCTGATGACCCCAAAGAGGGAGCTGCCATTAGAAGGAAAGACCCTATGTTCACTATAATACGCTAACAAGAGCACTGTATCATCAATCACATGATGGAGTCCTCCTCCGCTGCCTGTCACAAAAAGAGGCACAAGAAATACTCAGAAGCGCATGACGGCATGTGTGGAGCGCATCAACCTAGTCCAAAGCTTGGAGATCGACTCCAAAGACTCGGATATTTTTGGCCAAAGAAGATCCCAGATGCCATCGCTTACGCCAAGTGATGCTACGCTTGTCAGGTCCGTAGTGACTTTATTCACCTGGCACCGGGACATATTCGCCCTATAACTTCCTTCTAGCTGTTTGAAATGTGGGGAATGGACATAATTGGTCTTATCAGCCCACCTTCATCCAAAGGACATCGGTTTATCTTAGCTATAACCGATTACTTCTCTAAATGGGCTTAAGCTATTCCCATGAGGGAGGAAAAGACATCTGATGTAATCAAGTTCATTAAACATCACGTAGTCTAACGCTTTAACGTGCCATGATAGATTGTCCATGATAATGGGCCTCAGTTCGTCAGTCAAGCCTTCTAGAGATTCCGCAACAGGTTCAGAGTGCAGAGTGTGTCTTAACGGCATACTATTCCGCCACTATCGACCTTGCAAAAACTTTCAATAAGACCATTAGGAAACTTCTCAAGAAATTCGTCTTGAAAAGCCAACGTGACTGGGATGACAAGTTAGGTGAATGCTTATAGGCTTATCGCACAAGAGTGAGAATCCCGACGAAAGCTACATCATTCTCTTTGGTGTATGGGTGCGAATCTGTACTTCCACTAGAAATTCAGAGCCCATCTCTACGCGTTTCCTTGACAACAGAGATGAAGAATGAGGAAAAACGTTGACTGCAACTCCAGGAGCTAGAAGTTTTGGACGATAAACGTCTGCAAGCTTAACTGCAAATCAAGCTCTATCAAGCTCGAAATTTCAGAGCCTTCAACAAGAAAGTCAAGGAGCGAGATTTCAAGATGGGTGACCTTATCCTAGCCGTCAGAAGACCCATGGTGATGATGCATAAGACCAAAGAAAAATTTCAGTCCAAATGGGAAAGACCATTTGTAGTGAAGTTGGTCTACTCAAATGGAGCATACCGCTCATTAACTCCAGACGGCGATATGCTCATGATGCCGACTAATGGAACATTCTTGAAGAAGTACTATGCTTGATATGATTCTTCCTATGATCAAGTTAATATTACACCTCTGATCAAAACTTTCAAAATCCAAGATGTTTGGAAGGGTGCCAAAGAAAAGCTTCTTTCTTCCTTCACTGGATCACAGTCTAGTCGATCAGTGTCGAGCTGATCGAACGCTGGTTACATTATGATGCATGATGTAAACATTGAAAAAGAAACAAAGTACAAAACTTTAGTTTTAGCCTTGTTACTCTTCTCTAATTTAGACGCCTCTGATGACTAAGGATAGAGGAAAATATTGGCTTTTAAGTCTAACATAAATCCTTGACAACTTATTATGCTGAGGGGAATAGCATGGCTAGCCCAACTAAAACGGTAGTTGGTAAAGGCATACTACCCGCTGTTAGCTGAGGATTTGCTAAAAATCCTAAGGGCCCTGGTCTCGTCCTCTCCTGCAAAATCTTCTACCAATTCTCGCACACAGAATGGTCGAACCATAAAAATACCGTATACGCATTCCCGACGAAATGAATAGAGACTTGTCACGTTAACAGTAAACCTCTGATAACAAAACTCACTCAAAATCTCCACTGTTATATTAATATTACACCTCTAACAGCAAACCTCTCCTATTCCTGAAAAATTAACGTTTGTCACATTAATACTACACCTCTGACAATTCATTCTATTCTCCACCAAAGTCTCCTATCAATTCCCTCCCATGGAGTGGTAGGTCCACAAGCTCAATCGCTGCTATGTTAATACTATACCTCTAACAGTGAAAAATTTCGTTACTCCCCAGTGATTACAAACTTTCCTTGTCAATTCTCATCAATAGAATTTCAAGCCCTTAAAATTGCTCATATCACAAATCAATTTTTGTCAAGTTTACACTACACCTCTGACATTCCAAACTTCCCTTGTCAATTCTCATCAATAGAATGCCAAGTCCTCAAAATTACTCATATCGCAAATTAATTTTTGTCAAGTTAACACTACACCTCTGACATTCCAAACTTCCCTTGTCAATTCTCATCAATAGAATAATTAGTCCTCAAAATTGCTTATATGACAAAGCAATTTTTGTCAAGTTAACACTACACCTCTGACATTACAAACTTTCCTTGTCAATTCTCATCAATAGAATGACAAGTCCTCAAAATTGCTCATATCGCAAATCAATTTGTCAAGTTTAACATCACACCTCTGACAAATTACTGTCAAGTTTAATACTACACCTCTAACAATAATTAAGTTGCTGCTAAGTTCAACATTAAACCTCTGATAGTCACTTTTCCTCAATCTTCCATATCAAAGCTGAGATGAGTGATGCCAAGTTTAACATTATACCTCTAGAATCCTGTTCATTGTTAAGTTCAACAATACACCTATGATAATGACTTTTCCTCAAGCTTCCATATCAAGGCTGAGATGAGCGATACTAAGTTTAACATCACACCTCTAGCATCAAGTTCATTGTTAAGTTCAACAATACACCTATGTCAATGACTTTTCCTCAGGCTTCCATATCGAAGCTGAGATGAGCGATGCCAAGTTTAACATCAAAACTCTAGCATCCAGTTCATTGTTAAGTTCAGCAATATACCTATGTCAATGACTTTTCCTCAAGCTTCTATATCGAGGCTGAGACGAACGATGCTAAGTTTAACATCACATAGTTCATTGTTAAGTTCAATAATGCACCTATGACAATGACTTTTCCTCGAACTTCCGTATCGAAGTCGAGATGATTAATGCTAAGTTCAAAATTACACTTTTAACATTACCTCCACTGTCAAGTTTAACACTACACCTATGACAGTGGTATTTTCTGTTCTCCAAACGAAACTGAAATTCTTGAGGAGCTAAGTTAATATCACACTTCTAACTTGATTGCTAAAATAATGAAACAACCAATGAGTTTTAAGAATATACCGTGTAGCTTGTGGATAACGGGTCGTGTCCACAAGGAGGAATGCGATGGAAGCTTTTTGGTGAATCGTTTTAAAACAAGGAATTGTGTTCGTTTTTTTTTTAGGAAAAAGAGAATGGAAAGAAAGAGATGAATGAAAGAAAAATTGCAACTTTTAGAAAAGGTTTTGGAGAAAGTGATTTAAAAAATTTGAAAATGGTTTTTGTTGTTTGTAATAATAAAGAAAATCTGGGCTCACTATCTCACTACTCAATTGTTCATTCTTCTCTTAAAAAATTAAGTCCCTCAGATGATCACTTGCAAAACTTAGAGTTGTCTTTTAGAATGCTTTAAGTAAAGCACATAAGATGTTAGAAGAGTTGAGTCTTTTTCTTCAAGAAATCGTAGAATCGAATGTTAAAACAGCAAGCGCGAAGAAGCAAGAATGAATTAAAAACAATTCGAGAGATGTTCATGAAAGAGTTGTGAATTCAACTATCCAAACCCATCCTCATGTGCCTTCAAGAATACTTTCAAAAAGAAAGGCTTTTAAGTGAGGCATTCATATGAGTCATCGGGTCTTTTTCTTTTAAAAACAGAAGAAAAGAAGAATGAGAGAATTCGATAGCAAGCCCAGAAAAAATGTTTAGTTAATCATGGAAAACGAAGAAGAAAATGAAGACATAAAGCAACCCATACCGTACTGTAAGTGGAAGAGAAATTGGCTCGACTTTTGTATTGCTGTCACTTCAATCTCCAAGTACAAGCTCTCAGTCCTCTCTCTCACAAGTTTTGAAACTGGATTACAAATTAAAAAGCAAGATTACAACTCTTGTTCTAGCTAACAAAGAACCTAAATCCTAAGAAAATAAATGTAAAACTTAATCCTAGTCTTCGCTGCATTTTTCTTTGCCGAAACCCCTATTTATAGCCAAAAACCTAAAGGAGGAGATCCCGGGAAGATTGGGGGAGCAAACGCTCCCCAAAAAAATTTTACTTTGCTGCGAAAACGCGGCTTGGGCCGCATTTCCGCGGCCCTGGTGTGGCCACGTGGCCACACCAAAGGGAGGGGGCTCCTGGTTTGAAGGGTATCTCGCATCTCCTACTGGTTTTCTTGTTTCTGCTTCAACCGTTGACGAAATAGCTTTTAATTTTCTGGCTTCAATCGCTCGATTCAAGGAGGATTTTTCTCAACCTCTTGATATGCCAAGATTTAGCTCTAATTTCTTCATTTCGAATTTATTCTGAATTAATTCAGAATAAGGTGGGCTTTTGGGCTTGTTTCCCCTTTCTTCCTTTAAGCACTTGGGCCTACATTTAGCAAAGAAAAAAGACAACTTATTAATATAATTTATTAGCTAACAAGTGTGGTAAAGTGACAATATAAATGCAATGTATGTGACAAATCACACCCCCACACTTATCTTTTGCTCGCCCTCGAGCAAAACATCAGACTAACTCGAATAATTATTAGACCACTTTCGCAGGTCACTCGATTGCACTGAGCATGTGCAACAAGACGTTAAACCTCTAAGTTACTCCTAGAGGACGAGTTTTGTCTCGTGAGGGTTTTCAGCGGATTACACCCACAAAATCCAAAAAGAAAGAGAAAAAAAGTTAGTATTTTCAAAAGCTTTTTTTTTTCTTTCTTTTTTTTTTTGGAAGGAGAAAATATTTGAAGTATATTTGTGAGAGTTTAAGTAGTCTATAAGTTATAGGAATATCAAATTTATCATTCCTAAACTTAGTCTCTGTTCAAGAACCTGTCATCAATTAAAGTAAGGAGTCAAATTGTACTTCTCATCTAGTCTATTAATTTACCCTGAGTCGTATGCACCATCGTGACTGTGAAGTTTACTAAGGGTTCTTCAACATTAACTCCTATGCCTTATATTTATTTATTTTTTGTGAAATTTATTCCTCAATTTCATTAGGCTTTCTAATCTGCCCATGTAACGAGCATTCAGTCGGTGACACCCAAACCGGACAGTTTTAGGGCACCAGGTGAGAAAACACCCCTAAGGACTTAAATACTCGAGCAGATAAGGCCACGAAATCAAGGTTTTTATTTATACAATGTACCCCTTTTAGGCGTGAATACTTATGCTTCATGATGCATAAATACCCAGCTTAATCAGAGGATACACATTTTTTTTTTGCAAACTCATCTAATTATCTTTTGCATAAATACTAAGGCTTGCTTAGGCCAAAGCACCTAGCTAATCAATAATTAGACTTTTTTTTATATAAGGCATAAGAGTCTCTGTTTTTAAACCCTAAGTGTGTAAGTGTATTTTGTGTGCATATGTCATCAAGTTAAATATCAAGACTAAATTACTTTCACAAATTTTCTTCCTGACCCTAAAAATCAAACAAGTTATCTTATTTTGACCAAGTGTAAGAAATCCTAATTATGATTCTCCTATTCCTTAAAATTGACTTAATTTCTTACAAAAAATATATCAAAATACTGTCTACCCTTTTCAAAAATTTATTTATTTTTTCTTTTATATATCCATGTTTTTATTTTTATATCAGTCATGTTAGAACCCTCCCCCACACTTATCTCATGCATTGTCCCCAATGTATGAAAGAAATGTATAAGTGCATGAAATAAAATGAAAAGGAGGAAAGTTACCGATACACTGGGTCAAAAAGACCCATTACCGTTTCATCTACCGGCACCGATTCCAAGAAAGGTTTAAGGCGTTGACCATTTACCTTAAAGTCATTTCCATTCTTGGGGTCACTGATCTCAACTGCACCATGTGGAAACACGGTTTTTACAACGAATGGCCTAGTCCATCTCGATTTCAATTTTCCTGAAAAAAGATGAAGCCTAGAATTATAGAGTAAGACTTTTTGTCCAGGGACAAAGGTCTTTCTGATAATGTGCTTGTCATGGAAAATCTTGACTCTATCTTTAGTGATCCTAGCATTTTCATAGGCCTCATTTCTTAATTCCTCCAATTCGGAAATTTGTAATTTCTGAAAATCACCGGCCTTAGTCAAATCGAAATTTAACTGCTTGATTGCCCATAAGGCTCGGTGCTCTAACTCAACGGGCAAGTGACAAGGTTTGCCATAGACTAACCTATAGGGAGACATTCCTAGAATCGTCTTGAAGGCGGTCCTGTAGGCCCATAGAGCATCTACAAGTTTGATGGACCAATCCTTCCGGTTTTGGTTCACAGTTTTCTCCAATATAAGCTTGACTTGTCTATTTGAAACCTCAACTTGCCCACTGGTTTGAGGATGATAAGGTGTGGACAACTTGTGAGTTATGGCATACTTTCGCATAAGGGCTTCAAAAGATCTATTGCAAAAGTGAGTGCCATTATCACTGATGATAGCACGAGGGGTTCCGAAGTGGGAAAAAATGTTCTCTTTCAAAAACTTTATGACAACTTTGTTATCATTAGTTTTACATGGAATGGCTTCTACCCACTTGGACACGTAATCCACAACAACCAATATGTATTGGTTCCCACATGAATTAGGAAATGGACCCATAAAGTCGATGCCCCAAACATCAAAGAGTACTATTTCTAGAATTGGGTTTAGGGGCATCATATTTCGATGTGAAATTCTTCCTACCATTTGGCATCTAGGGCACATCTTGCATAATTCATAAGCATCCTTGAACAGAGTGGGCCAATAAAACCCACTTTGGAGCACCTTTTCAGCAGTCTTGCGGGGACCAAAGTGTCCACCACATGCAAGTTCGTGACAAAAGGACAGAACACTCCTAACCTCCTCATCGGGAATGCATCTTCTAATAATTTGGTCGGAACAGTACTTGAAAAGATACTGTTCCTCCTAAAAGAAATACCGGACTTGGGATAAGAACGGTAAACATCATTTTTGGACCAATGAGATGGAATTTGGTTTGTGACTAAGTAATTCACTATATCAGCAAACCAAGGTTCCCTAGAGATGGCTAAGAGATATTCATCAGGAAAATCCTCATTGATGGGTAATTCGTTGCATGGAGAATTAGGTATCCGTGAGAGGTGATCAGCAATGACATTTTCTACTCCTTTCTTATCTCGAATCTCAAGATTAAATTCTTGAAGAAAGAGGATCCAACGAATGAGTCGGGCCTTGGCATCCTTCTTCATCATGAGGTACCTAAGCGCAGAATGATCGGTGAAAACGGTGGTTTTGGACCCTAGTAGGTAGGGACGAAACTTCTCTAAGGCAAACACTACTGCCAAGAATTCCTTCTCAGTCGTAATGTAGTTCATTTAAGCATCGTTGAGAGTCCTACTAGAGTAATAGATCACATGCTGCTTGTTATCAATGCGTTGTCCTAGGACAGCGCCTATGGCAAAATCAGAAGCATCGCACATGATCTCAAACGGCTTAGACCAACCCGGTGCAGATATGATTGGTGTAGAAATAAGCTCACTCTTAAGCTTCTCCAAGAATTTATGCATTTAGCATTGAAAGTGAAGGACACATCCTTAGCTAACAGATTAGTCAAGGGCCTAGCAATTTTGCTAAAATCCTTGATAAATCGTCGGTAAAAACCAGCGTGTCCTAAGAAGGATCTAATGTCCTTAACGCATTTGGGCATGGGAAGCTTAGCAATAACCTCAATTTTGGCTCTATCCACTTCAATTCCTTTCTTGGAGATTTCATGACCCATGACAATTCCATGTTTTACCATGAAGTGGCATTTCTTCCAGTTCAGTGTCAGATTTTTCTCAGCACAACGTTGGAGGACGAGTTCTAGATGATGGAGACATTGAGTGAATGAATCTCCGTAGATGGAGAAATCATCCATGAAGATTTCTAAGAAGCATTCTACCATATCAGAGAAAAGACTCAACATGCAACGTTGAAATGTTGCTGGGGCATTGCATAAGCTGAAGGGCATTCGACGATAAGCAAATGTCCTAAATGGACATGTGAACATAGTCTTTTCTTGGTCCTCAGGAGCGATAGGGATCTGGTTATAGCCCGAGTAACCGTCCAAGAAACAGTAATACTCGTGACCCGCCAAACGTTCAAGCATTTGATCAATGAAGGGAAGTGGAAAATGGTCCTTACGAGTTGCAGCATTCAGTTTCCTATAGTCAATGCAAACTCTAATCTTCGTGGGAAGTCGAGTTTGAACCAACTCTTTGTTCTCATTTTCCACTACGGTGAAACTAGATTTCTTTGGGACCGCGTGGACAGGACTGACCCATTGGCTATCAGAAATGGGATAAATTATCCCATTGTCTAAGAGTTTGATGATTTCAGCATGAACAGCCTCTTGCATTATAGGGTTCAACATACGCTGCGGGTCTCTCTTAGGTGTGGCGTCTTCATTGAGATGAATACGATGTTGAACGATGGTTGGACTTAATCCCTTGATATAAGTCATAGTCCACCCAATGGCTTCCCTATGTTTTCTTAGAATAGCTTTTAAATCTTCTTCTTCCCCATCATTTAAATGGGAAGCAATGATGACGGGAAAGGTCTCTTGTTCACCTAGATAGGCGTACTTGAGATGCGCAGGTAGGACTTTCAATTGTAAGGAAGAGGAAGGCTCACTAGAAGGAGTAGTCAAATCCGTTGGCTCCATTGTTGGTGAAATGGGGTTTGAGGCCCAATTCACAGCAGAATCTATAACCTGATAAAGATTAAAGTCATCAGACTCTAACCCGGAGTCACTCTCCAGTTCTGATTCTAATTCTTCTTCGTGTTCACTTGTCAAGTTCTCAATTAGGTTGACTTCAAATGTTTGGTCCTCGATATCGCGGGGTTGTTTTCCTAGATTGAAGACATTGACTTCTCTAGTCATGTCCCCAAAGGTTAACCTCATAGACCCATTCCTACAATTGATGATGGCATTAGCAGTAGCAAGGAATGGTCGACCTAGGATGACAGGAGTTTGAGCCCTACGATTGGAGTTAGACACAGGTTGTGTTTCCAGAACTATGAAATCGACAAGGTATATAAACTCTCCTACCCGGATCAGGACATCATTAATCTCCCCTTTTGGTACTTTAACAGAACGGTCAGCCAGTTGGATGGTGACTCGAGTTGGACTAAGATCGCCCAACCCGAGTTGTTGATAAACAGAGAATGGAAGCAAGTTGATACTTGCTCCCAAGTCAAGAAGTGCACGACTAATCTCAGCTTGTCCTATTGTGCAGGCAATGGTGGGACTACCTGGATCCTTGTACTTGACAGGGATAGGACCTGATAATAGCTCACTAATATTAGTGCCTAAGAAGACCTTCTTTGGAACATTAGTCTTTCTCTTCTTGGTGCACATGTCCTTAAGAAATTTAGCATAGGAAGGAACTTGTTGGATGGCATCAAGGAGTGGCACATTTATCTTCACTTGGTTAAACATCTCGATTATCTTGTCCATGTGAGGATTTTGCTTGTTATTTTTTAGCCTATTAGGAAATGGTACTATAGGCTGGTGCACTTGGCTGGCTGACTTGTCTTTTTCAGATTTGTCAGAATTGGAAGAACTTTGATTTGATGAGGTGGAAGCTTGATTGTGGTTGTGCTGAATGGGATTGGATGGTGTTGACACTTGGTTATCAACTCTCTTTCCTGACCTCAATGTATGAACAGCATTACATTGATTGAATGAAGGATCCTCAGCCAAATGAGCCTGTTGGGAATTCCTCGGATTGGTGATTGGCTGACTAGGCAGGGTACCCTTTTGTCTCTCATTTTGTCGGTTGGCTAGTTGACTCATTTGAACCTCTAACCTCTGAATGGTTTGCATGAGAGAGTCTTGGTTTTTCATATATCGTTCCATGTTTCTTTCAAAGTCAGTCATTCTCCTTTCTAATTGAGGATTCTGGAAGGAGGATTATGGAGCTTGATTAGGAAAGTTCTGTTGATAATTCGGAAAGTTTGGTGGATGGTTGGGAGAATTATTATGGAAATTGGAGAAGTTGGGTTGATGATTGGAAGAACTATTACCATGATGGAAGTGGCTAGCATGATTTGATCGTGAATGGTCAGAGTTATTCTGGCTCCATGAGAAATTAGGGTGATTTCTCCAGCCGGGATTGTACGTTGGAGCGTAAGGGTTATTGTTCGGCCTCGAAAAGGCCGCATTCATCGGTTCATGGTAGGATTGCTGAGCCTGAAACACTGGGCACTCCTCGAACACATGATTCATGGCTTGACAGTAAGTGCAGCCCGGGGGTGGAAATTGGTTAGGGCTGACTTGATTGACTGGACTTGGTTCTTTCGTTTCTAGAGCTTCTAGTCTTCTAGCCAAATTAGCTAACTTAGCCTCATTAGCGATAGACGGTTCGATGGAATGGAGACCTCCTTTTGAAGAGATGGAGTTAGGATTCCTAGAGGTCTCACTAGCAGATTCCCATTGGATGGTCTTCTCAGCTAAATTTTCATACAAATCCCATCCTTCATCTTCATCTTTCTGCAAGAAACCCCCCTGGCACATACTTTCTAAGAGGGTTTTAGTGGAATAGTCTAAACCGTCATAGAGAATTTGGCATTATCGCCATTTCTCTATTCCATGGTGCGGACATTGGACAAGGAGGTTCTTAAAGCGTTCAAAGTACCTGATTTGTCACATACATTGCATTTATATTGTCACTTTACCACACTTATTAGCTAATAAATTATATTAATAAGTTGTCTTTTTTCTTTGCTAAATGTAGGCCCAAATGCTTAAAGGAAGAAAGGAGAAACAAGCCCAAAAGCCCACCTTATTCTGAATTAATTCAGAATAAATTCGAAATGAAGAAATCAGAGCTAAATCTTGGCATATCAAGAGGTTGAGAAAAATCCTCCTTGAATCGAGATATTGAAGCCAGAAAATTAAAAGTTGTTTCGTCAACGGTTGAAGCAGAAACAAGAAAACCAGTAGGAGATGCGAGATACCCTTCAAACCAGGATCCCCCCTCCCTTTGGTGTGGCCACACCAGGGGCGCGGAAACGCGGCCGAAGCCGCGTTTCCGTGGCAAAGTAAAATTTGTTGGGGGAGCGTTTGCTCCCCCAATCTTCCCGGGATCTCCTACTTTAGGGTTTTGGCTATAAATAGGGGTTTCAGCAAAGAAAAATGCAGCGAAGACTAGGATTAAGTTTTACATTTATTTTCTTAGGATTTAGGTTCTTTGTTAGCTAGAACAAGAGTTGTAATCTTGCTTTTTAATTTGTAATCCAGTTTCAAAACTTGTGAGAGAGAGAGGACTGAGAGCTTGTACTTGGAGATTGAAGTGACAGCAATACAAAAGTCGAGCCAATTTCTCTTCCACTTGCGGTACGGTATGGGTTGCTTTATGTCTTCATTTTCTTCTTCGTTTTCCATGAATAACTAAACATTTTTTTTGGGCTTGCTATCGAACTCTCTCGTTCTTCTTCTCTTCTGTTTTTAAAAGAAAAAGACCCGATGACTTATATGAATGCCTCACTTAAAAGCCTTTCTTTTTGAAAGTGTTCTTGAAGGCACATGAGGATGGGTTTGGATAGTTGAATTCACAACTCTTTCATGAACATCTCTCGAATTGTTTTTAATTCATTCTTGCTTCTTCGCGCTTGCTGTTTTAACATTCGATTCTACGATTTCTTGAAGAAAAAGACTCAACCCTTCTAACATCTTATGTGCTTTACTTAAAGCTTTCTAAAAGACAACTCTAAGTTTTTCAATTGATCATCTGAGGGACTTAACTTTTTAAGAGAAGAATGAACAATTGAGTAGTGAGATAGTGAGCCCAGACTTTCTTTATTATTACAAACAACAAAACCATTTTCAAGTTTTCTAAATCACCTTCTCCAAAACTTTTTCTGAAAGTTGCAATTTTTCTTTCATTCATCTCTTTCTTTCCATTCTCTTTTTCCTAAAAAAAAACGAACACAATTCCTTTTTTAAAACGATTCACTGAAAAGCTTCCATCGCATCCCTCCTTGTGGACACGACCCGTTAGCCACAAACTACACGGTACATTCTTAAACTCATTGGTTGTTTCTTTATTTTAGCAATCATTTTTTGGCGCCGTTGCCGGGGAGGGAACGGTGTAGTTGTTTTAACAAGTTTTATGTGTTTGTTACAGGGACTTGAAGATCAAGATCTAGCATTCATGCTTTGCCAAGAAGACTTGCAAATTCTGTGCCCCTACTCTCGAAAGTAGGAAACAGAATTTCAAGAAATTGCTTTGCAAAATCTGAAAAAATTCATTGGATTACTAAAAACTTTGTTTTGCAGGACATATTGCTCGCAAAAATTTCAGTTTTTATATGTCATATTGGTGCTATTTCTGCTATCCAATATCCTTGTTTTAAATCAACAGTAAAACACTTGTTGCAAAGTTAAAAATTGATTAGACATTTGCATTCTAGGCACGAGTCTTTTCAATTCCTTTACTTTACTGTTGAAGAGTATTGGAGCAAGGTATGTACGCACTGCATTCAGAATAGGACTCAATTCTTTGTTGATTTATATCGCTTTGAGTGAATCTTATTTTGTACACTTCACAAATTGATTTTAAGGGCAACACCCAACAACAAGATAAGGTGGGGATTTAATCACCCTTCCTTGGCCCAAAAATCAGACTCCAAGCACTCACAAACCTAAGCCTAAGTAAAATCTGATAGACGTTGGCCTTAGGGATATCTCAAACTCACTAGGAGATTATCCTAAAGAGGGAAGGTGTTGGAAATTGACTCCTACCAAATCAGTGTCAAGGAAGGGGATTGAGGGCCGAAAGCCTGAAGATTGGTGGTTATTTAATTAAGGAACGTCTTTGACGGAAAACCTCCCAACAATCTTGCCCTGACCTGGCTGATTAGCTTGTGGTCAAAGTCTACATTCTACCACTTGTGGACAATCAACCAGTTAGGAGTTGTCTAGGTCGAGGTTACCTTAGACTAGGCTTGGTTGATTTCTATTGTTGACTATTGTTTGAACTTGTTGTGATTGTGATTGTGTTTGTGTATGCAAGTGTGGTCGAGAGACCCTAATTCATCTAGGTTGACTAGAAACACATCACCACCTAAGCTTGAACCATGACCAGATCCGGTAATGGCTCAATCAACATCACTGCAAGATACGTTCTACCCCATTAGGACCTCACTTCCATCTTGCATTTCACTTCCATCGGTTGGTGAATACAATTTCGAGTTCAAGCCTCAATTCATCAACACACTCCCCAAGTTTCATGGTCTAGAGTCCGAAGATGCCTACTTCTTCATAAGAGAATTTGAGGAAGTATGTCTAATGATGAAAATCCCACACCTTGTTGACGATGCTGTTAGGTTGAGATTTATCCCTTTCACACTTAAGGACCTACAAAGAAGTGGCTCTACAGCTTAGCAGCCGGTTCGATCATGTCTTGGGATGGTTTCATCAAGGTTTTCTTGAAGAAATTCTATCCTATCCATAAAACCGCTCTCATTCGGAGGACGATCATGCAATTTAAGCAAGAACCCATTGAACCGTTCTGGAGGTACTTTGAACGCTTTAAGGACCTCCTTGTCCAATGCCCACACCATGGAATAGAGAAATGGCGACAATGCCAAATTCTCTATGACGGTTTAGACTATTCCACCAAAATCCTCTTAGAAAGTATGTGCCAGGGGGGTTCTTGCAGAAAGATGAAGATGAAGGATGGGATTTGTATGAAAATTTAGCTGAGAAGACCATCCAATGGGAATCTGCTAGTGAGACCTCTAGGAATCCTAACTCCATCTCTTCAAAAGGAGTTCTCCATTCCATCGAATCGTCTATCGCTAATGAGGCTAAGTTAGCGAATTTGGCTGCAAGACTGGAAGCTCTAGAAACGAAAGAACCAAGTCCAGTCAATCAAGTAAGCCCTAACCAATTTTCACCCCCGGGCTGCACTTACTTTCAAGCCATGAATCATGTGTTCGAGGAGTGCCCAGGGTTTCAGGCTCAGCAATCCTACCATGAACCGATGAATGCGGCGTTTTCGAGGCCGAACAATAACCCTTACGCTCCAACGTACAATCCTGGCTGGAGAAATCACCCTAATTTCTCATGGCGCCAGAATAACTCTAACCATTCACGATCAAATCATGCTAGCCACTTCCATCATGGTAATAATTCTTCCAATTATCAACCCAACTTCTCCAATTTCCATAATAATTCTCCCAACCATCCACCAAACTTTCCGAATTATCAACAGAACTTTCCTAATCAAGCTCACAATCCTCCTTCCAGAATCCTCAATTAGAAAGGAGAATGACTGACTTTGAAAGAAACATGGAACGATATATGAAAAACCAAGACTCTCTCATGCAAACCATTCAGAGGTTAGAGGTTCAAATGAGTCAACTAGCCAACCCACAGAATGAGAGACAAAAGGGTACCATGCCTAGTCAGCCAATCACCAATCCGAGGAATTCCCAACAGGCTCATTTGGCTGAGGATCCTTCATTCAATCAATGTAATGCTGTTCATACATTGAGGTCAGGAAAGAGAATTGATAACCAAGTGTCAACACCATCCAATCCCATTCAGCACAACCACAATCAAGCTTCCACCTCATCAAATCCAAGTTCTTCCAATTCTGACAAATCTGAAAAAGATAAGTCAGCCAGCCAAGTGCACCAGCCTATAGTACCATTTCCTAATAGGCTGAAAAATAACAAGCAAAATCCTCACATGGACAAGATAATCGAGATGTTTAACCAAGTGAAGATAAATGTGCCCCTCCTTGATGCCATCCAACAAGTTCCTTCCTATGATAAGTTTCTTAAGGACATGTGCACCAAGAAAAGAAAGACTAATGTTCCAAAGAAGGTCTTCTTAGCCACTAATATTAGTGAGCTATTATCAGGTCCTATCCCTGTCAAGTACAAGGATCCAGGTAGTCCCACCATTGCCTGCACAATAGGACAAGCTGAGATTAGTCGTGCACTTCTTGACTTGGGAGCAAGTATCAACTTGCTTCCATTCTCTGTTTATCAACAACTCGGGTTAGGCGATCTTAGTCCAACTCGGGTCACTATCCAACTGGCTGACCGTTCTGTTAAAGTTCCAAAAGGGGAGATTAATGATGTCCTGATCCGGGTAGGAGAGTTTATATACCCTGTCGATTTCATAGTTCTGGAGACACAACCTGTGTCCAACTCCAATCGTAGGGCTCAAACTCTTGTCATCCTAGGTCGACCATTCCTTGCTACTGCTAATGCCATCATCACTTGTAGGAATGGGTCTATGAGGTTAACCTTTGGGGACATGACTAGAGAAGTCAATGTCTTCAATCTAGGAAAACAACCCCGCAATATCGAGGACCAAACATTTGAAGTCAACCTAATTGAGAACTTGACAAGTGAACACGAAGAAGAATTGGAATCAGAACTGGAGAGTGACTTCGGGTTAGAGTCTGATGACTTTAATCTTGATCAGGTTGTAGATTCTGCTGTGAATTGGGCCTCAAACCCCATTTCACCAACAATGGAGCCAACGGATTTGACTAGTCCTTCTAGTAAGCCTTCCTCTTCCTTAGAATTGAAAGCCCTACCTGCGCATCTCAAGTACGCCTATCTAGGTGAACAAGAGACCTTTCGCGTCATCATTGCCTCCCATTTAAATGATGGGGAAGAAGAAGATTTAAAAGCTATTCTAAGAAAACATAGGGAAGCCATTGGGTGGACTATGACTGATATCAAGGTATTAGGTCCAACCATCATTCAACATCGCATTCATCTCAATGAAGATGCCACACCTAAGAGAGACCCGCAGCGTAGGTTGAACCCTATAATGCAAGAGGCTGTTCATGCTGAAATCATCAAACTCTTAGACAATGGGATAATTTATCCCATTTCTGATAGCCAATGGGTCAGTCCTGTCCACGCGGTCCCAAAGAAATCTGGTTTCACCTTAGTGGAAAACGAGAACAAAGAGTTGGTTCAAACTCGACTTCCCACGAAGATTAGAGTTTGCATTGACTATAGGAAATTGAATGCTGCAACTCGTAAGGACCATTTTCCACTTCCCTTCATTGATCAAATGCTTGAACGTTTGGCGGGTCACGAGTATTACTGTTTCTTGGACGGTTACTCGGGCTATAACCAGATCCCTATCGCTTCTGAGGACCAAGAAAAGACTACGTTCACATGTCCATTTGGGACATTTGCTTATCGTCGAATGCCCTTCGGCTTTTGCAATGCCCCAGCAACGTTTCAACGTTGCATGTTGAGTCTTTTCTCTGATATGGTAGAACGCTTCTTAAAAATCTTCATGGATGATTTCTCCATCTACAGAGATTCATTCACTCAATGGCTCCATCATCTAGAACTCGTCCTCCAACGTTGTGCTGAGAAAAATCTGACACTGAACTGGGAGAAATGCCACTTCATGGTAAAACATGGAATTGTCTTGGGTCATGAAATCTCCAAGAAAGGAATTGAAGTGGATAGAGCCAAAATTGAGGTTATTGCTACGCTTCCCATGCCCAAATGCGTTAAAGACATTAGATCCTTCTTAGGACACGCTGGTTTTTACCAACGATTTATCAAGGATTTTAGCAAAATTGCTAGGCCCTTAACTAATATGTTAGCTAAGGATGTGTCCTTCACTTTCGATGCTGAATGCATAAATTCTTGGGAGAAGCTTAAAAATGAGCTTATTTCTGCACCAATCATATCTGCGCCGGATTGGTGTAAGCCGTTTGAGATCATGTGCGATGCTTCCGATTTTGCCATAGGCGCTGTCCTAGGACAACGCATTGATAACAAGCAGCATGTGATCTATTACTCTAGTAAGACTCTCAACGATGCTCAAATGAACTACACTATGACCGAGAAGGAATTCTTGGCAGTAGTGTTTGCCTTAGAGAAGTTTCGTCCCTACCTACTAGGGTCCAAAACCACCGTTTTCACCGATCATTCTGCGCTTAGGTACCTCATGATGAAGAAGGATACCAAGGCCTGACTCATTCGTTGGATCCTCCTTCTTTAAGAATTTCATCTTGAGATTCGAGATAAGAAAGGCGTAGAAAATGTCGTTGCTGACCACCTCCCACGGATACCTAATTCTCCATGCAACGAATTACCCATCAATGAGGATTTTCCTGAAGAACATCTCTTAGCCATCTCTAGGGAACCTTGGTTTGCTGATATAGTGAATTACTTAGTCACAAACCAAACTCCATCTCATTGGTCCAAAAATGATGTTTACCGGTTCTTATCCCAAGTCCGGTATTTCTTTTGGGAGGAACCGTATTTTTTCAAGTACTGTTCCGACCAAATTAATAGGAGATGCATTCCCAATAAGGAGGTTAGGAGTGTTCTGTCCTTTTGTCATGAACTTGCATGCGGTGGACACTTTGGTCCCCGCAAGACTGCTGAAAAGGTGCTCCAAAGTGGGTTTTATTGGCCCACTCTGTTCAAGGATGCTTATGAATTCTGCAAGATGTGCCCTAGATGCCAAATGGTAGGAAGGATTTCATATCGAAATATGATGCCCCTCAACCCAATTCTATTTCTAGAACTCTTTGATGTTTGGGGCATCGACTTTATGTGTCCATTTCCTAATTCATTTGGGAACCAATACATATTGGTTGCTGTAGATTACGTGTCCAAGTGGGTAGAAGCCATTCCATGTAAAACTAATGATAACAAAGTTGTCATAAAGTTTTTGAATGAGAACATTTTTTCCCGCTTTCGGAACCCCTCGTGCTATCATCAGTGATAATGGCACTCACTTTTGCAATAGATCTTTTGAAGCCCTTATGCGAAAGTATGCCATAACTCACAAGTTGTCCACACCTTATCATCCACAAACCAGTGGGCAAGTTGAGGTTTCAAATAGACAAGTCAAGCTTATATTGGAGAAAACTGTGAACCAAAACCGGAAGGATTGGTCCATCAAACTTGTAGATGCTCTATGGGCCTACAGGACTGCCTTCAAGACGATTCTAGGAATGTCTCCCTATAGGTTAGTCTATGGCAAACCTTGTCACTTGCCCGTTGAGTTAGAGCACCGAGCCTTATGGGCAATCAAGCAGTTAAATTTCGATTTGACTAAGGCCGGTGACCTTCGGAAATTACAAATTTCCGAATTGGAGGAATTAAGAAATGACGCCTATGAAAATGCTAGGATCACTAAAGATAGAGTCAAGATTTTCCATGACAAGCACATTATCAGAAAGACCTTTGTCCCTGGACAAAAAGTCTTACTCTATAATTCTAGGCTTCATCTTTTTTCTGGAAAAATAAAATCGAGATGGACTGGGCCATTCGTTGTAAAAACCGTATTTTCACACGGTGCAGTTGAGATCAATGACCCAAGAATGGAAATGACTTTAAGGTAAATGGTCAACGCCTTAAACCTTTCTTGGAATCGGTGCCGGTAGATGAAACGGTAATGGGTCTTTTTGACCCAGTGTATCAGTAACTTTCCTCCTTTTCATTTTATTTCATGCACTTATACATTTCTTTCATACATTGGGGACAATGCATGAGATAAGTATGGGGGAGGGTTCTAACATGACTGATATAAAAAAAAATGGATATATAAAAGAAAAAATAAATATATAAATTTTTGAAAAGGGTAGACAGTATTTTGATATATTTTTTTGTAAGAATTTAAGTCAATTTTAAGGAATAGGAGAATCATAATTAGGATTTCTTACACTTGGTCAAAATAAGATAACTTGTTTGATTTTTAGGGTCAGGAAGAAAATTTGTGAAAGTAATTTAGTCTTGATATTTACCTTGATGACATATGCACACAAAATACACTTACACACTTAGGGTTTAAAAACAAAGACTCTTATGCCTTATATAAAAAAAAACAAGTTTAATTATTGATTAGTTAGGTGCTTTGGCCTAAGCAATCCTTAGTATATATGCAAAAGATAATTAGATGAGTTTGAAAAAAAAAGGTCTAATTATTGATTAGCTAGGTGCTTTGGCCTAAGCAAGCCTTAGTATTTATGCAAAAGATAATTAGATGAGTTTGAAAAAAAAAAATGTGTATCCTCTGATTAAGCTGGGTATTTATGCCTCATGAAGCATAAGTATTCACGCCTAAAAGGGGTACATCGTATAAATAAAAACCTTGGTTTCGTGGCCTTATCTGCTCAAGTATTAAAGTCCTTAGGGGTGTTTTCTCACCTGGTGCCCTAAAACTGTCCGGTTTGGGTGTCACCGACTGAATGCTCGTTACATGGGCAGATTAGAAAGCCTAATGAAATTGAGGAATAAATTTCACAAAAAATAAATAAATATAAGGCATAGGAGTTAATGTTAAAGAACCCTTAGTAAACTTCACAGTCACGATGGTGCATACGACACAGGGTAAATTAATAGACTAGATGAGAAGTACAATTTGACTCCTTACTTTAATTGATGACGGGTTCTTGAATAGAGACTAAGTTTAGGAATGATAAATTTGATATTCCTATAACTTATAGATTACTTAAACTCTCACAAATGTACTTCAAATATTTTCTCCTTCCAAAAAAAAAACAGAAAAAAAAATGCTTTTCGAAAATACTAACTTTTTTTCTCTTTCTTTTTGGATTTTGTGGGTGTAATCCGCTGAAAACCCTCACGAGACAAAACTCGTCCTCTAGGGGTAACCTAGAGGTTTAACGGCTTGTTGCACATGCTCAGTGCAATCGAGTGACCTGCGAAAGTGGTCTAATAATTATTCGAGTTAGTCCGATGTTTTGCTCGAGGGTGAGAAAAAGATAAGTGTGGGGGTGTGATTAGTAACATACATTGCATTTATATTGTCACTTTACCACACTTGTTAGCTAATAAATTATATTAATAAGTTGTCTTTTTTCTTTGCTAAATGTAGGCCCAAGTGCTTAAAGGAAGAAAGGAGAAACAAGCCCAAAAGCCCACCTTATTCTGAATTAATTCAGAATAAATTCGAAATGAAGAAATCAGAGCTAAATCTTGGCATATCAAGAGGTTGAGAAAAATCCTCCTTGAATCGAGCGATTGAAGCCAGAAAATTAAAAGTTGTTTCGTCAACGGTTGAAGCAGAAACAAGGAAACCAGCAGGAGATGCGAGATACCCTTCAAACCAGGAGTCCCCTCCCTTTGGTGTGGCCACGTGGCCACACCAGGGCCGCGAAAACGTGACCCAAGCCACGTTTCCGCGGCAAAGTAAAATTTGTTGGGGGAGCGTTTGCTCCCCCAATCTTCCCAGGATCTCCTCCTTTAGGGTTTTGGCTATAAATAGGGGTTTCAGCAAAGAAAAATGCAGCGAAGACTAGGATTAAGTTTTACATTTATTTTCTTAGGATTTAGGTTCTTTGTTAGCTAGAACAAGAGTTGTAATCTTACTTTTTAATTTGTAATCTAGTTTCAAAACTTGTGAGAGAGAGGACTGAGAGCTTGTACTTGGAGATTGAAGTTACAGCAATACAAAAGTCGAGCCAATTTCTCTTCCACTTGCAGTACGGTATGGGTTGCTTTATGTCTTTGTTTTCTTCTTCATTTTCCATGAATAACTAAATATTTTTTTTAGGCTTGCTATCGAACTCTCTCGTTCTTCTTCTCTTCTGTTTTTAAAAGAAAAAGACCCGATGACTCATATGAATGCCTCACTTAAGAGCCTTTCTTTTTGAAAGTGTTCTTGAAGGCACATGAGGATGGGTTTGGATAGTTGAATTCACAACTCTTTCATGAACATCTCTCGAATTGTTTTTAATTCATTCTTGCTTCTTCGCGCTCGCTGTTTTAACATTCGATTCTACGATTTCTTTAAGAAAAAGACTCAACCCTTCTAACATCTTATGTGCTTTACTTAAAGCTTTCTAAAAGACAACTCTAAGTTTTGCAAGTGATCATCTGAGGGACTTAACTTTTTAAGAGAATAATGAACAATTGAGTAGTGAGATAGTAAGCCCAGACTTTCTTTATTATTACAAACAACAAAACCATTTTCAAGTTTTCTAAATCACCTTCTCCAAAACCTTTTCTGAAAGTTGCAATTTTTCTTTCATTCATCTCTTTCTTTCCATTCTCTTTTTCCTAAAAAAAAAACGAACACAATTCCTTGTTTTAAAACGATTCACCGAAAAGCTTCCATCGCATCCCTCCTTGTGGACACGACCCGTTAGCCACAAACTACACGGTACATTCTTAAACTCATTGGTTGTTTTTTTATTTTAGCAATCAGTACCTCCAGAACGGTTCACTGGGTTCTTGCTTAAATTGCATGATTCTCTTCCTAATGAGAGCGGTTTTATGGATAGGATAGAATTTCTTCAAGAAAACCTTGATGAAACCATCCCAAGACGTGATGGAACCGGCTGCTAAGCTACAGAGCCACTTCTTTGCTAGGTCCTTAAGTGCGAAAGGGATAAATCTCAACCTAATAGCATCGTCTACAAGGTGTGGGATTTTCATCCTTAGACATACTTCCTCAAATTCTCTTATGAAGAAGTGGGCATCTTCGGACTCTAGACCATGAAACTTGGGGAGTGTGTTGATGAATTGAGGCTTGAGTTCGAAATTGTATTCACCAACCGATGGAAGTGAAATGCAAGATGAAAGTGAGGTCCTAATGGGGTAGAACCTATCCTGCAGTGATGCTGATTGAGCCATTACCAGATCTAGTCTTGGTTCAAACTTAGGTGGTGATGTGTTTCTAGTCAACCTAGATGAATTAGGGTCTCTCGACCACACTTGCATGCACAAACACAATCACAATCACAACAAGTTCAAACAACAGTCAACAATAGAAATCAACCAAGCCTAGTCTAAGGTAACCTCGACCTAGACAACTCCTAACTGGTTGATTGTTCACAAGAGGTAGAATGTAGACTTTGACCACAAGCTAATCGGCCAGGTCAGGGCAAGATTGGTGGGAGGTTTTTCGTCAACGATGTTTCTTAATTAAATAACCACCAATCTTCGGGCTTTCGGCCCTCAATCCCCTTCCTTGACACTGATTTGGCAGGAGTCAATTTCCAACACCTTCCCTCTTTAGGATAATCTCCTAGTGAGTTCGAGATGTCCCTAAGGCCAATGTCTATCAGATTTCACTTAGGCTTAGGTTTGTGAGTGCTTGGAGTCTGATTTTTGGGCCAAGGAAGGGTGATTAAATCCCTACCTTATCTTGTTGTTGGTGTTGCCCTTAAAATCAATTTGTGAAGTGTACAAAATAAGATTCACTCAAAGCGATATAAATCAACCAAGAATTGAGTCCTATTCTGAATGCAATGCGTACGTACCTTGCTCCAGCACTCTTCAACAGTAAAGTAAAGAAATTGAAAAGACTCGTGCCTAGAATGCAAATGTCTAATCAATTTTTAACTTTGCAACAAGTGTTTTACTGTTGATTTAAAACAGGGATGTTGGATAGCAGAAATAGCACCAATATGACATATAAAAACTGAAATTTTTGCGAGCAATATGTCCTGAAAAACAAAGTTTTTAGTAGTCCAATGAATTTTTTCAGATTTTGCAAAGCAATTTCTTGAAATTTGTTTCCTACTTTTGAGAGTAGGGGCACAGAATTTGCAAGTCTTCTTGGCAAAGCTTGAATGCTAGATCTTGATCTTCAAGTCCCTGAAACAAACACACAAAACTTGTTAAAACAACTACACCGTTCCCTCCCCGGCAACGGCGCCAAAAATTGATTGCTAAAATAAAGAAACAACCAATGAGTTTTAAGAATATACTGTGTAGCTTGTGGCTAATGGGTCGTGTCCACAAGGAGGGATGCGATGGAAGCTTTTCGGTGAATCGTTTTAAAACAAGGAATTGTGTTCGTTTTCTTTTAGGAAAAAGAGAATGGAAAGAAAGAGATGAATGAAAGAAAAATTGCAACTTTCAGAAAAGGTTTTTGGAGAAGGTGATCTAGAAAACTTGAAAATGGTTTTTGTTGTTTGTAATAATAAAGAAAGTCTGGGCTCACTATCTCACTACTCAATTGTTCATTCTTCTCTTAAAAAGTTAAGTCCCTCAGATGATCACTTGCAAAACTTAGAGTTGTCTTTTAGAAAGCTTTAAGTAAAGCACATAAGATGTTAGAAGAGTTGAGTCTTTTTCTTCAAGAAATCGTAGAATCGAATGTTAAAACAGCAAGCGCGAATAAGCAAGAATGAATTAAAAATAATTCGAGAGATGTTCATGAAAGGGATGTGAATTCAACTATCCAAACCCATCCTCATGTGCCTTCAAGAACACTTTCAAAAAGAAAGGCTTTTAAGGGAGGCATTCATATGAGTCATCGGGTCTTTTTCTTTTAAAAACAGAAGAGAAGAAGAACGAGAGAGTACAATAGCAAGCCTAGAAAAAATGTTTAGTTATTCATGGAAAACGAAGAAGAAAACGAAGACATAAAGCAACCCATACCGTACTGCAAGTGGAAGAGAAATTGGCTCGACTTTTGTATTGCTGTCACTTCAATCTCCAAGTACAAGCTCTCAGTCCTCTCTCTCACAAGTTTTGAAACTGGATTACAAATTAAAAAGCAAGATTACAACTCTTGTTCTAACTAACATAGAACCTAAATCCTAAGAAAATAAATGTAAAACTTAATCCTAGTCTTCGCTGCATTTTTCTTTGCTGAAACCCCTATTTATAGCCAAAAACCTAAAGGAGGAGATCCCGGGAAGATTGGTGGAGCAAACGCTCCCCCAACAATTTTACTTTGCCACGAAAATGCGGCCCACGTGGCCACACCAAAGGGAGGGGGGCTTCTGGTTTGAAGGGTATCTCGCATCTCCTGCTGGTTTTCTTGTTTCTGCTTCAACCGTTGACGAAACAGCTTTTAATTTTTTGGCTTCAATCGCTCGATTCAAGGAGGATTTTTCTCAACCTCTTGATATGCCAAGATTTAGCTCTGATTTCTTCATTTTGAATTTATTCTGAATTAATTCAGAATATGGTGGGCTTTTGGGCTTGTTTCTCCTTTCTTCCTTTAAGCACTTGGGCCTACATTTAGCAAAGAAAAAAGACAACTTATTAATTTAATTTATTAGCTAACAAGTGTGGTAAAGTGACAATATAAATGCAATGTATGTGACAAATCATAACTTATATCCTTGTCAAGTTAATATCACACCTCTGATAAGATTTATTCAACCCATTAAGTTAATATTACACGTCTAATGGTAAAAATTCTTTTAGATCCCCAACGGGTCTAGTTTCACTTGTAATTCTCATCCATAGATTGGTAAGTCCACAAAAATCATCCCACTCCTGTCAAGTTAATATCACACCTTTGACAGTAATCTTAAATTCCTTAAATGGAATTTTCAACTTTGACTAGCTAAGTTAAATATCAGATTTCTAGCAAATCAAAAGTAACCACTTCTGTTAGTCTGATTTTAAATTTAAAGAGGGAGTTAAGACATATAAGAAGATAGCAAAAAGGGTCACTTTATTGATATTCAAAAATATGAAAGTGATATAAAGCGCTCTCTTATACAATTAGATTTTGTGTTACAATAAAGGAGTACAAAAAGTCCCTCTTGCTTAGCGAATGGTTGCACTCTCTACCGCACGAATCTTCTGATATGTGAGACGCGAGGCATAAATCAAAGATGCAGACGTGGGTCTTAAAAACTGCCTGAGGTGCCTTCAAGACACAGAGTTCGCGACACTCGCGTCTGAGGGCTTGTTATGTTCGCGTCCAAAGAGCTCAAAAGAGCAGACTTAAAATTCTATAAGTCAAGAACCCAAAATGTGAGCTTCATATGCAAAACTTACGTTTCAAGACTAAAACGCAGAGTTCACCACACTTGACATCACTACAATCTCAAGACGCAGAACTCGAAGCCCACGTCTAACAGAGCTCGAAGCCCGCGTCTAGAAAGGTTCAAAATTGGCACCCAACAACACCATAACACCAAAACACGAGGATCGAAACACGCGTTTCAGCTACAGAAGATCCCTGCAATGTAGTCGTAATTGCCCTTATTATCGGGTCAGTTATTGCCCACATAATGCAAGGTGTTAACCCCCCTCATGGAGGATTTTTAGGGGACAGTTTTACCCCTGAAACCCCTATAAATAGCTTATTAAAGAGGGTAGGATTTTGGTCGGAGAATTTTTGGTCAATCATGGTATCAGGGGAAGTCTGATCAAATTTTGGACTGAGTCTTTGATCAAAAGCTGAGGAATACTGATAAAGAGTTCAACTCTTCTAACAACTTGCTGAGTACAAGTTGTTTTTATCTAAAGTCTCTTTGAGATTTTCTTAGATAGGAGCTGCGCTACTCCGTCTATATTCCAAAGAGAATATTCCCAGAAGATAGTGACATTCACCCGGTCAACAGAAAACAAGATTCACTTTTCACCATTACATCAAGAACCCATCATTAAACAAAGAGAAGATTTGAGCTTAAATATCTCCTCTCTTTTGTAATCAGAATTTTTGAAATTGTTGTAACCTTTCATTAATTCAAGGAAATTTTATTACGATTCTCCAAATTTTCCCGAGCTAAATAAAGACAAAAAAAAAGTTTTACTTTTATTAATATTCAAAAATGTGAGAATGATACAAAGCGTTCTCTTATACAATAAGATTAAGTGTTACAAACAAAGGAGTACAAAAAAGTCCCTCTTGCTTAGCGAAAGGTTGCACTCACGCCTCAAAACATTGAAGATACATGAAGCTTATCCTCTTGATTGTGTTCGGGAACAACAAGTCAACTTCCTCTCCTCTTGAGAGCAATGGTATTTCTTGAGGTCGAAATGCAGGAGAGCATTCTGATTCCACCCGGCCACCTGGTGCAAAGGTCATCAAAAGGCCATAATCCTTCGCTTAATGGGAAGCTCCACCATCAGAAAGTCATCCAATGAGCATGGGTTTTTCGTTGCTGTTACTGCTTTGAACAAGATTGGTAAAGGGAGGATCCGAGACCTTACTGGTGACTTCCTCTTTCCTGTGACCTTCACATGCGCTATGCTCATTGCGATCAGGAAGGATCTAAGACATTACTGGTGCATCATGTCCAATAATGTCTTGAGGTGTATCGAGAACCACGCGGATCTTTCTCGCCCTTAGACAAAAGCTCTGACTTCTCAAGTGCTCGCCAACCGAACAAGATGGTTGTTCCAAATATCCTCTAATGGATGCGGCAAAGACGCTAGAACTAGCACCTTCGATATGGTCAAGACCTGCAAAAAAAAAAAGAGCTAAAATTCTGCAAAGACAGAAAACAGGAAGCCAGAAGCACAAACGCGGGGTTGAAGTCAGGAACTCACAGACGCGGAGATAGCAAATATGGATTAGAATGCAAGCCGATGTTAGACTCGCATCTGACAATTCAGACGCAAGACATATATCAGAGATGCAGACGCGGGTCTTAAAAACTTTTTAAAGTTACTTCAGATGTAGACAATGTGGGTCCGTGTCTAGGACTTCAAGACGGAGAGTTTGCCACACTCGCGTCTGAAAGGCGGAGTTTATCACATTCGTGTCCAGAAATCTAAAATGAGCAGACTTAAAATTTTCTAAGTCAAAAACCCCAAACGTAAGCTCATATACAATACTCGTGTTTCAAGTATCAAAATGCGGAGTTTGCCACACTCGTTCTTGAAGAACTTGAGTTTTAAATTCCATAACTTAGAAATTTCTCTAAGTGTTGGACTCAGACATGAGACTCAGTGAAGCCCGCGTCCAGCCTCAGAGACGTGAGGTTCACATGAAATCTACATCTGAACTCCCCCACTGACGAAAATTCTCCATGTGTTGGGAACAAATGCAAGGTTTAACGAAGCTCGCGTTCAACAAGCAGATATGACTTAAGTTGATGACGCAAAGACGCGGAGGTTGTCAAACCCGTGTCTTTCCTTCCAGTGCAAGAGCCGTGTCTGATTATCAAAAACAAAGGCAAGAGCCTCGTGTTGACGGTTCGGTTCAGAAAAGACTTAAGAGTTAAGTGATTAGTCTCTAATTTTGCATAATTTTCATCATATTCTCACATTTATTTGATAATAAATTCTGCTAATAATACCTAACTTGCTTGATCCTAGGTTCATGATGTGCAAATGATGAAGAAGATCTAAATCACCATTTAATTGGTGAATAAAAGCCTATTATCATAGCCATTGACCTAGTAGAGCTGATTCGTCAAAACCAGGGGTGCAAAACCAGAAACCGGGCACCAGAACTGACAGGAGACAGAATGGGCTGCGCGCGGCTCGAGGTGCCGCGCGCGCGGCCACCAAGGGGTCGCGGCACGCGGTGCGTTTTTGGCCAGGGTTTGTCCCCTGGCCCCCTGTTCCCCTGATTCCTATATATACCTCCCTGGGTTACAGAACAAGGAGATATATAGAGTTTAGGGTAGTTTTTCATTCTATGTTGTAGTTTAGTTTAGGTTAGGTTAGTTCTTCTTCTTCCCCATTGTATTTCTATTTTGTTTTAGATCTTGTATTAGGAGAAAGAGTGAGACATGAGTGGAATGCAAGAGTGCTTGTAATAGAAGGTGACAAGCTATGAAAGGTGCTCTCTTTACCTCTCTTTATTTTCTATCTAACTTCTTTTACATGTTTAGCTAGTCTTTTCTCTCACGGCAACTAACTACTAACCACCAACTAGTTGAACTTCTTATTTGATAATCCACATAAATCTAATAGCCTCATTTTGGCCTTACTCTTGCAAGAGCCATTGATGGCTCATGATGATGGATCTAACACTCTAACTTCCTAACTCTCTAACAAGCTTACATTACTTTACTTCATGCTTGCTCTTATTGGGTTTTGATGATTTAATTATAGCTTGCACTTGTTTGTTGAGTTGGATTGTGATGAGTTACATATGGGTCATGCTTTGAATTGCTCTTGAACCAAGGACTAGTGATGGCCAATGATACATGTGAGGCAACTATCACTAAGAGGTTAGCGTATTGGTGGAGTCCTTAGTAGTTAGTAGTCGTGAGATTTCTTTCTCTGTCACTTATTTTAGAAATACAACAAAAACCACAAATATCTTATTTTTCATGTTTCCCACTTCTTTGTATTTCACCGTACTTCTCTTTTCATTCTTTATTTTCTTTCCTTTTCATTCTTTAAAACTTTGAAGAACTTTTAACACAAACGTGAATCAATCGGTAAAGCTTCTATCGCCTCCCGTCCTTGTGGATTTGACTCGTTTTAGCCTCTATGCTATAACGGAAGTATCGAGGAAGTCAAAGCACACACACTTTAAATCTTGATTTCAAAACATACACTTTTTGTGCGCGGTTTTTCCTCGATCAAATTTTGGCGCCATTGCCGGGGATGGGAACGGTTTGATTTCACATTTTTTTAAACTTTTCTTCTTTGTTTTTTGGTGTGCAGGTTAAATTTTTAGCATTGCAGAGGTCCACACTTGCTCTAGTGTGGTTGGGTAACTTCTTGTACATTCTTATATTCTGCTGCTAATTTTTGTTAAATATCACCTGTGCACTGTAAATAATTATAAGAATTAAAATACAGAAATTGGATGCTTTAAAATGGTTTAGACATTTGCATTTAGGCACGTGCCAATTTTTATTCCAATATACTGTATTTTATTCTTGTGTTGTTGTGATATTGATAGGAGGTGTACATATTGCATTGCATATGGTTAGGACAAACACTTCAGTGATTTACTCGCTTTTTTGTGTTCATCTTATCTATATTGCTCACTTGCACAAATTAAATTTAAGGGCAAAACCCAAAAAAACATAAGGTGGGGAAGTCATTACCCTCCCCTGGCCCAAAAATTACGTCCCCCACTCACATAACCCAAGCCTAAATAAAATTGCTAGACGTTGGCCTCTAGGGACATCCCGGACTCATTTAAGAGATTGACCTAAGGGAGAAGTTGTTAGAATTTGACTCTTCCTAAATCAGTGTCTAAGGTTGGGGAATGAGAGGCAAAACCTCGAAGAACAGTGGTTTGGCATAATTAGGCCCGTTGCTCCGGCACGGATACCTCCTACTGATCTTGCCCCTACCTGGCCGATTAACTCGTGGTCAGCTTCCGACAATGTACCCCCCGTGGACAGTCTAACCAGTTAGGAGTCGTCTAGGTCTAAGTTAACCTAGCATAGGCTTGTTTTCTTTTTCTTTTTCTTTGTTGTTTGTTTGTTTGTTTTTTTTTTTATAAATTGTGATATGGATTTTAACAACAATAATTCTTTCAATCCAAATATGAATCCATATTTCACTCCGACCTAACTTGACTCGGATAACTCCAACCCGGCTATGTACAACATGAACCAACAATATATGCCGAGTTGGATTATCCGACTCAATACGACCCATATCTCCAATCCTATAACCAAGGTTTTGAAAATAATTTCTACTCTTCACAGAGTCAATGGGGATTCAACTCCCCTGAGTTAAACTTTCAACCATCTTGTCCAAATTTTCATAAAATTCATTCCCCGATTTTGGTTCATATACTCCTTTTCCTATTCCACCACCCGAAGAAAAATCTGTTGGCCGAAGGCCATTATCCCAATATCCCGTTGAATATTTTGATGATAACAAACCATATTTAGTTATGTATTTAACAATTTTGTTTAAAAGTATTTCAGGTTAAACAGGTTGTTTTGACGGCTCCACTATCAAGACTCACAAGTTTGGACGCCGCTAAAGATGTGCATTCCCAAGCTAAGCACATTAGGAAGCTTCGGGATCAAGACATGAAGAAAAGACCAAGTCAAGATCAAGACAATGAAAAAGTCAAGATTTGTATTTTTACTTTTTCTTTTAGACTTTTTGTCAAAACCTAGATGTTAGAAGTAGAATTATGGGATTGTCACTCACACACACACTTTAGTTTGATTCATGGCTTCAAAAACAATTTCTATTTCCAACTTAGTTTTATAGGTAACATGTTTGGAAATTTGTTTTTAGAAACTTTAAGTTTTGGGAAAAACCAACTTTTAGAAAAACAAGTTTTTATCAAGAGAAACTTTATCAAAATGTTTTAACATGTTAGGGTAGTGACATATGGTCATACTCCTATTTTTACAAGGTCCAAAACCCCAAACCACAAAACCTATCCAAAGACCCAAGTTCTGGCTTTCTGCAGTTCTGATTTCCAGAACAGACAGGAGCCGGTCGACCGCCGGGTCGACCGACGTACACGCTGTGCACGTGTGTACATCGGCCGACCGCTCCGGTCGACCGGGCACTTACAGTGCTCTCTGTTTGTTCGGGTCGACCGGGGCGGTCGACTGTAGTCCCCCAACGGTCAAAAATATGACCGTTGGCGGTCGACCGCCCGGTCGACCGGCAGCTGTCAGAAAGTCTGACAGATTCCAACAGCTATATTTTTCTGACAGATTTTGTTGGGATCTCACCCCAACGAATCTCTCTTGCTGTTTTACCCAGTTTTTCAACCCCTATAAATAGTGGGTCACTTCAACATGATAAGACAACAATTCCAAAACAATTTTACAAGAGATTTTCATAAGAATTTCAAGTCTTCATTTAGAAAAGATTTTCAAATCCAAAATTTTCATACACCCATTTGAAGCCTATTCCTCTACTTCTCTCTAGATTTTTCACTACACAATCCCAAATTTCTACATCTACATATTGGTTATAGGATTGTGCAAGTGAGCTATTTTGTGATCAAGTGTGATCATTTTCTTTGAGCGAAGTTGTAGAGGCATCGGCCTCAAGCGAGCTACTGTGCTCCGGGGTGGTGTTCGGCATCACAAGTGATCGGACAAGTGTGTCCTTGTATTGAAGATCCGGTGGGATCGACAATAGTGGAAATCCTTCAAGTGTGAAGGCGGGGACGTAGAGCGTGGCTCGAACCTCGGAAACATATACTTGTGTTTGCGTTTGCTCGAATTTTCTCTAAACTCAAACTCCTTTATTTCTTGCACTACTTATTGTGTTATTGCTAGTCTTTTAATTTGAGCAATTTGTTAGTAGATTTTTTAATTCCGCATTGTTGCCATATTTATATAGCCATCACCTATTCACCCCCCCTCTAGGTGATTTCAAAATCTGATTTGGAAAGGAGTATAGAAGAGTCCCTACAACAAATGCAAAATTGCTTAATTCACAATATCAAACTCCACATACTCCTTTTCTAGAACATCCAATTGATGAAGAATCTGAGCTAGAAAAGCGTTTGGAAGTCTTCTGTGATAGAATGCAAAACATGTTGGACTCATCATCTCAACCAAATTTTCAAGAGTCCTACTCATCTTTTCCAGTCTCACCTATGCAAAATGAACAACCATCAATATTGGACTTGAGTATGGAACCCTTGCGTGAGTCAGATCAAAATCCGATGGACTCACAAATTCACCATAATTTCCAAAATCAACTTCCATACTCATTTTTTCACGAACCATTTACAAAGAGTATGGAAGACATGATTCCGAATCCAAATTCTGTTGCAAGGCCTATCAGTAGATTAGATGCACTTATGAGCGAATTGATCAATGAGAGCGAGAAAAGTCTTTCTTGTCAACCTTTGATCGATCCTTATATCCCTAACTCTACTGATTGGACCCATTAATCATGTCATTTTGAAAATCTGGATTCAATTTCAGAAACGCATTTGAACTTGACCAATCTCCAAGTTATGAAAGTCGCCTGGACATTTTGGCAAGTTATCCCTTCCTGAAATTGAAATTGAACCTGAATGTGATCCCGAACCTCATGTTAATAATTCCATTTCACTTTTTGATTCAATAATGACCCCGGTATCTTTACCAGATTTTTCTCTATTCCGGAGTCAACATTGAATCCTGTATCAGTACACTGTGAAATATAATCACCAATCTCTCATGATTACACTTCATTCATGGGGAAAATGCGTGAACATCAATTCTTTAGTTTGGACCAATTTTTGAACCAATTTTGACTCTAATTGTTGACTCTCGACTTGATCTGAGTCAACTTCCTGAGTCGGTATCGATTTTTATTCCTGTTCCATTTGAGTCCAAATCAATCATCTCTCAAAATCACACTTCATTGTTGGATAAGAATATTGAAGAAAATGATTTAGTAATTATTTTTAAAAATTGAAATTAGATGGGGAAAAATTTGTAAATAAGACCATTCAGTCCATCATTCTTTTACTAGGTCATATTAGAGAGGTCATTGGTGGGTTCCTGCAAGATCCATGTTTTTTTGATTGGGCCGCAACGCTTGGCCCAATCAGACCCCACCAGAGCCACCCCCTTGAGGTAATCTTCCTTCCCTCTCCATTTGTTTCATGTATATACACATTCACGATGTATTGAGGACAATGTGTAAGATAAGTGTGGAGGAGGGTTTACTAACATAGTTAGTTTTACATTTTTCTTTCTTTTTCACTTCTTTTTAAATAAAAATATAAAAAAAAATTTTAGAAACTCTTTTTACAAAACTTTTTGAAACGAGAAAAATAGTTTTGATTTATTTTTAAGAAAATTAAGATTAATTAGGAAATAAGAAATAGGAAGACCTAAAATTATGAAATTTTAAACCAAGTCAAAATAATATATCTTGTTTAAATTTTAGAATAAGAAAGTAAGATTGAAAAGATAATTTGATCTTGAATTTTTTACCTTAGATTTATGCACTTCACACTTATATAATTTTTGGGATTAAAACAAAGACTGGAAATGCCATAACAATATATCAAAAAAAAAATGGATGAGAAAAACACTTAGTGAAGTTGGGTGACTATGCCTCAGGAAGCATGTTTATTCATACCTAAAACGGTGGACAAAAATAAAAATAATCCCCTTTAGTTTTGTGGCCTTGTTTACTCGAGTCCTTAAGTCCGAGGGATGTTTTCTCATCTGGTGCCTAAGACCATCAGGTTTGGGAGTCAACGGCTAAAGGCTCACTACCCGGGTAAATAAGAAAGCCTAAGAAAACTAAAGGAAGAAAAAAAAAGAAAGAAAATAAATAATATATACAATAATATAAATAAATGGCATGAAAGTTAGAGTCGATATCCCTAAAATCTCCACAGGTCACAAAGTGCATATTTTTCTAAGATTTTTATGAAAGATCAAAGAGTCAATTCAAATTTAAATTCTACATTTAATTTATAACAAGATTTTTTTGTATTTTGACTTAGTTTAAGAAAGAACAATTTCTGGTAACCTATGACCTTAGATCACTTATATTTTCTTTAAAAATACTTCAACACTTTTCTCTATTTCAAAATGTGTTTTAAAAATACTAACATTTAATTTCTATCTTTATGGATTTTGTGGGTGTAATCCGCTGAAAACCCTCAGGAGACAGAACTCCTCTAGGGGAAACTTAGAGGTTAACGGCTTGTTGCACATGCTCAGTGCAATCGCGTCACCTGCGAAAGTATTGTAATAATTTCATTAGGTTTTTGTTTTGCTCAGGACGAGCAAAAGATAAGTGCGGGGGTGTGATTAGTCTCTAATTTTGCATAATTTCATCATATTCTCACATTTATTTGATAATAAATTCTGTTAATAATACCTTACTAGCTTGATCCTAGGTTCATGGTGTGCAAATGAAGAAGAAGATCTAAATCACCATTTAATTGGTGATTAAAAGCCTATTATCATAGCCATTGACCTAGTAGAGCTGATTCGTCAAAAC